>JBBBDQ010000685.1:1347500-1562500 GCA_037127315.1 Ascarosepion bandense | reverse complement strand
TCCAATTCCAGGTGAATTTCTTGCATTCGCTTACGCACAAATACCCTTGGGAAAGGTATTAATCTCTCTCCTCCCTCTAGTTATGGACTAAATAATAGGACAGATTGGGTTCTATAGCCTTGGCTGAAAATCAGTCTACCGCTGAAAGCAATGGCAACCTACTGCGGGATAATCTTCTACTTAGTCTATCATGTTTCGAAAGAGACATGATCGCTCAAAGCGTGTATCACATATGTCACTTAACTGACTGACAGAATATAATAGCTGAAAACATAATTAAAACTACTACTGGGCATAAAGTGGAGGATCGGTTTTCTATTGTTATAAAGTAATAAACTGAACCCCCACTAATTATACTTAATATAATAATGTAATATAACCTATCTCTTCTCCCTCCAGTTATGGGTTAAATAATAGGACAGATTCTATAGCCTTGGCCGGTAACTAGTCTACTGCAGAAAGCAGTGGCAACTTACTGCGGGATAATCTTCTGCCCAGTCTGTTATGTCTCTTTCGAGATATGTGCGCCCAAAGTGTGTTTCACGTATGGCACTTAACTGGTCACTATACGTTGGAAAAAAAACAACTTTTCCTGCAGTTGAAGCGACTGTTCACCCGTGACAAACCGCCGTTCCACGTCTTTCGGCTTCAACTCGTAAGGCACCCAATGTCTTTGTTTTTTAATCTTTCTTAATGCTTTCAAATATTTCAAAACTATTGCGTGATCACCTCCTAATGACTCTGTAAGTTTAACTTGCGTATGACATGAGTCTTCACGGAGTAATGCCTCCAGTTCGTCGTCTTCAAGGCTTTTCGGTACGCCAGAGGATTTCTCATCTTAAACCTCATAATCATTATTTTTGAAGCCTTTAAACTAATCTCTGTATGTTGTTTCTGACAGAGCACACACACACACACACACACACACATATATATATATATATATATATATTTATGGACTCTCCCGTCGATTTCGACCTATGAGTGTCTAACTCAGTTAGACTGCCACACAGAGAATTGCTTAGAGTGGTGAAGGATTGTGTAGCACCATCCACACTTTTTGGAACTGCTGATAACAAACAATCGGTGTAGAAGTTCGCATGAACAGCAGACCTCAGTTATTTAACCCATAACTGGAGGGAGGGAACGGATTAATACCCAAGAGTACCAGTGCGTAAGTAAATGCAGACTATTCGACTGGAATTGGAACTCAGCTCACCGATTTCCCCTTCTGAGCCGACATCCACTGCACCACAACGCACATCCGTCACTGTATGCTTTCAGCACCTGGTATTCCCAAGCGGTCACACATCTAAGTACTGACCAGGCTCAACGTTGCTTAACTTCGGTGATCGAGCGAGGACCGGTGTATTCAAAGTGATATGGCCGTAAGCCGAAAATGAATGTAATCTGGAAAACTGATGTCAGGCAACTTCAAACGGAGATTCGTTCAAGCCACTGGAAAGACAGCGCTAATCTATGGTCCAACTGCTTGAACATTAACTAAACCTCTAGTGTCTATGTTTGCTGGAACCTACACTCGTATGCTGAGAACTATACTTAACCTTTCTTGGAGCAAGAACTGGTGCATTCAACGTTATATATATATATATATATATATATATATATATATATATATATATATATATATATATATACACATTTTTTTTTTAGGAGTAAATGCGTAAAATCACCAAAACCAGATCCTAATAATTTTATTAATATAAAAATTGATCAAGGTAAATGGCTCGGTGTAAATAGTCTTATCTATTTACAGAGCCAAATAAATATAGTATATCAAAAAATTCCGAAATTTACTTTCACTGAATGGCTATTTAGCGATAAAATTCTAACTTCATCAGAAACGATCGAAAACAAAAAATATTAATTCAAATATGGTACAAAATTCCTATCGCGAAAGAAGCCTAAAAGCATATCCATACGCAGGAAGTTAAAAAAACGTGGGTTAGGATTAAGAAAGAAACAATTTTTATCTAAATTTGTCGGCCAGACATAGGAAAACATTCATAATATAGTACCCAGAAATGCGTGATAGTTAGCCCGGAATATAGTACCCAATGAATGTCTATTATGTTTAATCATGAGCCGTTCTAAACATCGTATTTTGGCTTTAATTTCAGGTGAAAATAAAGACAAAATACGATATTTAGATCGGCTCATGATTAAACTTAATAGACATTCATTGTCTGTTATATTTAAAAATATATATTTAGAATATACATAGATATATTCGTCATCCACATACAAGACTGTTTCGATGTATCACTGCTCATCGGTATGGCTGAACATCCACTTACTTCTGGCCGAGATCGAAATTATATATATATATATATATATATATATATATATATATATATATCAATAGATATATAAATGTATAACGCTGTTTTGTATATATATATATATATATATATTACTATCGACAGCAATATATATATATATATATATATATATATATATATATATATCGCTGTCGATAGTAAACTGCATCCGGCAGCAAGGCCTCTGATTGGGAGGTTGTGAGGAGCATTGAACCACCTCTTAATTGCTGCTGTTCTCAGGTCCACCCTCACCTGTTAGGATACCAGCTATGAACAAAGAGTTAACCCTCAAACTGGGGTCAAAACACATATGAAAGTATAAAAATACACTTTTATAGGAATATGTACATAAAAAATAGATTTTTATAAAAAATATACTTTTTTGAAAGAAAAATATTACCAACAATACATTTTTGAAGGAAGAAAAATATACTCAGCAAAATATTTTTGAATACAAAACTAGAAGACATCTTCAGTTTTCTAAAATAAAAAAGAACAAAAACAAAAAAAAATCATTAAAATCTGACTAAATCAACTTTCTCACTATAACCGAATATTAAAAAAAACCCCTTAAAACCTCACCTTTTTGGCATTAAATAACCCACAGAGGTTGATAAGCCGTTAAACAAAACTCAAACTCAAAATCTGACGAAATCAACCTTCTCACTATAACTGAACATTAAAAAACAAAAAAAACCTTAAAACCTCACCTTTTTGGCATAAAATAACCCATAGAGGTTGATATGCCGTTAAACAAAACTCAAACTCAAAATCTGACTAAATCAACCTTCTCACTATAACTGAACATTAAAAAACAAAAAACCTTAAAACCTCACCTTTTTGGTATAAAATAACCCACAGAGGTTGATATGCCGTTAAACAAAACTCAAACTCAAAATCTGACGAAATCAACCTTCTCACTATAACTGAACATTAAAAAACAAAAAACCTTAAAACCTCACCTTTTTGGCATTAAATAACCCACAGAGGTTGATATGCCGTTAAACAAAACTCAAACTCAAAATCTGACTAAATCAACCTTCTCACTATAACTGAACATTAAAAAACAAAAAACCTTAAGACCTCACCTTTTTGGCATGAAATAACCAACAGAGGTTGATATGCCGTTAAACAAAACTCAAACTCAAAATCTGACGAAATCAACCTTCTCACTATAACTGAACATTAAAAAACAAAAAACCTTAAAACCTCACCTTTTTGGCATTAAATAACACACAGAGATTGATAAGCCGTTAAACAAAACTCAAAGTCGCTGTCGATATCTGTAGTATTTCAAATCAGCCAACTCCAAGCAGATCTTTTTTTTCTGCCTATTAATGCGTATACCGCATTTTCTTACTATTGTTTTGCGATAATCGGTAACATTATGTATGGCCCTGGTCATAAATTTATTGTCGAGAATGTTGCAATTCACGCCCTTTCAATGCGTGTTTTTCTTTCCCTCCTGATCTTCAGTGAAATATTTTTTCTCTCCTGACACACACACACACACACACACACACACACACACACACACACACATATATATATATATATATATATATATATATATAATATAAGTAACAAATAAGAAACATTTATAAATGATCGCTCAAGCGTGTATCACGTATGGTACTTAACTGACTGACTGAGCATAATCTTTGGAAACATAATTAAAGATTCTACCGGGCATAAAGTGGGGGATTGGCTGTTATTGTTTTAAAGTGAGAAACCGATCATCCTAGATTTAGAGCACACTAACATAATTGGAAACGAATAAAATTGAAACTTTTATTGGCTCTAAAGTAGAGGATCTATTTTCTATTATGATGAAGTAATAAAATAAAGCTCCACTAATTTCTACTTATTAACATAATAATATGATATAAAGTTTCTTTTCTTCTTTCAGCTATAGATTAAATCGCAGGAGAGATTTGGTTTTTCAGCCTTAGCAGACAACCAGTTTACCGTATAAAGTAATGGCAGCTTACTGCGGGAAAATCTTCTGCCCAGTCAAGCATGTCAGTTTCGAGACATGATCGCCAAAGCGTGTATCATCTATGACACTTAACGGACTGATTACATTTGTTGTAATGGAGTGTCCAACAATCTCTGTTGTCTATGTAGACTGACTATACTAGTAGCCATATATAGTGAGCACAGGAGATCGCTGTGACTTGCTTCGGCAACGAGGCGTGCTCACGGTCTGAACAATCAAACCTGAACAGTCACTCTTGTTCATCTCTCTGCGTCTGACCAGAGAGGGACCCTGCGAAGGGCTCCGCCGGATGGTGGAGTCTCGCTTAGGGTCATAAAACAAGAGCCCGACCCAGCCTTAAGTTAAGTCTACGGGAAATTTTTGGCCGATCCTACGGGCTCGGTATCCCAACTAAATCGACCATGTGTCACACCTGCCTTAGTGGAAGAGGCGGCAAATATCCTTGCTTTGGCAATTACTAGCCTGCCAATAGATTCCCTGTTTTGCCGTAGTGTATTCACTTTATACTAAAGCTCCCTTCTCTCATCTACGCACGTGTTGATGTTCTTTCACTCGAGTATCACTTGTCTCTTTGTAACATATTTAAAGGATGCAACAGTGGCAACTAGAGATTTGATTCCAATACGCAGCAAGAAAGACCCCAAGACACTCTTTGCAAAACGTAAAACAGTAGTAATTACGGATTTGATCAACTTGCTTTGAAAAAACTCAAATTACTCAACAAAAATGAAACAACTGGTTAAGTTCACTAAAGCATTACACGCTAGTTTGCAGTTACAACAACAATGGTAGAAACAACAATGGCAGAAACAACAATGGCAGAAACAATAATGGAAGAAACAATAATGGCAGAAACAATAATGGAAGAAACAACAATTGCAGAAACAACAATGGCTGAAACAACAATGGAAGAAATAACAATGGCAGCAACAAAAATGGCAGAAACAACAATGGCAGAAACAACAATGGAAGAAACAACAATGGCAGCAACAACAATGGAAGAAACAACAATGGCAGCAATAACAATGGAAGAAACAACAATGGCAGCAACAACAATGGAAGAAACAACAATGGCTGCACAACAATGGCAGCAACAACAATGGCAGCAACAACAATGGCAGAAACAACAATGGCTGCACAACAATGGCAGCAACAACAATGGCAGAAACAACAATGGCAGAAACAACAATGGCAGAAACAACAATGGAAGAAACAATAATGGCAGAAACAACAATGGCTGCACAACAATGGCAGAAACAACAATGGCTGCACAACAATGGCAGAAACAACAATGGCAGAAACAACAATGGCAGAAACAACAATGGCAGCAACAAAATAAAAACCTATCTGTTATCAGATATATCGTTAGCGCATTTTTTAAAATCATTTCACCCAAGCAAGGTATTCCACTGCCACTATTGCGCAGGAGGTTACATAGGGGAAGGTGATGAGAAAGAGTGGTCAGATATAGGAAATGTCAGAAGGAGGCGGGTAGACGGGTAAGGATACCGAGGCGGAGTGTTGGGCAGATGGGAAGAGTGTTTGAATGAATGGATGCGTGTTAGTGTGTTAGAAGGTGTCTATTGACCTTACATTTTCATGTGGAAGGGAATTCCACAGTCGGGAAGTGCAAGAAAAGAAGCTGTTGGAGTAGAAATTGCAGTTACATTTTATCAGTTTCACTGTAAAAGCGTGGAACCTAGTTGCTAATCTAGTATCTAGGGGGCACCTGTGATCTAAGTTCATCGTAGCAAAAGCCGTGAAAGTACTTTATAGAAGAAGCACAGGGAAGCCACGTCACGCCGGTGAGAGAGTGACTGCAGCCGGTCTGCCAAGTTGGTATCGATCACATTAAGGACAAGCCGTTGTATTTTGTCAAGAACCCCGAAGAGAATAGCAGGGGCACCCGACCAGATGTGGCAGCAGTATTCAATGCACGGGCGGATGGGAGATTTATATATGTGCAGGATAGATTCAGACGGAAAAAAAACAAACTTCCGGACCCCACACAGAGAGCCGACTTTCATAGCAGCGGATTTAGCAATGGATTCAATAGTCATTCCACTTGAGGTCCGCAATATAGACATTCCACTTGAGTGTGAGACGCTAGTAACTATAGGTTCGGAGCAGTAATTAGATAGGTTTGAAGATGGGACTACAGAAATAAAATATAACCAGATCGAGAAAGAAAACCCGGCCATAATTTTCTAAATGAAAAGAACAAACCAACTAAAAGGCAATTAAGCCTATTTACATCTACATTAAAAAGCAATAAAAAAGAAATTAAATTTTTCCCCTCTTGACAACTCTGATCATGCTGTGGTCTCTGTTAATATCTTCTTCCACATCCCCTCCCATCAGGAATCCCTGACCAACTGATTATCTTACTGCTACTAAAGAGAAGACTTGCAGTCGTTCCACGATTTCTTGTGTGACGTCCTTTGGAACAAAGTTTTTAGACTTCCTGTTGAAGACTGTGCACCCGAGGACTTCTCTTCGGTTAAAGCTGACATCGATGTTTTCATCCCAGCCAGGAAGGTAAGAATTAAATCCCATTCTTCCTCACTGTTTCTCTCCTGGTTGCCCGGCCGCTATTGCCCACAGAAATCACTTCTTCCGGTTTTATCGGAGCTACGCGTCTGACAATAATAAGCGCCTTTCTTTTTCTCTGCTCGTAATGAGTGCAAGAGGATCCGAAAAGATGCTAACCTGCTGTTTGCTGAAAAATGAAACAGCGTATAGCACCCCGCAAGTTCGGCTGCAGAGACTACTGGCGGCTTTGCAAAAATGTGTTAAATAACAGCAAGCCCTCAATTCTCCCTTTAATCAATGAATTTGAGGTCCTCACATCTTTCGCAGAGAAGGATGAGTGCTTTGCTCGCAGATTCTCTACCAACTCAAAATTTGATTCATCTGGAGGATGCGCACCCAACTTTCTCCCTAAAACTGAGGTTCAACTGAGTGACGTTCACATATACCCTCGTTGGTCTCTAACATACTTTCAAAGCTTCACCTCGATAAAGCGAGTGGAGGTGTCGGAATCCCAACCATTGTCCTGAAGAAATGTGCCCTTGAACTATTATCTCTCCTCTCTAAACTCTAACAGTACAGCCTCTCCGCTTCTGCTTCTGCTTCGGCTTCCCTGCCTACTGGCAATTTGTCCTGTCATTTAACTCATAACTGTAGGGAGAAGTAATAGATCATGTTACATTATTATATTAAGTATAATTAGTGAAAGATCAGTTTATCACTACATAACAATAGAAAACTGAGCCCCCAAATTATGCCCAGTAGAAACCTTAACCATGTTTTCAACTATTATATTCAGTCAGTCAGTTAAATGCCATACGTGATACACGCTTTGGGCGATCATGTGTCGAAAGAGACATGACTGACTGGACAGAAGATTATCCCATAGTAGCTTGCCATTGCTTTCTGCGGTAGAGTGGTTGACAGCCAAGGCTATAGAACCCAATCTGTCCTGTTATTTAACTCGTAGCTGTAGGGAGAAGAGATAGATCATATTACACCATGATATTAAGTATAATTAGTGGGGGATCAGTTTATTACTTCATAACAATAGAAAACCGATCCCTCACGATATGCCCTGTAAAGGTTTTAAATATGTTTCCAACTATTATATTCTGTCAGTCAGTTAGGTGTCATACGTGATACACGCTTTGGGCGATCATGTCTCGAAAGAAACATGACTGGCTGGGCAGAAGATTTTCCCGCAGTAGATTGCCATTGCCTTCTGTGGTAGACTGGTTGCCAGCCAAGGCTATAGAACCCAATCTGTCCTATTATTTTTAATCTATAACTGGAAGGAAGAAAGGGATTAATACCTTTCCCAAGGGTATTTGTGCGTAAGTGAATGCAATGAATTCAACTGGAATTCGAGGTCGGCTTATGGGGATAAAATGGCTAAAATTTAATGTTGTAAGATAAATATTTGTTACGGTAAATCATCTTTTGTCTACGAGAGTTTTTTTTTATTTCTTCGTTTTAAGATTTTCATCTGAAACATAAGTAATCAAGATTGACAGAAGAAAATATGTTGTAAAAGTATATGAAAAAGAAACGAAGTCGCCATATTGCAGATGTGCTTAACCCTCTAGGGCCATTCGTATAATATTTGATACAGTATGAAAACAAGCCTTGAAAGATATATTTTCCTGAAACATTTTTTAAGAGAAATATTTTATAAATTTCAAATGAAAGCGGTACTGACTGCTCAGTCAATAAATACCAAATGTTTCCTTATAGGGAAATACCAAATGTTTCCTTATAGGGAAATACTGTATCAAATATGATACGAATGGCCCTAGAGGGTTAAAAAATAAATCTGTGCAAGAGCGGCTTCGTGACAAGGTTGCAACACAAGATCATTGCGATGAAAGAAAACGGATTAAACACAGTCACTTTGATGTGCTAATCAGTCCAGGTCAACGTAATATCTACTTCAGGATTATCAGAGTGTTAAGATAATCCTGATAAATCCTCAGATTTCTGCAAATTGATTATTTGTTTCAAGACTTCAAGGAGAATACACAAAACTAGTCATAGTGATTTAAATGAACAAATCTACCTATATATTTATCTAATAGTCTGTTCGTTATCTATCTTGGTGTGTCCATTATCTATCTATCTATCTATCTATCTATCTATCTATCTATCTGTCTGTCTGTCTCAGTCTGTTCATATCTATCTATCTATCTATCTATCTATCTATCTATCTATCTATCTATCTATCTATCTATGACTTCATTTCTATCTATCTATCTATCTATCTATCTATCTATCTATCTATCTATCTATGACTTCATTTCTATCTATCTATCTATCTATCTATCTATCTATCTATCTATCTATGACTTCATTTCTATCTATCTATCTATCTATCTATCTATCTATCTATCTATGACTTCATTTCTATCTATCTATGACTTCATTTCTATCTATCTATCTATCTATCTATGACTTCATTTCTATCTATCTCTCTATCTATCTATCTATCTATCTATCTATCTATCTATCTATCTATGACTTCATTTCTATCTATCTATCTATCTATCTATCTATCTATCTATCTATCTATCAGCAGTATAGCCTGGCGTTGCTCGGGTGTAATGAAAGCTTTAAAACTAATCCATGGTTTTGGAGCTCAGACTCTTTTGGACGTTGGCACGAAAGACTAAAAAGTTTCCAGCTAAAGCGAAACCGGAGATTGAAGAAAAATGAATGGATGTAAGTCAAATTTTAATTTCCTGGTATCGATTTATATATATATATATATATATATATATATATATATATATATATATATATATGTATATATATTCTGCACTATTGTAAGAACTGAAACCTTGAAACTTCTGAAAATCGTTTCTGATGTCCTTGTCTAAGAGGGTATCAAATTTGATTAAAATCGAACCACTCCTTCTATAACCCGATTTTTTCGATTATCGATTTTCGATATTTATCGGGGGTACATCGATACAAAACCTATCTAAGAACACTCGCAGACGCTTATAGTACAACTGTGTAAATTTTCAAGAAAATCGGTTCAGCCGTTTCGGAGTTTATAGGTAACGGACACACAGACAAAACTCCATTTATAAATAAATTTAGATCTTTCTATCTATCTGGCTATCTATATCTATCTATGATTCTTCATATCTATCTATCTATCTATCTATCTATCTATCTATCTATCTATCTATCTATGACTCTTCATATCTATCTATCTATCTATCTATCTATCTATCTATCTATCTATCTATCTATCTATGACTCTTCACATCTATCTATTTATGACTTTTCATATCTATCTATCTATCTATCTATCTATCTCTATCTATCTATGACTCTTCATATCTATCTATCTATCTATGACTCTTCATATCTATCTATCTATCTATCTATCTATCTATCTATAACTCTTCATATCTATCTATCTACCAATCTATCTATCCATCTATCTATCTATCTATCTATCTATCTATCTATCTATCTATGACTCTTCAGTTCTATCTATCTATCTATCTATCTATCTATCTATCTATCTATCTATCTATCTATGACTCTTCAGATCTATCTATCTATGACTCTTCAGATCTATCTATCTATCTATCTATCTATCTATCTATCTATCTGGGAAAACTTACAAACCTGACTGTAGCTTACATGCAGAATCGCTTAATGTAGATGAAAAATGATGAGAGCATCTATCAAAATTACTGTTTCTTCTTCGTTTTCAAATTGTCGTTGTTGTAGATTCCAGATGAGGAACCACACAAAATAATGAACAACAAAACAAATATTTGAGATAGAAAAATAGGTTATATTAAACATAAAGATACAAACTGGAACGTAGGTTAGTAATTCAGGAATACAATTAATAAGGAAGATATATATGCAAGTCTTTGAAGTGAAGCCGTGTTTGAAATAGTATATCCGTGTAATATTCTTCTGGCTGAGTGGAGCTCAGAGCTACTATGCCAACTGACGCGGTATTCTCTGCGTAACTTCGGTATCGTTCGTTAACTTATGGATCAGTCCGGTACTCTCCGATAACTCTCACTGTTCTGACGTATCTCTCTATGGCAGGAGCATATGTATATTCAAGTCGAGTCCATTATCATAAAAATGGGTAGATCCCACAACAATTGTGATGGCCGAAACTTTTGGAAGCAAGAAATTAACAAAAGAAAAACAGTTTTCTCCGTTAAGTTGATAGCTATTTTCTTGATTAGTGTTTGTGAGATCATCTTTGATAAGGAAAATTTTAAAATTTCCACCTAATAGTTTCAGTCGGTTTGGGAACGGGGCAGTTGCTGGCTGGTCGCTTCTTTTTGAAATGGTATATTATAATAATAATAATAATAATAATAATAATAATAATTTAGTAATATATGTTTTACTAATTAATCCATATCTAGGGAAGAAGCGGTAGTGTCACATCTTTCCCAAGAGTATATACGCATAATCGAATATAACAAAACAAGCTGAAACTCGAACTCGACTCTCCGAGTCACAATTTCGAGACATTATCCATTACACTACCCGCATATCCAAACGTACAACACCTGCTATTCTCACGTAGTTACCTTATAGTGGATTATCCGTTCTAGTGGAGCTAACTTGTACATTGTTGCAGATTAACGGAATTTGGCCTCCTTCTAGATAGCCCACTATAAGTCGTAAAAATTTATAAATCAAGAAAAGCAAATTGAGCTTAGAAACAACATTTTATATATACACATATCAATTAAGGTTTTACAATTAAAGTAATCCTTTCAGTATGGGTCCAACGGGCGTTAAAATGTTCATGGCAATAAATGCTGAAAATAGAATTTATACGTAGGAATGAGGGAGCGTTGGAAATTAGGAATGTCTGAAGTATCCGCTCCTTTGGTCGGTAAGTAGTTTTGAGACAGCAAAGGATAAGATGAGAGGGAAGGGAGGCGAGCATAGTAGGTCGCTTGACGTCGGTCAAAGGATATACTAATTACACTCGTCTCTCTCGAGTCTGTGTGTGTCTGTCTGGGTGTGTCTGTCTGGCGATGCTTTCTGTATCGGCTTTTTATTTCGTCTTTTTGGATCGCAGCAGATCATTTGGGAATTCACATCCGTATTTGATTCTGGGCTTCCCATTGGCCGATAAATAAAATTCGCATAGGCTCGCGAACTGGAATTTGATATCTAATTAATTTTTAGCTTTCAACCGGAACATCTGCGTGAAGCCGGGTGTGCACCGACGAGTTTTGGTCATTTGCTTTTTGGTCGTGAGAGTGCAAACACACGGTCCCTCGCTTTGCTCGGTATCACCACAACCTATATAGGTACTGACTAGGTTCTCCGTAGCTTAACTTTGATGATGGTATGGGAACCATTGTTTCAAAATTATGTGGCTGAAGGCCATATAGAATAGTTTTTTATGTATATAGTTTAGATTTACACGCGTGATCTATGAGTAGACAGAATTGGTTTTCACGAAAATCAAAAGGATACATACAAGTTTGGTTTGAACGGGAACAAAATGGTACATATAATTTTGGTTTGTACGAAAATAAATATTCGTTGAAAATCAGCATAGTATGATGTTAAAAGATCCCAAACTTAACAAAAACAATGTTTTATCGTCAAAATGTTCACGTTATTATGAAGAATTATTAAGAAGAATTATCCGACTATTTTAAATTATTTTATTAAAGTTTTGAAACATTTCGAACTCTTTCGAAATTTTGTTGAAAAATCTTGTTTTTCTTTTCGTCGGAAATTGGTCGATTTTAACAAGAGATTATTGTAGTAAAGGTAATATTACACAACTCACTTTTTTGCCAGGGATAAACGTATTAATTTGGAAATTCTTGCATAAATCAAATAATGGTCAGATTTTGATGAAACATTAAGGGCTTATTCACTAATGACTGCAAGTCATATTGAAATCATTATTTTTATAAAATCTGGGTAAGAATGTATTTTTACGTAAATTACGCTCTACGTCAAATATCTCCTGAAACTTCTAGAAACTGACTACCGTCACCGAAATTCGTTTTATTAATTAAATGCAGGATTCCTTGAGGAATGTAAATCATTTTTTTTCCTCTAAGTTGCTCCTTTTTCAGAAAATCTACTCTAAATTATGAAAACAAAAATGCAATAAAACTATGCCATTTTTTATTTTAATAAACTTTTAATTGCTTTTGTAAACAATATATATTAAGGATATTATAGTCTGAAAAGAAAAAAAATTCAATGTCTAATGAATTTTTACAAGAATTGTTTTCATTTTTATTTTTAATTATGATAAGGTTTCAAAAATCTTTCAAAATTTCTTCCAGTCGTCGTCCCAAACTAAATTTTTAAGTTAATAAGT
This sequence comes from Ascarosepion bandense, assembly GCA_037127315.1. Classification (NCBI taxonomy): domain Eukaryota; kingdom Metazoa; phylum Mollusca; class Cephalopoda; order Sepiida; family Sepiidae; genus Ascarosepion; species Ascarosepion bandense. Next base: position 1,549,278 of record JBBBDQ010000685.1, on the reverse strand, counting down.
GATGACTATATTTATTAATCGAAAATATAAAGGTTAATACAAAAGTTTCAAAAAATAAGCCCGGCCCGTCGTGCACCATTTAAAGTCAGTTCGCACAGTGGATTGGCTGTTACGAACATCTAATCAGGTTCGCGGAAGACGTGGTCTATGTTCGTTCAAAGTGCTACAAAGGCCATAGCCTCTGCTAGCGTTTGATAGCGGAGTGGGGATCAGGGCTGGATCTACCCTGATTGGACCGGATTGATGATAGAGTGTATAATGTTGAAAGACCCGAAACTTCCTGATGAACAAAGTCAATTTAAATCACTGGTGACTACCTTCGTCGCCTATTCAAGAGCGTATATATATATATATATATATATATATATATATATAAATGCACGTAAGAAGATTTTTAAAATAATTAAAACTTTTTTGTCTGTTTTATTTATGGTAAGTCATATTATGAAAAGGTTACTTGTTTCAAGGGTTGTTTCTCTTGTTCACTTAAATTTAATAGATTTATGTCAATTCTGGTCAACCATACTTTGACAGTATCGTTAAATGATTGATCACCTACTTGAAAGGCCAGAAAGATCAAACATCTGTGATTAAGAAATACACAAATTCCTTGCTAAAAACAACTAATATTTGTTTCAAATCAGATTAATTTAACTTAAAATTTGCTAACTTTCCAAAAATTACATGTCAAAGATGTATGTCTTATTTTTGCAAGATTTTTAAATCTGAGAATTAATTTCTGTTTACAACTGTGTCGATCGCTCAAAAATGAACGAAAAATTATATATATATATATAATTTCAAAATTTTAGATTCCAGTTAATAAAATTTTCGTTTAAAATCCACCAGAGTATTTTGTTCACTGGAAATAGTAAATTTAATCATTTTGTTTTCATTTAAGCTAAAATTAAAGATTCAAGAAAAAATTCAGTTTAAAACTTAGATATCGAAAATGAGTGAAAGTACCTATTGAAATGTATATACATAGGTTTGTTTTGCAGAAATTAAAATTAGTTCAATGCTTTGTTTTCACGAGAACTGAAAAGGTCAATAAAAATTTGCTTTACATGAGAATCTAAAAGTAGGCACACATTTAGTTTGCACGAGATTAAAAACGGAATAAGGGTTTGGTTTGTATTGGAGGGGAAAAGTTACTAAAAGATATGGTTTTCATGTAAGTCGGAAAGGTACGCACTGTTTTTACTTACATTAGTGCCAGAATGTCATACAGAAATTTATTTTATAGGAGCGTCAAAATATACATAACTTTTATTTTCCTCGAGAGTCAAATAAAATTGGTTTTCACGTGAGTCTAGACGGTAGACAGAGCTTTAGTTTCCAGGAGATAAAAAAAAGACAGAACAAGAAAAACAAAACCATAATAACCCAAACAAACAAACACATGGTTACTTTTTGAAGACTTTTGACACCTTTTCTCAGGGTTGAATTTAGCGTATTCTTGATTCCAACAATCGCTGGGGTAAAGTCAAAATATTTTTTTGCTATGTAGCAATATTTCTTTATCAATGATGTCTGCCATTTACATGGCCCAAGTGCCATTCGAGGTAGAATGTTAAAAAATAAGAAGCAAAGTTTATGGAGATATGTAAAGAAGATAACGGTTGATCCTAGACATAAATGAGTTTAGATTCTAGTGATAGACGAAAGCATCCGTTTTTTGAGTCGGTTTTATATACAGATTAGTTTTACACGACTGTACAAAAATTATACAAGTGTTTGTTTTACAGGAGAAAAGAAAATAGTCTATTAGGTTTGGTTTGTACGGAATAAAAAGGTTCGATTGAAACTTATATCTCGCTAATGGAATACTAAGGGGAGGGTTAGGGTTAGGATTAGGGTGGTTCGTCATGATGTGCGTGGTATGTCTATTGGGACTAAAGAAAGCAGTTCGTCTGAACATTTTCCATGGAAATAGCGATAGACCAGTGGGAAGCATGCGACTTTTCGACTGTGAGAAAGGGGTTGTAAGGTGGAAAATTATTTATTAATCACAAGGACGCAGATACGCTTTGGAACACTATCTGGATTGGAAAGTCAGGATTGTATAGCGCCTGTTCATATATGACAGCAGTAATGCATTTTAGGCCCTCATCTATGTCTTGTAAGGTTAAGGGATGGCATCAGTAGTGAGGTAAACGAATAGATGATCATCCTGAAAACATTACTTTCGCCTATTTTCTGTGTATGTATTAAAACCTGTGTAATATTTCAGCCTGTAGGGACTGTAGAAGTAATAACTGCTAATTAACGCAATAACTTTACTTGATTTTAACTCTATATTATAAATAATTGGGTAAATTTGATTGAAATTCTTCTTCTTCTTCTTCTCCTTCTTCTTCTTCTATGTGCTCTGTCCTTTCAGGACGTAGGCCATCATGGCTCTTCAGGTCTCCCTATCCCTTGTGGCCCTTAGCATGTTTGTATCTGTCACTCCTGGCAACCCCCGTTCCGTCATCCATCCGACCAGGCCCTGCAAATATGTTATCCGCTGCCTTCCTCTGTCTCTCTTTCCCTCCACATGGCCAGTCAGTATCAGGTTCTCCAAGCTCTCTTTCCTCATTGCGTGTCCCAGGAACTTCAGTTGTCTCTTCCTGATGCTCGGTATTAATTTCCTTTTGGTTGTCATTCTTTCCAACACATCATCGTTGCTTGCATGTTCAGTACACGATATCCGCAGCATCCTTCTGTAGAACCACATTTCCGCTGCTTCCAGTTTTGTCCTCATTTTCGATTATATTGTCCAGCATTCACTGCCATATTGAAGAACTGACATCACATAGCAATCCAGCACTCTTTTCTTTGTTTCAAGTGAAATTTTCCTGTGTGTTAGTACTTTGCTCAGCTTCTGGAACGCGTCCTTTGCCATGCCAATTCGCCTTCTGATGTCTGTGTCGCACTTTCCATCTCCTGTTAGAACACTTCCTAGATATTTAAGTTTTGCACCTGCTTTTTTCTGGTATCCCTCACCTGTATTTGGCATTTTGGGTTGCACCTTTTGCTGATGATCATGCATTCAGTTTTCTTAAAGTTTATTTGTAGTCCTTTTTTGTCACTCTCCACCGCTACCTTCTGTAGGAGGTCCTGCAGTTTCCTTTCCGTGTCTGCAATCAGCACTGTATCATCTGCATACCTTATGATGTTCAAGTTGTGGCCTCCAATAGCAAATCCTGGCGTGTCGTCTAGGGTCCTCAAAATATTCTCGCTGTACAGGTTGAACAAATCTGGTGAAAAGACACATCCTTGTCTTACGCCTCTTTTTATCTTTGTAAATCTACTGAGATCGTTACCTGTCCGTATGCAGGCCGTTTGCTGCCAGTAGAGATTCTTAATTACTCTGATGTCTTTCCCGAAAATGTCTAGGCTGCCGAGCATTTCCATCAATTCTTTGTGTCGAATCTTGTCGAATGCCTTCGCATAGTCAATGAAACATTGGTAAAAGTCTTTCTTCATTTGTATTGCCCTTTCGAAGAGTATCCTAATCATGAATATGGCGGTCCTTGTTCCTGTGTCTTGATTGAAATTAGGTATCTTATTTTTATTATAACGGTAATAGAGCAAAACTAGTGCCTTCTCGAATGGCCAACGTAGATTCGTTAGTCATAAGTGTATATTAGTTTTACCAAAATCATAAGAAACTACAGGATTGCTTATCCGTTGTTAACTTCTGGTGAATAAAGCCTTTGGGATCAAGGCTCTTGAGCGGTACCAATTTGGTCGAAAGGAAACACAAAAATAAATAGAGGAAAAATTTTGGGGGTCAAGTGTCAACAATGGATATTGATGGTTTTCGGTTGTTGGTGTATATATATATACTAGCAGTATAGCCGGGCGTTGCTCGGGTGTAATGAAAGCTTTAAAACTAAGCCCTGGTTCTGGAGCTCAGACTCTTTGGACGTTAGCACGAAAGACTAAAAAGCAAGAGTTGTTTCCAGTTAAAGCGAAACCGTAGAGTGAAAGAAAAATGAATGGATGTAAGTCAAATTTTGATTTCCTCGTATCAATATCAAATAAGTTGTTTTCGTCGTAAACTGAATTGTAAAGGCTAAAAAAGTTCTCTGGGTAAATGGTATCTAAGAACTACAATTATACCTACTTAGAGCCAAACCCGAAGCAAAAACTAAAATAAAAGGGCTGATAAAAATGCAGACATACAGGTAGATAAACAGACACACACACAAACATCTTGACTTTTATATACATATATATTATCGATTTTCTGCAGTATTGTAAGAATTGCAACCTTGAAACTTCTGAACATTGTTTCTAATATCTTTGTCTAAGAGGGTATCAAATTTGATTAAAATCGGACCCCTCCTTCTATAACCCGATTTTTCGATTATCGATTTTCGATATTTATCGGGGGTACCTCGACACAAAACCTATCTAAGAACACTCGCGGACGCTTATAGTACAACTGTGTAAATTTTCAAGAAAATCGGTTCAGCCGTTTCGGAGTCTATAGGTAACGGACACACAGACACAGACACACACGTATACACACACAGACAAAGTTCCATTTATAAATAAGTTTATATATATATATATATATATATATATATTGCATAATGATGATCCACGTATACTGTCTTAATATGTATAGGAAAAACTACTAAGAATTTTTAAGTTAAAAATGTATTTTTTTGACAGTATATATATATATTGTCATCCGCAGACAGATCTGTTTCACTGTATCACAGCTCATCAGTACGGCTAGACTCCGTTTGCTTTTTAGCCCAGGATTGAAACCCGACCGAATTGGCGTCAGTCGGCAATTCTACCTTGGGCTATAGGCGTTTGGTGGATAAAGGCAGACTTTTCAGCGCATATATTATCATTATACGCGCCCATTATATCTATATATAAATCATTTCACCCCAAGACGGTACCGCCACTGATGCGCAGGGGGCTACATAAGAGAATAAAAGGCAGGAGGAGATAGAAAATTCTATTTTGCTAAGCGTTGAAGGGATAGAATAGGAATCCATGTTTTTTCCCAACGGCGAAAGTTAGCTCAACTGACTGGCTGAGAATTTCAGTTCTCCTCTCCGTTCCCAATTGCCCTCCTGATATCCTTCTCATTAACCTCACTGACAGTTTGTTTATACTTAGATGAAAATGGAGCACAGCTGATTGGGAAAACTAACATTGTTTGCCGCAACTGTTGTTGTTATTTTTATTCTCGAATGAGCTTCTGTTTTTTAAATTATTTTATTGGTTCAATTGACAGCTCTCTTAATGGATCATGTTTCCTTTCAATTAGCCAATTTCAACATCTCGTTAAGCACTGCAAGCGTTCCGTTTTAACTGCAGACTAAGTGGTATATTCAGAGGATTTTCTATTATTTTTAGAAATGCTAATTACAAAGTGATTATATATTACGATTCTCTACGTACCTTCTGTCTTCAACACTCAATGATTCTATAATTTTTCGTCCGAATAGAAAATATGGCATTAATCCATTTGGTTTCATCCAGTTTATTTAAATTATATTTACTGAAATTAGAATGTTTAGCAATTAAACAAAAATATGTCAAGTGTCATATTATGTGTTTATAGCAAAATAAATAAGGGCGTAAACATCATTTTGACTCGGGGTTGTAATTATTTGAGTCAGTTTGAATAATAAAATAGCCAGTCTATTTTTATATATTACTGCTTGTTCATGAGCCCTCCGTCGGATTTGTAATGGTGATTTTTAAGTGCAGCTTAGATATGGCACAAAGACGAAAGTATGGGGTACCCAGTGAGGATAGCTCACTACTCAGCTGTAATGATTCTAGTGAGACAAGCTGGCTAACAATTACAACACATCGAGGTGCCGCCGTCGTGGTCTAAGGTTTAGCCAAATCATCTTACGCGAAAGAAGAATGTGTTTTTCAGGAAACTGAATGCGAGCAAAACAAAGCTTGCAAGTGATTTACATAATGTATGGTGCCAATTCTTGGACATTAACTAAAACTCTTGAATCTAAGCTCGCTTGTTGGTTGGTGGGTTTGTTTTTATGGCATATCAACCTCGACGGGTCATTTATTGCCAACTAAATTTTATTTATTTATTGCTGGTAATGTCTTTTTTCTTTCAACAATTTATTGTTGTTTTTATATAAATTTTTGTGTCTCTTAATACTTTTTCTTTTCGATTATCAAGATTCATTGGGATTTGTTTTTAAGGGCAGGGTCCCCAAGTCCTACCCTTGTTATTTAACCCATAACTGGAGGGAAGGGACGGATTAATACCTTTTTTCTTTCCGAGCCGATATCCACTGCACCACAACGCACATCCGTCACAGCACCTGGTATTCCCAAGCGGTCACCCATCTAAGTATTGACCAGTCTCAGCGTTGCTTAACTTCACTGATCGAGCGAGAACCGGTGTATTTAACGTGATATGGCCGTAAGCCGCCTAAGCTCGGATGAGGAGAACTATGATTAACATAATTTCTAAACGACATCGTACTGAATCATATCTCTTTTGGCATCATATTTCTACATTCATAATCGAAAGGGGAATGTGCTTTGCAGAAAAACTCCTGGCAAGCAAAAGAAGAACTCTCGGGTGACAGCTCGTCGTGGAGGGGGATGGATTGATCGCCCAGCAACCACGTACATTCATCACAAATCCTATGAAAGAGAATGCCCGTCTAAGAACCTTCATCCAGGACTGAGGCCTGTTAAACTAGCTCGACCGAATAATACATAAAAGTGTGTCCGATTATCAATAGTTGCTCCATACATTCGGCATCATGTTATATGTAAACTAAATGGCTTTTATAGCGATTTTGATCTCTTTTCGTTGTTGAAATGAATATTAAATTCACTCGTTAAAATGACTTTCTGATTTTGAAATATTTGATTTTTTTGCATCTAATATATATATAGATATATATATATAATTTATTCATGTAAACATTATTTTTCATACTAAATATATCTGTTGTTAATTCCATTTTTCCGTAATATATATATGTTGGACAAATGGACAATTTTTATCTTTATTTTTACCTGAAATTAAAGCCAAAATACGATGTTTAGAACGGCTCACGATTAAGCATAATAGACATTCATTATCTGTTATATTTAACAGTATATGTTTAGAAAATTATCTGCTGCCTCGATACACTATATATATATATATATATATATATATATATATATATATATAGGAGTGTTTTGTAATTTGCTTGAAGGATTCTGTATATAAGGTGTATGGGCAGGTATGTGAAGGCTATCACAATGCGTTTAATTTAATGAAAGAAGGTAAAGAAGATGTTGGGTATTACCTGTTTATTATTCTTTACTATTTCGAGATCAAAATCTCATCGTCAGAATGGTAGGAGGGCGTGTTTTCACGTCAGTCCCGTGAACTGTGCCTTTCCCCGAATAATATCCTTCGCTGCTATTAACGACTTGACTGACGTTAAGATATACTGACTTCCATAATTACTGTCATTGTCCGTCTTGTCTTCAATATAGACGCTAATATCTAACACTGTTAATTTAACCTCCTCTCCCGTATTTTTCTTCTCCTTTTCTTTCCTTTTTTCTTCTTTCTTTTTTACTTGACCATTTTCGGGATATTTTCAACGCCATTCATTTGTTGTATGAATTCTGTCTGAGGAACGGTCGATAAGAGAACCGAGAAATATAATATTACCAATGGGTTTAATACTCTGTTATATCTTGAATTGAATAAATCTCATTGAATTTCACCGCCAGTGGAATTTACCTTACCAAGTACTAAGGATTCTACTGCATATATATATATATATATATATATATATATATATATATATATATATATGTGTGTGTGTGTGTGTGTGTGTGTGTGTGTGTGTGTGTACATAATACCCTACGTCAAACACCTGAATAATCTCTTTATATACGTATCCCTATATATATATATATATATATATGTATATTAATTCCCAAAACTATATATATAGTATTTATACATAGTATTTACGCTCTCACACCCTGATTGAGCACTCTGGAAGAGTGGGAGACTTTGTAAACAGTAGCTACTCCGGCATATACGCATCGCTCATTCAATAATGAATTGGAGCACTCTAGCTATTGGGCGTATTTATACGCGCTAAAAAGCCTGCCTTCTTCTACCGGACGCTTGTAGCCTAGGGGTGGAGTCGCTGACTGACGCCGATTCGGTCGGGTTTCAATCTAACCGTACTAATGAGCTGTGATACTGTGAAACAGATGTCTGCGGATGACTATATATATATATATATATATATATATATATATATATATCGTTAGTTCAGTAATGAATTTGAACATTCTCACCTACTAGCGTGTGTTTACATTGTATATAACAGGCTAAAGTCCGACTTCCTCTACCAAGCGCTCATAGCTCAGAGGTAAAATCGCTGACAGATGTCAGTGTGATTGCTAGAGGCAATCGGATGTCCGACTGTACTGATGATCTGTCTGCAAATAACTAATATTACACATTACTCTTCAGTAATGAATTGAGTTCTCACGGTAACTGGCGTGTGTATATACCGCTTATATATAACACGTTAAACTTTTCCCTTCTCCAATGCTCTATAGCTTAGGAAGTAGGGCCTAATCCGTTGAGTTTCAATCTAGCCACACTGATGAGCTGTGATGCAGCGAAACAGGCTTGTATGGGAATGACTAATATATATATATATATATATATATATATATATATATATATATATATATATATATATATTCCTGTCGGAAATCGGTGACTACACTTGTTACCCCATTCCATGTTATTGGTAGTGAGGAGGGCTGTTAGCAACCCAGTAAAAATAAGACCTACAGGGGCTAACTTCCTATCGATAAATCACCGCGGAGAAAACAAGTGTGAGAAAAGAAGTTGTTAGAGTAGAAATTGTGGTTACATTTGACCGGTTTCACTATAAAAGTGTGGAACCTAGTTGCTAGTCTAGTAGCTCGAGTAAATTCATACATAGGAGCACCAGCGAGCTAAGTTCATTGGAGCAGACGCCGTGAAAGTATTTATAGAAGAGACACAGGAAAGCCACATCGGGCCGGCGAGAGAGCGACTGCAGCCGAGCTATCAATTCAGGATTGATCACATTACAGATCCACCGTTGGATTTGTAATAGAGAAGCTGACTGCCTTAGAGGATTTCGGCGTAGACAAGATTATAGAAATAATAAATGAAATCTACAATGGTAGCAATATAGCGGAGGACCTTAGCAAATCGTTTTTCATAACACTCCCTATTAAACCAGGCACAAACGAATGTGAACTCCACTGAAGTAACAGCTTAGTGAGACACAAAAAACAAAACTAATAACAAAACTCATCAGCCGAATTCTGAAGCCTTACGGCCATATCACGTTAAATACACCGGTTCTCGCTCGATCACCGAAGTTAAGCAACGTTGATCCTGGTCAGTACTAAGATGGGTGACCGCTTGGGAATACCAGGTGCTGTAAGCGTTTAGTGACGGATGTGCGTTGTGGTGCAGTGGATATCGGCTCGGAAAGAGAAATCGGTGAGCCGAGTTCGAATTCCAGTTGAATACCCTGCATTCACTTAAGCACTGATATCCTTGGAAAAGGTATCAATCCGTCAATTCCCTCCAGTTATGGGTTAAATAACAAGTTGGGGACCCTGCTCTTAAAAACAAATCTTGATAATCGAAAAGACAAAAGTATTACGAGACACAAAAATTTATATAAAAACAACAATAAATTGTTGAAAGAAAAAGTATTACCAGCAATAAATAAATAAAATTTAGTTGGCAATAAATGACCCGTCGAGGTGTTGATATGCCATAAAAACAAAAGAACCAACCAACCGAATTCTGATGAATAAAGTGTGTAGTCGAGTCAGACCAAAGATTGGTCAATAACAATATGGATTCGCCTAGGCTACAGGTAAAATTCTTGAACATTAACTAAAACTCTTGAATCTAAGCTCGCTTGTTGGTTGGTGGGTTTATATAAAAACAACAATAAATTGTTGAAAGAAAAAAGATATTACCAGCAATAAATAAATAAAATTTAGTTGGCAATAAATGACCCGTCGAGGTTGATATGCCATAAAAACAAAAGAACCAACCAACCGAATTCTGATGAATAAAGTGCGTAGTGGAGTCAGACCAAAGATTGGTCAATAACAATATGGATTCGTCTACAGGTAAAGTGAACACCATCTTTATGCCATCAGTGTTATAAGAAAGGGTAATGCAAATGGATGCCGGCGTTTCGGAGACTTTGCAAAGGCGTTTGAGAAATTACGACACAAAGACTTGTTAAAGCAACTCAGTAAACTTGGCATTTCTGGAAAGACATTAGAATAATCAAGACACTAATATACCATTCTCATCACATATGCGATGCCACTTCCGGTAGTCATGTAGTTATCTCCCTTTAACTCAACTCTCTAAGTTATTTGTTCTCCACTGTTGTAACCAGGTATTGAACTCATAACTCTTTGGTTAAAGTCACTGGAACTGACTAACGCCTGTATCCACTGGGTCGTGGAATGAGAATGTTATGCTCCAGTGATCGAAAGAAAGCACCTGAAGAAGGCAAAAGCGTACAACAGCGGAAACATCGTAAGCATAGCAATAAAGATGAGGTCGTCTGAACAATGTAAATAATGTAATACAATATATATATATAAGAGAGATAAGAAATGACATAGATAGATAGATAGATAGATAGATATGAACAGACTCAGATAGATAGATAGATAGATAGATAGATAGATATGAACAGACTCAGATAGATAGATAGATAGATAGATAGATATGAACAGACTCAGATAGATAGATAGATAGATAGATATGAACAGACTCAGATAGATAGATAGATAGATAGATAGATATGAACAGACTCAGATAGATAGATAGATAGATAGATATGAACAGACTCAGATAGATAGATAGATAGATAGATATGAACAGACTCAGATAGATAGATAGATAGATAGATAGATAGATAGATAGATATGAACAGACTCAGATAGATAGATAGATAGATAGATAGATAGATAGATAGATAGATAGATAGATATGAAGACAGATAATAGATAGATAGATAGATAGATAAATAGATAGATAGATAGATATGAACAGACTCAGATAGATAGATAGATAGATAGATAGATAGATAGATAGATAGATAGATATGAACAGACTCAGATAGATAGATAGATAGATAGATAGATAGATAGATAGATAGATAGATAGAACAGACTCAGATAGATAGATAGATAGGTAGGTAGGTAGGAAGGAAGGAACAGATTAGAGTTATATAGATAAGAATAGATACGCACAGATTTGGATATGAGAAGACATTGATAGAGACTTAGATTGATACGAACTAAGATATGGACATACTTAGATCAACATGACTGGACAGATAGAGAGATTTTCATGCTACTTGTATTATCTACTTTAGCTGTAGCTGTTGTTACTCCACAAGTGATGTTTTTTTTTATTTGGCACAGTTCTTTGTTTACGATTGTATAGCGCCAGTCCATAAGTTTCAAAGGATGGTGATCTTTACTAAAAAAAGGCTTCACTCGATCAAATGCACTTTAAAACAGTGATCTTAAGATGCGGTTTACATAGACAGAATGAATGAAAAGATTAGTGGATTTATACGTTAAAACCGTAATACATAAATCGATAAAAAAAAACCTTTGATAGACATGAGCTGTAGCCATTCAACCTGTCAAGATGCAAAAAACAAACAAACCAGACGTCAATAGAGATCAGATTTGATTCGTGTACACAAACTGGACGTGCGTTTGGGTGCAGTGGATATCGACTCGGAATGAAAAACGGAGTGCCGAGTTCGAACTTCAGGTGAATTCGTTGCATTCACTTACTCACAAATACTCTTGCGGATGATATCAATCCGCGCCTTCCTTCCAGTTATGTATTACATAATAGGACAGATTGGGTTCTATAGCCTTGTTTGGCAACCAGTCTACCGCAGAAAGCAATGGTAACCTACTGCGGGATAATCTTCTGCCCAGTCAGTAATGTCTCTTTCGAGACATGATCGCCCAAGCGTGTATCACGTACGGCACTTAACTGACTGACTGAATGTAATAAAAATATAATTAAAACTACTACTGGGCATAAAGTGGGGGATCAGTCCTATATTGTTATGAAGTAATAAACTGATCCCCCACCAATTACTACATAATAATTTAATACAGCTCTTCCCCTTCTAGCTATGAGTCAAATAACAGGACAGCTTGGGTTCTATAGCCTTAGTTGGCAACCAGTCTACCACAGAAAGCAATGGCAACTTACTGCGGGATAATCTTCTACCCAGGCAGTCATGTCTCTTTCGAGACATGATCGCCCAAGCCTGTATCACGTATGGCACTTAACTGACTGACTGAATATAATAGTTGGGAACATAATTAAAACCCCTGCTGGGCAGAAAAGGGAGATGGGTTATCTATTGTTATATAGTAATAAACTGATCCGCCATTAATTAACGTAATGTAATATAATTTATCTCTTCTCCCTCCAACTACGAGTTAAATAACAGAACAGATTGGGTTTTATAGCCTTGGTTGGCAACCAGTCTACCGGAGAAAGCAATGGCAGTATAATCTTCTGCCCAGTTCATAATCTTCTGCCCAGTTAACTGACTGACTGAATGTAATACTTGGAAACAATTAAAACTTCTCCTGGGCATAAAGTAGGGGATAGGTTTTCTATTGTTATAAAGTAATAAACTGATCCCCCATTAATTAATATAATAATGTAATATGATCTATCTCTCCTCCCTCCAGCTACGAGTTAAATAACAGGACAGATTGGGTTCTATAGCCTTGGTTTGCTGAAAACAAGTTATAAATAGTGATATCGGTATATGACATCATCGGGAAAATTCTCCTTCAGCTGCAACTGGGTTACGTCGACCATGTAGGTTTTAGAAGAGTCCTATCGGCACACGTAAGCTTTTCTCCATGAGCTGAGGCTCCAACACCGTGTATACTTTTTTTCTATGTGCCGTGTCTTTTCAGGACGTAGACGATTATGACCCTCCACATTACTCTATCCCTTTGTCGCTCTTAATACCCCTTCTTCTGTTATCCCACCCAATACCCGCTCTACTATCCATCTGCTCAAGTCCATCAAATTTTTTTTTTTAATCATTTCACCCCGAGCAAGGCAGAAACGCCACTGATGTGCAGGGGGTTACATGAATGTAGAAAGATTAATTAGAAAGGAGTGAGGAGTACAAGCTAGTTAGAAAGGAACAATAGAAAGCTGAGAAAGCAGGTGCAATGACAGATACATGGGCGGAGAGAAAGGGAAGGTTATACAGGGGAGGGGAGAGAGCTAGAGTCCTGTGGTTAGTAGATGAGTATTAACTTTGCATTTAAATTTCTGGAGGTTGTAGCTGTCAGAAAAGCAAGAATACGGGAGTGAGTTCCACAGGCGGGAAGTGCGAGAGAGGAAGCTGCAGGAGTAGAATTGTCGTCTGCATTTGGCTAACCTGACTGTGAATGGGTGGGACCCAGTTGCCAGTCTGGTTGCACGGGTAAACACCTGTTGAGGAGGCATCAGTGACTTAAGCTCATCCGAGCAGAAGCCATGAAAGTATTTATAGAAGAGACAGAGGGAGGCCACATTTCGACGATGGGAAAGTGGTTGCAGTCGAGCCGCCAGATCAGTAGAATCATGCATTGCTTTCCAAAAACTTCAGCTATCTTTAATGATGTTAAGTATTAGTTTCTTTTTTGTGTCCGTCCTCTCCAAAACCTCGTCGTTGCTTACGTATTCCAACCATGGCATCCTCAGCATCCTTCTGTGGAACAAAATTTCGGTTGTTTCAAGTCTTTCCTTCATCTTTGATGAGATGGCCCAGCATTCGCTACCATATTGAAAGTTATATTCAGAGACATCACATAACAATCCAGTAATACCTTCTTTGTTTCCAGCGAAATTTTGCCGTCTCTTAATACTCGTATCTAGCTTGAGTTTGAATTTTAGTTTTGTTTAACGGCATATCAACACCTATGTGGGTTATTTAATGCCAAAACGGTAGGGTTTAAGGTATTTTTTTAATGTTTGGTTATACTGAGAAGGTTGATTTAGTCAGAATTTGATGGACATTTTTTTCTTTTTTGTTGTTTTAGAAAACTGAAAATGTCTTCTAGTTTTGTATTCAAAAATGTGTTATGGTAATAATTTTTTCTTCAAAAATGTATATTTTTCTATAAAATTCTATTTTTATGTATATAATTCTATAAAAGTGTATTTTTATACTTACATAGTGTTTTGACCCCAGTTTAAGGGTTAACTATTTGCCCATAGCTGGAAGCCTAACAGGTGCTACTACTCCAGATCAGGGTGGACCTGGCAACAACAGCAATTAAGAGGAGGTTCCATGCTCCTCCCAACCTCCCAACCTCCCAACCAGAGGTCTTGCTGCCGGATGCAGTTTACCGTCATGCCTAGGACACGCACGTATCTAGCACCTTGACATAGGTGGTGTAAATTTTCTTGAAAACCTGCTGGAAGATGTTGGGTAACATGACACTGGCTTCTATTAACGATTAACATGGCTATCACTGACAGCCTGGTTGTATCGCCTTATGTATATTTCTGGGTTCTGTACTGAAACATTTTAGTTCCTTCCGTTAAACATTCTGATCCAGTTCAGTTTTTGTCACGGTCCCAGGTGAAATTCGCTCCAGGCTAAATGTATAAAAATCCTTTTTGAAATCAACATGGCCGATTACAAAGTTACAACTATACGTGCACGGCATTGATTCTCTATCGGGAAGTGTGTGATCCAGGCAGGTGGTTTTGCAACATATTGATTCGTTTTAAATGAATTTAACAGAGTCGGACTATTTTCTCGAGAGATCTACGTTCGGAGTCGAAGTGTTGCCTCATATTAGACGTACACAAAGCATTGTAATATGAACACAATATTTTTCTTCCTTCTCAAACATGTCAGTCAAAAATAGCAACAGAACATTAATTTAAATGTTTAATTTAATTTAAATTGGTCTATACTTCTGCATATATTATGAATATTTACACTATTTACATAGATCGGACTGTTGTCGTCAACTTTGTTGGCATACTCACGTAGTTTCAGACGTTGTACACTCCGGTTTTCTTCAGGAACTGTCTATATTCTTGTTATGCGGTGTTGTAGTTATTTACACTATTTACATTGTTGGGATTGTTGTTACCTTTTCTACCACAGTACGGTTTCATTTATAGCATACTCCGATTTTGTGGACACACACACACACACACACACACACACACACACACACACACATATATATATATATATATATATATATATATATATATATATATATAATTAAATATATATACTATAGTCATCCGCAGCCAGATCTATTTCGCTGTATCACAGCTCATCAGTACGGTTAGACTCCGATTGCTTTTACCCAGGATTGAAATCCGACCGAATCGGCGTCAGTCGGCGATTCTACATCTGGGCTACGAGCGTTCAGTGGAAGAATGCAGGCTTTTTAGCGCGTATATCATTATACATGCCCAATAGCCAGAGTGCTTTAATTCATTATTGAATGAGCGACGTGTATATGCCGGAGTAGCTGCTGTTTACAAAGTCTCCCACTCTTCCAGAGTGCTCAATCAGGGTGTGAGAGCGTAAATACTATACTATACTCTCTCTCTATATATATATATTTGTATGTGTGTAGTAAAATGCCTTGCTTGGGGTGAAATGAAAATGATTTATATATATATATCTCATTTTACCCCAAGCAAGGCATTCTACGGCCACTCATAAGGAAAAAAGGATGAGAAAGAAGGGTTGGTTAGAGCAAATGTCAGGTAATAGACGGATGAGGATACTGAGGATAGGGGTGGAGTAGATGAAAAAAGAGTTTGAAAGAAAGAGTTAGTGAGATAGGAGATGACTACTGACCTTACATTTAATTTCCTGGAGATTGTCACCACAAGCAAGGCAGTTAAATGTCAAGAGGAGGGTACCAGACGGATGAAGATACCGAGGATGGGGGTGGAGTAGATTGAAAAAAAGAGCTTGAGTGAATGGATGCGAGTTAGTGAGATAGGGGATGTCTATTGACCTTACATCTAAATTCCTGAAGATTGTAGCTGTCGGGGAAGCAAGTATATGGAAGGGAATTCCACAGGCAGTAAGTGCGAGAAAAGAAGCTGTTAGAGTCGAAATTGCGTTTACATTTTACCGGTTTTACAGTTAAAGGGTGAAACCTAGTTGCTAATCTAGCAGCTCGTGTATATATTTTATGTGTAAATATATTCATATATATACGCTTATATGTATATGCATATACACACATATATATATATATATATATATGTATGTACTATCCTAATTACATCGCTTATGAACAAATTAGACGAGTTATATTCATATATACATATATATATATATATATATATACAAATATTTGTACTTATGTAAATAGATATATATATATGTATAAATATATATACATCTATCTAATCTAAACTTATTTATAAATGGAACTTTGTGTGTGCGTGTGTGTCTGTGTCTCTGTGTGTGTCCGATACCTATATACTCCGAAACGGCGGAACCGATTTTCTTGAAAATTTACACAGTTGTACTATAAACGTCTGCGAGTGTTCTTAGCTAGATTTTGTGTCGAGGTACCCCCGATAAATATCGAAAATCGATAATCGAAAAAGTCGGGTTATAGAAGGAATGGTCCGATTTTAATCAAATTTGATACACTCATAGACAAAGACATAAGAAACGATATTCAGAAGTTTCAAGGTTGTAGTTCTTACAATAGTGCGGAAAATCGATAATATATATATATATATATATATATGGCAAGATGTTTGTGTGTGTGTCTGTTTATCTGTCTGTATGACCTTTATACAAATCCACAATTTTTCATCCGATTCTCACCAAACTTTGCACAAATATTCTTTAGACTGAGTCTGAGCTCCAGGACCACGGATTAGTTTTAAAGTTTTCAGTACACCCGAGCAACACCGGGCTATACTGCTAGCTAGTATATATATATATATATATATATATATATATATATATAATGCGTGACTCTTCAGAAATGAATTGAGTTCTCTCGGTGACTGGCGTCTGTATACACTGCTTACATACAAGACGTTAAAATTTCCCTTCCATGACCCCATGCACCGATGACTTAGGGAGTAGAGTCTCCGACTGACACCAAATCGGTCGAGTTTCGATCCCGGCCAGAAGCAAGTGGATATGTCTAGCCACACTGATGAGCTGTGATACAGCGAAACGTGCTTGTATGTGGATTACTAATATATATATATATATATATATATATATATATATATATATATATATATATATATATATATATATATATATATATAGTTATACTTTAGAACATGTGCAAATTATAATTTCCTACAAAAGTGTATATTTTGTTTCGGCTTTAAAAAAACAATGTAACTCGATGTCGAAACAAAATGTACACTTTGTAGTAAATTATAATTTGTACATGTTCTAAAGTATAACTTTTAATAAATATTCATAGCTCTATTTCTATATTGAGCACTGTTTTAAATTAATGTTTTGAACGTTGTTAATACTTTCTTCTTTCTTTATTCACTTGGATATACATATGTATAGATAGATATATACATGTATACAAATATATACATATATATAGATAGATAGATAGATGTATAGGCATAGAATAAATGGGGACCAGTTTGGCTCTGAACTGAGCAGACTTGTGCCTAACTCGAAGCTAAATGAAGATATTATTGCGATGTGTTCAATCTTCAGGGATTTTGTTTTCACTGCAGCAGAATAAACAAACTCCCCTATGAGTTAAGACATCCAAATAATGCCTTCAGTAAACTTAGAAGCCAGCATAACCCTGCAGAGATAAGTGACAAACTTCTCCACATAGAGTCCACTTACGCTCTATCACAATATCGAGCACTCTCTGACAAAACCAGCTTTCAACTGGTAAATCATGGCACTAAGCATAATCTCAATTTAACACTATCTATCTATCTATCTATCTATCTATCTGAAAAACAGTGCGAGAAGCTGTGAACGTTTTGGTTAAAGTATAGATTTATTGTTGTTATCATTAATAATATTACTTGCTTGTATAATATACAAGCAGTATAGCCCGGCGTTGCTCAGGTGTTATGAAAGCTTTTACATATATATTATAGATTTTCTGCACTATTGTAAACCTTGAAACATGTGAATATCGTTTCTTATGTCTTTGTCTATGAGTGTATCAAATTTGATTAAAATCGGAGCATTCCTTCTATAACCCGATTTTTTCGATTATCGATTTTCGATATTTATCGGAAGTACCCCGACACAAAACCTAGTTAAGAACACACACAGACGCTTATAGTACAACTGTATAAATTTTCAAGAGAATCGTTTCAGCCGTTTCGGGGTCTATTAGTAACGGACGCACACTTAAATAAGTTTATATATATATATATATATATATATATATATATATATGAGAAAGAGTGCGAGAAGAGAAGGTTTATTAGAATTAATAATATTACTTGCTGTTTGTATAATATAATGAATGTCCATAATAGTATAAGCGTCACAAATGCCATTATAGACACTTAATATATCATACAAAAAGCAAATAGTATTAATAATAATAATGACAATAAATCTACACGTTAAAGAAAATGGACACGGGTTCTCACACTTTTTTTCTTCTAAGCCAATTTCTCCCGTTATTTCTGTTTTTAATATATATATATATATATATATATATATATATATATATATATATATATATAAACTTATTTATAAATGGAACATTGTGTGAATATATGTGTGTGTATGTGTCTGTGCGTGTGTGACTCAGAAACGGATGAACCGATTTTCTTGAAAATTTACACAGTTGTACTATAAATGCCTGCTAGTGTTCTTAGCTATGCTTTGTGTTGAGGTACCCCCGATAAATATCGAAAATCGATAATAAAAAAAAAACGGCTTATAGAAGGATTGCTCTGATTTTAATCAAATTTGATACAATCATAGACAAAAACATAAGAAACGATTTTCAGAAGTTTCAAGATTGCTGTTCTTACAATCGTGCAGAAAATCGATAATATATATATATATATATATATAAAAGGCAAGTTGCTTGTATGTGTGTCTGTTTATCTGCCTGTATGTCTGTATTTTTTCAGCCCTTTTATTTTAGTTTTTCTTCGGGTTTGGCTCTAAGTAGGTATAATGGTAGTTCTTAGTCTCAGCCATGATACCATTTAATCAGAGGACTTATTTAGCCTTCAAAATTCAGTTTGCGACGGAATTCTTATTTGACATCGATACCAGGAAATCAAAATTTGACTTACATCCATTCATTTTCCTTTCATTCTACGATTTCGCTTTAACTGGAAACAACTATTGCTTTTTAGTCTTTCATGCCAACATCCAAAGAGTCTGAGCTGTAGGACTATGTAAGTTTTCATTACACGCCGGACTATATTGCTAGTATATATATATATATATATATATATATATATAGTAATTAATTAGAGCACTCTGGCTATTGGGCGTGTATAATGATAATATGCATGCTAAAAAGTCAGCCTTCTTCTACCGCGCGCCCATAGCCCAGAGGTAGAATCGCCGACTGACGCCACTTCAGTCGGGCTTCAATCCTGGGTTAAAAGCAATCGGAGTCTAACCGTACTGATGAGCTGTGATACAGCGAAACAGATCTGTTTGTGGATGACTATATATATATTTAAATAATGTAAATACTGCCTCATTACAGAAAAATACTAATTTTTTTTATTTCAGCTAATTTGTACGTTTTTCATTTTGCACTGTTTTCACACGAATCTCACTTTTACTTAATTGATCCTTATACCCCGAGTTTTATTTACCTAACTTTACCTGCACACATTCACTTTTAATGTCTTTAGCAAACCATAGTTGACATATATCCCTCCTGCCGCTTAGTCTTAGCGTAACCAATGTTATGATTACCGAGCCTGTTACCTGCCTGTCTTTGAAGAGACTGCAACCTTGAACTTGATTATTGTATCGTTAAAGCCGCCTAGATTAGCAAGGATTAACTTACAATGTATTTATTGAGGTCAATCAGATTTTCTTGAAAACATATTGCATTTACCGTATGTATTGTAGTCCTCCCTATCTGCATGGAACATGTTCCAATATTACTATTAGCAGATGTTAAATAAGACGGTAAATAGTAGAAACCCAATATGTAAGATATATAAGTTGTTTTTCAAAACGCACATAACTATTAGAAATTAGGTACAATAATGTATAAACAACAAGGAAACATATAATAGAACAATTATATAAGTACTAGCAGTATAGCCCGGCGTTGCCCGGACGTAATGAAAGCTTTAAAACGAATCCATGGTCCTGGAGCTCAGACTCTTTGGACGTTGGCACGAAAGATTAAAAAGCAGTAGTTGTTTCCAGTTAAAGCGAAACCGTAGAAATGAATGGATGTAAGTCAAATTTTGATTTCTGGTATCTATGTCAAATAAGTTTTCCGTCGCAAACTGAATTTTGAAGGCTAAATAAGTCCTCTGAGTGAATGGTATCATGGCTGAGACTAAGAACTACAATTATATCTACTTAGAACAAAACCCGAAGCAAAATCAAAATGAAAGGACTGAAAACCTGATTTTGATCAGACCCGATAGGATATCGGTGTATCGATTTCCAATATCGGAGTCAAATAAGTCATCCAAGGATGCACTAACCTAAGTAAGTCGATGGAAACTTATCGTGCCCATCGGAAGTAAAATTGGAGAAAATGAGCTATATTTATGGTTGAATATCGGTTTTTGATCAGATATGATAGAATATCGGGGGTATCGATTTCCGATATCGGGGAAAATGAGTCGTCTGAGAAGATCTAATGTTTGAGAGGGCACCTCGGCGTAGTACAATGGTTAGCAAGCTCGTCTGGCTAGAATCATTATAACTGAGTAGTGAGTTCGATCCTCACTGGGTACCCTCCAGTTTCGGCCATGTGTTTCACCTTCCTCCAGCTCCATGAAAAACAGTTTGTTACGGAAACAGCAAGAACCACGATAAAAGGGTTGAAATTCTGATTTTGATCAGACCTGATCAGATATCGAGGTATCGATTTCCGATATCGGGGAGAAATCGGAAAAAATAAGTAGCCCATGACCTGACTGGAAGCCTAAAGAATATTTGTGTGAAGGTTGGTGAGAATCGGATAAAAATTGTGGATTTATATAAAGGACATACAGACAGATAAACAGACACACACACAAACATCTTGCCTTTTATATATATATAGATACTGTAATAAAAGTTATGTATTGGATAGAATATTGTCCAGTGGATATTGGCACAGAACGAGAATTCGGAAAACGGAGTTCGAATTCCAGATGAATTCGTTGCATTCACCCACTCCCAAATACCCTCTTCTCCCTCCAGGTATGTATTTAATTGCACAACAGATTAGGTTCTGTAGTCTTCATTTTGGAGAAAGCGGAAATACTCCAACGATGGGAAGAATATATAAAAGATCTTTTCCACGACAAGAGAGAGCAACCAATAATACGCAAAGATGAGGACGGACCGGAAATATTAAAGTCTGAAGTGGAATCTGCAGTAGCCAAACTGAATAGAAACAAAGCAGCGGGACCAGACAGCATAGTCATAGAGCTGCTGATAGCACTGGAAGAATTTGCTATAGAAAAAATTGCTGAAATAGTAAATGAAATATATAATAGTGGGGTTATACCAGATGATCTCAGTAAGTCTTTCTTCATAGCACTACCTAAGAAGCCAGGAGCAAACGAGTGCGAACTCCACAGAACCATCAGTTTGATAAGCCATATAACAAAACTGATCGTCCGAATCCTGATGAATAAAGCGAAAAGCAGAATCAGACCAGAGATAGGACAAGAACAGTGTGGTTTCGTTAAAGACACGGGAACAAAGAATGCCATATTTATGATTAGGATGCTCTCCGAAAGGGCAATACCTGTGCTTTATTGATTATGCGAAGGCGTTTGACAAAATACGTCACAAAGAACTGATGGAGATGCTCAGCAGCCTGGACATATGTGGAAAAAACATGAGAGTAATAAAGAATCTTTACTGGCAGCAAACCGCTTGCATACGAACAGGTAATGAATTGAGTAGATATACAAAGATAGAAAGGGGCGTAAGACAAGGATGTGTCTTTTCACCGGATCTGTTTAACCTGTACAGCGAGAATATTTTGAGGACTCTAGAAGTTATGCCTTGATTCGTAATCGGGGGCCACAATTTAAACAACCTAAGGTACGCAGATGATACAGTGCTGATAGCAGACACAGAAAGGAAACTACAAATCCTCCTACAGAAAGTAGCAAAAGAAAGTAACAAAAAAGGACTAGATATAAACTGCACGAAAACCGAATGCATGGTCATCAGTAAAAAGGGCAGATCAAAATGCCAAATACAGGTCGGGGATACCAGAATCAAGCATGTACACAAATTTAAATACCTGGGAAGCGTTATAACAGAAGACGGAAAGTGAGACACAAAGATCCGAAGGCGAATTGGCATGGAGAAGGAAGCATTCCAGAAGTTGAGTAAAGCATTAAGAAACAGGACAATTTAGCTAGAAACTAGGAAGAGAGTACTGGATTGCTACGTACTGTCCGTCCTTCAATATGGCAGTGAATGCTGGACAATACCATCAAAGATGAAGGAAAAACTTGAAGCAACTGAAATGTGGTTCTACAGAAGGATGCTGCGAATATCATGGATCGAGCATGTGAGCAATGATGAGGTTTTAAAAATCATGGAAACAAAAAGGAAATTAATACTGAGCATTAGGAAGAAACAGCTGAAGTTTCTTGGACACGCAGTGAGGAAGAAGGGCTTGGAGAATCTGATACTAACAGGCCAGAGAGATGTAAAAAGAGACAGGGGAAAGCAACGGATAACATATTTGAAGTACCTAATCAAGTGGATGACAGAACGAGGATTGCACGGTGTAACAGGAGAAGGCATGCTCAGAGCCACCAGGGACAGGGAAACGTAGAAAGCCATGATCGCCTAGGTCCTGAAGGGACAGGGCACATAGAAGAAGAAGTCTTGGTTGGCAATTAGCCTACCGCAGAAAGTAATGGCAATCCCATGTGGCAAAATCTTCTGCCTGGTCAGTCATGA
This sequence comes from Ascarosepion bandense, assembly GCA_037127315.1. Taxonomy (NCBI): domain Eukaryota; kingdom Metazoa; phylum Mollusca; class Cephalopoda; order Sepiida; family Sepiidae; genus Ascarosepion; species Ascarosepion bandense. The sequence continues at coordinate 1,526,059 of JBBBDQ010000685.1, read as the reverse complement.
CTCATTCTAGAAATGATCACCCAAGCGTGTGTCGGGTATGTCACTTAAATGATTGGATAGAAGACTCGTTCCTACCGCAGATCTTATTAAGCACAATAATAAGAGATTAATAACAAAATAGAACAATTACAAAATAGAACAATTATAACAATAGACTGGAATAAAAGTTATGCGACTGTAGATCTCATTTAGCACAATAACAGAGTAAAAATAATAAATAATAAAATAGAACAATTATAAAAATACACTGTAATAACTTTTGGAATGAACAGAAAATTCGTTTTTAGCGTAGATATTATTAGACACAATATGAGATTAGCAACAATAACTCTTAGTATAATAGAACAATTATGAACATATGTCGGAATAAAAGTTATGTGACGGATGAAAAATTCGTTCTTAAAGTAAATCTTCTTAGGCCATAATAACAGAATAGCAACAATAACTAATAAAACACAATATTTAAAAATATATATATACCCATTACTTTGCAATTTTTATATGATATATTGTCGTGAGCGTTCTTTCTGCTTTTTTTAGAGTAAATAAAAAAGTAAAATGTTTTTCTTTTGACATATATAATTAGAAATCCAAACTTAAAAAATGAATCTGCAGGCCGCTAAAAGTCAACTATGAAAACATTTTTATTTCCACTAAAAGAAAAACGCTTTTAATCAACGCAAACTTTATGAATAAAAGTAGGAGCACCTGATAATTATATGAAATATACCATTGTGCAAATTAATTGAGACAAAACGAATAATGTCTTTCTAAGATCTTTCACACTTTCCCTGATTACGTATGCGTCGTCTCTTGGCGCTGTTGTTCTCTTCTGACAACATTTTCTTTTACGTTTTGGATCGATGGATCCAGTTTGTTTCCTTAGCCTGGTGCCAGTTGAAAGGATAATATCAACAATATCCGCGATCTTTCTGCAAGGCTTGCCAGTTTGTCTGTACAGCGTTACAATTTTCGTACGCTTTCTTGGAGCAACATCCATCACAGACAATGGCCGTAAGACAACGAATCGACAGTCGAGACAATAGTTCTGGGTGTGATAAAAATATGATGCTATCTCGGATGACGCAATATTTTTCAAGGTCAATCAAATTTAATCAAAAATCTGAAAAATAGATTCATATTACGGCACACCACTGCAAATGACCAGAGAATTGAAGTAGATAGACGAAACTATCGCCCGGTTCACACTCCACCCACATCAATTGAACAGGTGTAGAGGCTCATCCCTTGTTCCCTGTTTCGGATGTGGTTTCGGCTTTCTCTTTTCCAATCTTTTCACTCTTTCCTTTTTTCGTTTTTTTTTTCAATTAGGGTAGATAGACTAAACTATCGCCCGGTTCACACTCCACCCACATCTATTGAACAGGTGTAGAGGCTCATTCCTTGTTCCCTGTTTAGGACGTGGTTTCCGGTTTTTCACTTTTCCAATCTTTTCACTCTTACGTAGCCCCCTGAGCATCAGTGGCGTTTTCGCCTTGCTTGGGGTGATATGATTAAAAAAAAAAAAAGAAGAAAATAGGAATCGATTACACCCTGTCACTCCAGTTGGTCTAAAACTGACCGTATGGTAAAAGAAAGGAAAGTAAAGCAGTTGTTTCTATTTATTTTCACACGCGTGTAGGTATTCAAAATGCAACTTTACTAATCATGAATATCTCAATTGTCACCTATTGAATATTAAAAAAAACAACTTTTTGTCGGGTATTCAAACAATCCATGGTAGAAACGGGTAAATTCGTAAAACAGGCATATCTAAACTTATTTATAAAAAGAGTTTGTATGTGTGTGTGTGTGTGTGTGTGTTACCTATAGACTCCGAAATAGCTGAACCGATTTTCTTGAAAATTTACACAGTTGTACTATAAGCGTCTGCGAGTGTTCTTAGCTAGGTCTTGTGTCGACGTACCCCCAGATAAATATCGAAAATCGATAATCAAAAAATAGGGTTATAGAAGGATTGGTCCGATTTTAATCAAATTTGATACACTCATAGACAAAGACATAAGAAACGATATTCAGAAGTTTCAAGTTTGCCGTTCTATCCTTGGATGACTTCAAACAACCCATGGTAGAAACGGTTGTTGGTTGGCTGCTTTGTCTTTATGGCATATCAACCTCATCGGGTCATTTAACTAAATGTTATTTATTTATTGCTGGTAATACCATTTTCTTTTCAACAATTTATTGTTTTCATATAAATTTTGTGTCTAGTAATACTTTATTCTTTTCGAGTATCAAGATTCATTGAGATTTGTTTTTTTCAAGGGCAGGGTCCCCAAGTCCTACCCTGTTATTTAACCCATAACTGGAGGGAAGGGACGTATTAATAGTTTTCCCAAGGGTAACAGTGCTTAAGTGAATGCAGGGTATTCAACTGGAATTCGAACTCGGCTCACCGATTTCTCTTTCCGAGCCGATATCTACTGCGCCACAACGGACATCCGTCACTATACGCTTACAGCACCTGCTATTCCCAAGCGGTCACCCATCTAAGCACTGACCAGGCTCAACGTTGCTTAACTTCGGTGATCGAGCGAGAACCGGTGTATTCAACGTGATATGGCCGTAAGCACGCACATCCGTCACTAAACGCTTACTGCACCTGGTATTCCCAAGCGGTCACCCATCTAAGTACTGAACAGGCTCAACGTTGCTTAACTTCGGTAATCGAGCAGGAACCGGTGTATTTAATGTGATATGGCCGTAAGCCTTGGTAGAAACGGGTAAATTCTTAAAACAAGCACATGAAAGAATAAATCAATAGTTTTGCTGTTTCACATTGGCTTGAATGATCTGTCATTTTTTGTCAACTCCAAACGAAGTTTATAACCAATGAAATGGAAACAGATTGGCATTTTATGACCCATATCGATGCTAATGTGTCATAAATCTATAATTCAAGTAGGTGAGTGCAAGGATCGAAAAGAGAAAGTCTTTCCTTTGAGCCGATTTAAATTTGTTGAGGTGTAAGTCATTGAGAGGTCAAGGATTCCTCCCTCCCAATTGCTTCATTGATTAGGCGTTAGTGAACAAAAAATACGATTTTGCTAATGCAACTACTTAACCTGAACAGTGAGATGTGTGTAATAGGACTAGAAGACTTAAAAGGATTTATTATCTGCGGTCTTAACGTACAATCAAGCACAACATTGATATCATAGTGTTAATGTCAAACTCAGATTGCAAAATGATTGCTTTCTTGCATGAGTTTAGGGTTAGGGAGTAATTGATTAAAATAAAAATTGAGGGATAAATTTTAAAATAAAATGTATGATTGTCAGCAAATAAAAAATTAAAAAGACAGCCAGAGGGTTTTTTATACTATTTTTAATACAATAAAAAGCTTAAGAGTCACTCAAGTTAGTTGTTACCGTGTAGTATTCTATAATCGTAAGTAAAGAGAAAAAGCGAGGTTTATGGGGTTATGCAGGAAAGAAAATGGTTAATTCTAGACTTGATAGTGAATGGGAGGCTATTCTTGTGAAGAAACAGTCTGAGGGAAACTTACACAACCCGCCATAATTATTAGGCCACCTCAGTTTTTTAAAAGAAATGATGTATTTCATACTATATGTAGTATTTATTGTCAAGTAGATTATTGTAAATGAAAATAGATTGGTTCTTTTGTTATTATTACTTGACAAAAGTTTACAAGGCGAGGAAGCAAAGATGAACTTGTCCGAATCACCCTAAATTTTCTTCATTCTTTCATTGATGGAACTGCAATATAGGTACTTATTTAATATTTATAAATTCATTTGATGCACATGTTATTGTACAATATTAACAAAAGAACCATTAACTATTTTCATTTATATATATATAAACTCTGGCCACGCCAGTTTTTTTTAATCATCTCACCCCGAGCAAGGCATTCCATTGCCACTATTGCGCATGGGGCTACATAGGGGAAGGTAAAGAGAAGGAGTGGTTAGACATAGGGAATGTCAGGAGGAAGGTGACAGATGAGTAAGTATACCGAGGATGAGGGTTGGGCAGATGGGAAGAGTGTTTGATAGAATGGAAGCAGGTTATGTGTTAGGAGGTGTCTATTGACCTTACATTTAAACTCCTGGAGATTGTAGCCGTCGGGGAAGCAATCGTGTGGAAGAGAATTCCACAGTCAGGAAGTGCGAGGAAAGAAACTATTGGAGTAGAAGTTTGAAAAAAAAATTATGTATTTCATACTATTTTTAGTATTTATTGCCAAGTGGATAATCCTAAATGAAAATAGCATGTTTTTTTTGTTGTTATTACATTGTAAAATTGTACAAGGCAGCCAGGAAGCTTTTGTTTCGGCCAGCCAATTAGATGAAGAGCCTAACATGGAGAAGAGAGCACAATAATTGGATACCAGAACAGTCCATTTGATGCACATATTATTGTGCAGTATTAAGAAACGAACAATTCTGTTTTCATTTATAAATATCCATTTGGCAATAAATACTAAAAAAATATGAAATACATCATTTCTTAAAAAAAAAGCTGGGGTTGCCTAATAATTATGGCCGGTAGTGTACTTCTTACTTTAGGAATACGAAAGAAAATGATAACCCAAGACTTGAAGAGGTCAAGATTGTAATAATTAGGAGAACATTCTCAAATATGTATTGCAAGTCATATTTTTTTGAAGAACGTCCAGATACTGAAAATTATTTCTTTCAAAAAGTGATATTTGTTTTATTCAAATATGTATTGCAAGTCATATTTTTTTGAAGAACGTACAGATACTGAAAATTATTTCTTTCAAAAAGTGATATTTGTTTTATTCAAATATGTATTGCAAGTCATATTTTTTTGAAGAACGTACCGATACTGAAAATTATTTCTTTCAAAAAGTGATATTTGTTTTATTCAAATATGTATTGCAAGTCATATTTTTTTGAAGAACGTCCAGATACTAAAAATTATTTCTTTCAAAAAGCGATATTTGTTTTATTCAAATATGTATTGCAAGTCATATTTTTTTGAAGAACGTACCGATACTGAAAATTATTTCTTTCAAAAAGTGATATTTGTTTTATTCAAATATGTATTGCAAGTCATATTTTTTTGAAGAACGTCCAGATACTAAAAATTATTTCTTTCAAAAAGCGATATTTGTTTTATTCAAATATGTATTGCAAGTCATATTTTTTTGAAGAACGTACAGATACTGAAAATTATTTCTTTCAAAAAGTGATATTTTTTTTTTCAAACGTGCACTTTTGGTAAATTTTCTTTCTTCAAAAATGTGTTAATATTGATATGTTTTCGTTCAAAAATCTATTGTTTGTGTTATTTATTCTTGCAAAATGTATTTGATGGTCATATTTATTTTCTAATATGTATTGCTGGTAATATAATTTTCTTCAAAAATGTATTGCTATTAATATTTTTCCTTCAAAAATGTATTTCTTGTGACATTCTTTCCTTCAAAACTATGTTGCTCAACTTATTTTGTCCTTCAATATGTACTGCTGGCAATATTTTTTCCTGTGAAAATATATTGCTGGTAATATCTTTCTTCAAAAATGTATTGCTGGTGATATTTTTCTTTAAATATACATCGCTGTTGATATTTTTTCTTCATAAATGTAATATGTTTCTCCAAAGATGTATTGCTGGTGATATTTTTTCCTACGAAAAAGTATAGCTTCTAATATTTTTTCTTTGAAAAATGTATTGTTCGTGATAGTTTTTATTTCAAAAGTTTATTGCTGGCAATATTTTTTTCCTCAAAAATATATTGTTGGTGATATTTTTCCTTTAAAATGTATTGCTGGCAATATTTTTTTCCTCAAAAATATATTGTTGGTAATATTTTTTTCTTTCAATATTTATTGTTGGTAATAATTTTCTTTCAAAAATGTATTTCTGGTAATGATTTTTTTTTCAAAAGTGTATTACTGGTAATATTTTTTCTATCAGAAATATTTTGCTGGTCATATGTTTTCCTTCCAAAATGTATTGCTGGTAAAATATTTTTCTTTCAAAATTGTATTAGTGGTAATATATTTTTGTCTTTAAAAAATATTGCGATAATATTTTTTTTTCAAAATTATTTTGCTGGTAATATTTTTTCTTTAAAAATGTGTTACTGCATTATTGGCGATATTTTTTCCTTCAACTTGGTATAGCTGCTAATATTTTTTCCTTCAAAAATTCATTGCTGGTGATATTTTTCTTTAAAAAATCTGCTGATGGTAATACTTTTTCTTTTAAAAAAATAAATTGTTGGTGATATTTTTTTCATTAAAAACGTATTGCTGGTAATATGTTTTCTTCAACAATGTATAAATCTATAAATACTTTCACGGCTTCTGCTCCGATGAACTTAGATCACTGGTGCCCCCTAAATACGAATTTGAACGCGATACTAGATTAGCAACTAGATCCCACCCTTTTACAGTGAAACCGATAAAATGCAGCCGTAACTTCTACTCCAACAGTTTCTTTCCTCGCACTTCCGGACTGTGGAATTCTCTTCCAAACGATTGCTTCCCCGACGGCTACAATCTCCAGGAGTTTAAAGTCAATAGACACCTCCTAACACATAACCTGCTTCCATTCTATCAAACACTCCTCCCATCTGCCCAACCCTCATCCTCGCTATCCTTACTCATCTGTCACCTTCGTTCTGACATTCCCTATGTCTAACCACTCCTTCTCTTTACCTTCTCCTATGTAACCCCATGCGCAATAGTGGCAGTGGTGAGATGATTAAAAAAAATGTTTTTTAGTGATATATTTTTCTTCAAAAATATATTGCTGGTAATATGTTTTGTTTAAAAGTGTATTGCTAGTAATATTTTTTCCATCAAAAATGTATTGTTGGTGATATTTTTCAATTTTATATTATATTGCTTGTAAGGTTTTTTCATCAAGTATGTTTTGCTGGTAATATTATTTTTTCAACTATGTATTGTTGTTAATATTTTTTCCTTCAAAAATGTATTACTGTTAAAATTTTTTTCTTCAAATTTTTTCTCTAATAACTTTTCTTCAAAAATGTATAGCTAGTAATAATTTTTCTTTAAAATTTTATTACTGGTAGGATTGTTTTTTTCTACAATTTATTGTTGGTAGTAATTTTTCTTCAAAAATGTATTATTGGTTGTATTCTTTCTTAAAAAATGTATTGCTGTTAAATAATATTGTTGTTAATATTTTTTTCAAAAATGTATTTTTGGTAATGTTTTTTCCTTCACAAATGTATTGCTTGTATTATTTTTATTCAAAAATGTATTTCTTAGATTTTTCTACTATAAAAGTATATTTTTTCACTTTCGTAGTGTTTGACCTCAGTTTAGGGTTTGCTATTTGTCCAAATCTGGAACTCTAAGAGGTGCTAGCACCCCTGATCAGGGTGGACCTAAGAACAACAGCAAGGAAGAAGTGGTTCCATGCTCCTAACAAGCTTTTACTCGGAGGCCTTGCTGCCGGATGCAGTTTATCGTCATACCCAGGCTCGATTGTATGAGAGATTCAGTTTTTTTTATAAGCTTTTCACCCCGAGCAAGGCATTTCACTGCCACTACTGCGCAGGGGGCTACATAGAGTGGAGGAAGGATGGTTAAATATAGGAAATGCCAGACGGAGGGTGATAGGCGGGTAAGGATACCGAAAATGAGGGTTGAGTAGATGAGTGTTCTCAGAATAATTGGAAGTTAGTGTGATAGGAGGTGTCTATTGACCCTACATTTAAACAGCTGGAGATTGTAGTTGTCGGGAAATCAGACTTGTGGAAGGGAATTCCACAGGCGGGAAGCGCGAGAAAAGAAGCTGTTGGAGTAGAAATTACGGTTACATCTTATCTGTTTAACTGTAAAAGGGTGGGACCTAGTTGCTAATCTAGTATCTCGTGCAAATTCGTGATTAGGCGGCATCAGTGATCTAAGTTCATCGGAGCAGAAGCCATGAAAGTACTTTGTGGAAGAGGTACAGGGAAGCCACATCACGCCGGTGAGGTAGTGGTTGCAGTCGGTCTGCCAAGTCAGTATCAACCACGTTACAGATTCTCCTTTGTATTTTGTCAAGAAGCCCAAGGAGGGTAGCAGGGGCACCCGACCAGATATGGCGGCAGTATTCAATACATGGGCGGATTGTAGATTTGTATATGTGCAGGATAGAATCAGGCGGGAAAAACTTCCGGGCCCTGCACAGAGAGCCGATTTCATAGCAGCAGATTTGGCAATGGATTCAATATAGTCATTCCATTTGAGGTCCGCCGAAAGCGTAAGGCTAAGGAAGCGTAGTGATTTACTCTTTGGGAGGCAAGCCTGTTTCATGCTAATGGGAGGTAGATGCGATTGTCTATGGTGGTTAGATGATAACAGCTTCGTTTTAGAAGCATTGAAATTTACTAGCCATTTCCTACCCCAGGCCACTACAGATTGGAGGTCCTTTTCAAGCTCGGCAGCGAGGTTCACTTTGTCAACCACACCGGGTTTTTGATCGAGGCGAGAATAGATTGTGGTGTTTTCTTTTTTGCAAAGAAATAACCAGAGAAAGATAACTAATTATTCTTGAACCTAACGAGGAAATAATGCTCACAAAATTTAATAATAGAAATGCGGTAAAAAAAGTAAGGTTGCGTTTAAGACACTGGAACAAGAAATATAATTTTCTAGATAAAAATGTTATCAGAGCGTGATGTAGTAGTTTCGTAGATTGCACCAAAATATACGGAAATCTTAATTTACAAATAAATGATATACATAGACACCGTGACTCACATTGCGAAGAAACAGCTGGAATGCGGAGGACAATTATGTGACTAAACAACAATAAGAAAGTTTAATATAACAAGTATGGGCTTTCTCACGGGTTATATTTAACCTGTAGAGCTAGTTCAGTCTAAGGTGACTTGACTGTTTAAAAAGATTTATCGGCGGGCGTAATCTTAAAAAGTTTACACTACGCAGATATTTGTTTTGTAAATTCGCTTACACTAGAAATAGGCCCTTTGAAGAATGCACCCATATATATATATATATATATATATATATATATATATATATTGTATCGAGGCAGCAGATAATTTTCTAAACATATACTGTTAAATATAAGAGACAATGAATGTCTTATATGTTTAATCATGAGCCGTTCTAAACATCGTATTTTAGCTTTAATTTCAGGTGAAAATAAAGACAAAAATTCTCCAACATTTGGATAATTTTTTATTAAGTTGGTTCTAAGCTTTCGGCTTACATGAGCCATCTTCAGAGAGGCTACAGGGACGTTAACATAAAGACATCCTTCATCAGCGACGATTTTATCTTGTGCTGACATTTTTTGTTTCTACACGTGGCTAGCTAGTTTGGTGCACTTTTTTAGGTTTTCCAGTTTAAATACCAGTCAGTCAGTTAAGTGCCATACGTGATACACGCTTGGGCGATCATGTCTCGAAAGAGACATGACTGACTGGGCAAAAGATTATCCCGCAGTAGGTTGCCATTACTTTCTGCTGTAGACTGGTTGCCGACCAAGGCTATAGAACCCAGTCTGTCCTGTTATTTAACCCATAACTGGAAAGAATAGGCGGATTAATACCTTTCCCAATGGTATTTGCGCGTAAGTGAATGCAATGAATTCAGCTGGAATTCGAAATCGGCTCCCCGATTTCTCGTTCCGAGCCGATATCCAATGCACCACAACGCACATTTATGATTATTCCATCTGTTTTTAAAAATCCTTTTGTAGACCTCAAATATGTTTTTCTTCGTCCATCTGTATAATGTACCTCTGCTTTGTAAATAACCCCTTTTGTTTTACAAAGCCCGTCAACTATATATATATATATATATATATATATATATATATATATAATTTTCTAAACATATTCTGTTAAATATAAGATACAATGAATGTCTATTATGTTTAATCCTGAACCGTTCTAAACGTCGTATTTTGGCTTTATTTTCAGTTGAAAATAAAGACAAAAATTCTCCAACATTTGGATAATGTTTTATTAATTTGCTTCTAAGCTTTCGGCTCACATAAGCCATCTTCAGAGAGGTTATTTAGACGGTAATACAATACCATCCATCATCACATACGATTTTATTTTGTGTTGAAGATGGCTCATGTGAGCCGAGAGCTTAGACGCAAATATGAGCCGAATGCTTAGAAGCAAATTAATAAAAAATTATCCAAATGTTGGAGAATTTTTGTCTTTATTTTCAACTGAAATTAAAGCCAAAATACGACGTTTAGAACGGCTCAGGATTAAACATAATAGACATTCATTGTCTCTTATATTTAACAGTATATGTTTAGAAAACGACCCAAACTAATAGTTACGTATCGGAGACGTCAGGCGGATAATGTAATTTAAATCAGAGGCATGTGGTTCTACAGATAGATGCTGCGAGCAATGTGAGCAATGATGAGGTTTTGGAAAGGATGGAAACGAAAAGGGAATTAACGCTGAGCATCAGGAAGAGAGAGCTAAAGTTTCTGGGACATGCAATGAGGAAGGAGGGCGTGTAAAACCTGATACTAACAGGCCACATAGAGGGAAAAAGAGACAGGGAAAAGCAGCGGATAACATATTTGAAGAACCTGATCAGGTGGATGTCTGAACGATGGTTGCGTGGTGTAACAGGAGAAAGCGTGTTAATAGGCACCAGTTATAGAGAAACGTAGAAAGCCATGATCACCTACGTCCTGAAAGGACAGAGCATATAGAAGAAGAATAAGAGACAACGGAATGTGTGACAGACCGTGATGAAGAGGGGTGCTGATTAATAACAACGCATGTTGACCAATAAACTCGAAACTTGAATCTTTTATTACTTGACATTTCATGAATTGGGATCAAATTCAGAATATCCACTAACTCAACATTTTATTGGTTTGGGGTATCCGCACCCGACTTCCCACCTAGAACTGATGCTCAACATAGTGACGTTCAAATTATCCCTCGCTGGTTTGTAACATAAATTCAAAGCTTGACCCCCCCCATAAGGAGAGCAGAGGTGACGGAATCACAATCGTTGTCCTGAAGAAATGTGCCCCTGAACTATCTTCCCTCCTCTCCAAACTCTACAACTGCTGCCCCTCTGTTTCTTACTTCCCTGCCTGCTGGAAGTCCTCCTCTGTGGTTCCTGCATTTAAGAACTTTGGAGAACAATCAAACCCCTTTAATTATCGCCCTATCAGCCCCCTACCGATTTTGGCAAAGTGTTCGAGGCTATTATCATTGCTGAAGTGGTTTGACATTTCACAGCCCAAGGCCTCTTCCCCGATAAACAGTATGGTCTACTGCTGATATATTAATGACCATTACTGAGTGTATATATGAGGCTCTTGATAAGAACGGCGAAGCTCAAGCTGTTGCACTAAATATCTTCAAAGCATTTGACGGAGTCTGGCATGTTGGCCTTTAACACAAGCTACAGGGCTATGGTATAACTGGAAAATTGTTTGAACTAATCTAGTCGTTCATTCAAATCTCGTAATGACGGTAGTATTGAATGGGCATATTTCTAGATACTATCATACGAACACGGGTGTCCCTCAAGGCCTATTCTAGGTCCTTGTTGTGGGGTATTACCTATATAAGATAATGGACTCGTCATAAGACTATATGTAGCCGAGGGTTATCAACGCTCGGGGTGTTGCTGAGACTCTTCAACTATAACACTGTCAGCCCTCTGCCTTCGGGTAGAGGGCACTCTCTGCTTCCGAGCAGAGAGCAATAACCCAGTCGTGGTTCCGCCGAAGGGTAGAAGCACAACTGGGCAAAAATAGACAGACATTTTTTGGCCGGGTCATATAGCCCGGAAATCCCAGTCAAAACTGACCATGTGTCACATGTTGCCCTTACTGGGCGGGACAACTAAATATAGTTGCTGAGACTCTGTGGAAACTCTAGTGGCGTTCACTGACTGACTTACAGTCCAGTATTCTCTTTTGGCTTTTCTATGTGTATATCTTGTATCGTTGTATTGCTTTGTCTAATATATGTCTAAACCTACATTGGAGTTTGTCTTATTATTGATGGTCTTAATTTAGGTCCACATCAGTCCTACGTTTTTACTGAATTTTATCAACGATCTCCCTGATGTAATCAGATCACAAGTAGGCTCTATCCTGATGACACCACCATTTACTCCCATCTCGATAAGAAATCTCTCGAGGCTGACAAAGCAAACTTTGCTGCTGACCTTGAAAAGGACCTCTAATTACGGGTGGACTGGGGTAAGAAATGGCTCGTAAATGTTAATGCTTCTAAAACGAAGTTGCTATTTTTTAACCACCATAGTCAACCGCTTCTACCCGCCATCAGCATGAATCAGCCTAATCTCCCTGAAAGCAAAAACACTGTGCCTAGTCGGCCTCACTCTCTCAGTCGACCTCAAGTGGAATGACTACATTGAATCCATTGGTAAATATGCTGCTAGGAAGGTTGGTTCACCGTGCACGACCAGGAAGTTTTCTTGCCTGAAACCATTTTGCACTTATATAAATTTACCCTCCGCTGTGCATTGTATACTGCTTCATATCTGGTTGGTTGCCCTTTCTATCCATCTCGATGTTCTTGACAAAATCAAACAGAGAATTTGCAATGTAATTGATCCCAACGTTTTAGCTCAACTCCAGTCGCTTTCTCACCGGCGCAATGTATCTTCCCGGTGTCTCTTCTACAACCACTTTCACGGCTTCTGCTCTAATGAGCTTAGCACTCTGGTGCCCACTCTACATGAATTCAGTCGAGCTACTAGACTATCTATTAGGTCGCAGCCTTTTTACAGTTAAAACCAATCAAATGTAAACGCAACTTGTACTCTACCAGCTTATCTGTTCGCACTTCTCGCCTGTAGAATTCTTTTTCGTATTCTTACTTTCCTGAGACTTACAATCTCCTAGAACTTAAATGCAAAGTCAATTGCCATCTCTTATCTCCTTGACTCGCATCCTTTCCCTGACAACCCTTGTATCATGTTCTTCTTCCTTTCCACTCTACTCTCATGCAGCTCTCTTCACACCAGTGTTCTCATCCTTCTCTTACCCACTCTCTCTAACTTGTTCCTCTTTCTCATCACTCTCCTCTTAATGTCAACTGCCATCTCTTATCTCCTTGACTCACATCCTTTCCCTGACAACCCTTGTATCATCTTCTTCTTCCTTTCCACTCTACTCTCATGCAGCCCTCTTCACACCAGTGTTCTCATCCTTCTCTTACCCACTCTCTCTAACTTGTTCCTCTTTCTCATCACTCTCCTCTTAATGTCAACTGCCATCTCTTATCTCCTTGACTCACATCCTTTCCCTGACAACCCTTGTATCATCTTCTTCTTCCTTTCCACTCTACTCTCATGCAGCCCTCTTCACACCAGTGTTCTCATCCTTCTCTTACCCACTCTCTCTAACATGTTCCTCTTTCTCATCACTCTCCTCTTAATGTCAACTGCCATCTCTTATCTCCTTGACTCACATCCTTTCCCTGTCAACCCTTGTATCATGTTCTTCTTCCTTTCCACTCTACTCTCATGCAGCCCTCTTCACACCAGTGTTCTCATCCTTCTCTTACCCACTCTCTCTAACATGTTCCTCTTTCTCATCACTCTCCTCTTAATGTCAATTGCCATCTCTTATCTCCTTGACTCACATCCTTTCCCTGACAACCCTTGTATCATGTTCTTCTTCCTTTCCACTCTACTCTCATGCAGCCCTCTTCACACCAGTGTTCTCATCCTTCTCTTACCCACTCTCTCTAACATGTTCCTCTTTCTCATCACTCTCCTCTTAATGTCAATTGCCATCTCTTATCTCCTTGACTCACATCCTTTCCCTGACAACCCTTGTATCATGTTCTTCTTCCTTTCCACTCTACTCTCATGCAGCCCTCTTCACACCAGTGTTCTCATCCTTCTCTTACCCACTCTCTCTAACTTGTTCCTCTTTCTCATCACTCTCCTCTTAATGTCAATTGCCATCTCTTATCTTCTTGACTCGCATCCTTTCCCTGACAACCCTTGTATCATGTTCTTCTTCCTTTCCACTCTACTCTCATGCAGCCCTCTTCACACCAGTGTTCTCATCCTTCTCTTACCCATTCTTTGACAACCCAGTAACTTGTTCCTCTTTCTCCTCTCTCACCTCTTATGTAACCCCCTGCGCATAAGTAGCAGTTCTCCATTGCTTGAGGCGAAATGATCAAAAAAATATAGATTAGTATCCAACAGAATTATACGAACAAATTAGAAACGTTTATAACACTGAAATGTTTGGCCTTTATTGAATCTTTATCAGAAAATAATCAAACAAAAAAGAGAAAAGGATTTTTTAAAAAGTATTGCTTGATATTTGTTTCTTATTGATTATTCATACCTCAAATGTGTCTGTCTTGTTAAGCAGCGTTCGTTTGCATAATTTGTGTATGTGTATCATAATTCTAGTTTATCTACGCGGGATTCGCAGTATTATGCATATTGTTTGTGTGTGCGTTGTCTGGATGCGCGTTGTGATGCATAGGATATCGGCTCGGAACGAGAAACCGGACAGCCGAGTTTGATTTCCACTTGAATTCGTTGCGCTCACTTACGCGCAAATACCCCTGGGAAAGGTATTAATCCGTCGCTTCTCTCCCCAGCTATAGGTTAAATACTAGCACAGATTGGGTTCTATAACCTTGGCTAGCAACCAGTCTACTGCAGAAAGCAATGACAACCTACTGTGGCATAATCTTCTGCCTAGGCAGTTATGTCTCTTTCGAGACATGATCGCCCAAAGCGTGTATCACGTATGGCACTTAACTGACTGACTGAATATAATAGTTGAAAACATGATTAAGGCTTTTACTTAGCATAAAGTTGGGGATCAGTTTTATATTGTCATGACGTAATAAACTGATCCCCGACTATTATTACTTAATAATATAATACATCTCTCCCTCCTCTAGCTATGAGTCAAATAACAGGAGAGATTGGGTTCGATAGCCTTGTCTGGCAACTAATCTACCGCAGAAAGTATTGGCAATCTAGTGCGGGATAATCTTCTGCCTGGTTAGTCATGTCTCTTTCGAGACATGGTCGCCAAAAGCGTGTATCACGTTTGACATTTAACTGACTGACTGAATATAATAGTTGGAAACAGGATTAAGGCATTTACTTGACAGAAAGTGGGGGATCAGTTTTATATTCTTATGAGATAATAAACTGATCCCCCAATATTACGATTTAACAATATAATGCATCACTCCCCCTTTAGCTATGAGTCAAATAACAGGAGATATTGGGTTCTATAGTCTTGTCTGGCAAGCCGTCTACCGCAGAAAGTAATGGCAACCTACTGCAGTATAATCTTCTGCCCAGTCAGTCATGTCTCTTTCGAGACATGATCGCCCAAGCGTGTATTACGTATGGCACTTAACTGAATGACTGAATATAATAATTGGAATAATGATTAAGGTGTCTACTGGTCATAAAGTGGGGGATCAGTTTATTACTTCATAACAATAGGAAACCGATCCCCCACTAATTAATACATAATAATATAATACAGATATTTTCACGGCTTCTGCTCTGACGAGCTTCTTCTGCTGGGTCCCTGACCACATGAATTTACTCATGCAACTAGTCTGACGCACATGCCGGGGAGCCGAGTTCGAATTCCAGTTGAATCCATTGTATTCACTTTCGCACAAATATCCTTGGGAAAGGTATTAATCCGTCTCTTCCTTCCAGTTATGGGTTAAATAGCAGGACAGACTGGGTTCTATAGCCTTGGTCGGCAACCAGTCTACCGCAGAAAGTAATGGCAACCTACTGCAGGATAATCTTCTGCCCAGTCAGTCATGTCTCTTTCGAGACATGATGGCCCAAAGTGTGTATCACCTATGGCACTTAACTGACCTATACATTTGCAAAATCATTCTCATGCTATGTACTACATATCCCTTTGAAAAGAATTGCTTTACGATAAACGTAATTTAAATTGTTACACATCCATTTGGCTGGTCGAAGATACAGGGAAGGACAATGAATTAAACGCTTTGTCTATCGATTATTTACTGCAGTCGAATGACCTATATAGATATCAACCTTGTATTGAGACACCGATCGTACTTGGTTCAATGTTTACTGCTTGGATTATTATTCTGTTATCTTCTTCGGCGTTTTTTTTCTCTTTTTAATCCCGATTGATGGCTTTCACTCGTCAATAAACTGAGGTACCGTGTAAACAAGTTTCATTTCACCCTGTATAGATCTCGATACTTACCTATGTGTTTCTGTCTCTTTATTGATCGACCCACGGCGTTATCAGGTTGAAACAATAGTTTTTGTACAATCAGCGAAGTTAAGCAACGTCGCGACTGGTTAGTATTTAGATGAATGACCGCTTAAGAATACTAGTTGCGTTTTCTCGCGTGAATTCTTGTGACACTGTCAGCCCTCTGCCTTTGGGCGAAGAGCATTAACCCACTCGTGGCTCCACCGAAGGGTAGAGTCACGACTGGGCAAAATTAGACAGATTTTTTTGGCTGGGCTATATGGCCCGGAGGACCCACGCTAAAAACATTTTGTGCCACATTTTGCTCTAGTGGGAGAGTAAATAAATACCGAATACTAGTTGCATTAAGTTTGGATGCATGACTGGTATGTCTTACCTCCATATATTACGTTGAAACACCGATTCTTGGACGATCAACAAAGTTAAGCAACACCGAGTCTGTTCAGTATCTTGATGAGCGACAGCTTGAGAATCGGTTTGCTGTAAGCTTGAATGTAGTGTTGGTATGTCTTACGGTCATATACCATGTTGAAACACCGGTTCTTGAACGAGTTGGTAAATACCTTGATGGGTAACGACTTGGGAATACCAGGAGCTGTAAGCATAGATTCGGCAGGTAATATGGCTTATGGCCGTATCACATTGAAACAACTCTTCTGGTACAATCAGCGAAGTTAAACAACGTCGAGGCTACTCAGAAATTAGATGGGTGATTCGCTTTGGGAAACTAGATGCCGTAAAGTTGGATGTTAGGCTGGTATGGTTTATGGCAATATCACGTTGAATCACCGGTCCCATACGGTCAGCGAATTTAAGCGACATCGATCATGATCGGTACTTAGATGCGTGACCGCTAGAGAACACTAGGAAACATGTATATGCAGGTAGTATGGCGTACGGACATATTAAGTTGTCATAAATATTACGTTTTCCTCTAAACTTGGATGTGTGGGAGGTGTCATTCCATAATAACCCGGAATTGTTAATAGGAAAGCCGTTGGATTCGTTAACTACACTTAAGCGGAAATGTATAAATCTACCTTATCTCCCCACCTGTGGGTTAATCAGTAAAATTGTATCACTAAACCATTATTATTTCCAAAAAGTGTATTACAATCAAACATATTTTCTGTCTTTAATTAACCTGAAAAGCGTTGATAAGTGGTTCCAAACTAATTAATAAATCTTGAATGATGACATTATTTTTTTATAATCATTTCACCCCAAGCAAGGCAGAAAGGCCACTGGTGCACAGGGATTAAAGTGAGAAAAAATAAAGGTACCGGGTATGTCGAAGATAAGAGATGGATGGAATTCAAGTAGATAGAAAATGGCAATGGACGTTTCATTTAAACTTTTGGAGATTGTAGCTATCAGGGAAGCAAGCAAATGGAAGTGATTTCCACAAAAGGGAAGTGTGAGAAAAGAAACTGTTAGAGTAGAAGAGGGGGTTATATTTAACTATTTCTGCGATAAAAGGGTAGGTCTTTGATGCCAATCTAGTACCACGGGTAAATACATGTGGTCGTGTTGCAAGGGAAAAATGCTCGTCAGGGTAGTTTCCATGAAAATACTTCTAGAAAAGACAGAGGGAAGCCACATCATGTCGGTGAGAATGTCACTGAAGGCGAGCTTACAAGTCAGGATATATTATATTGCAGATTCTTCTGGGGATGTTGTATTTATTTTTTTATAATCATATCACCCCGAGCAAGGCGGTAGCGCCACTGATGTGCAGGGGGCTACATAAGAGTAAAAAGATTAGGGGGTTACATAAAAGTAAAAATTAGATAGAAGAGAGTGAAGAGAGGGACGAACCAGTTATAAAGGAGCAAGAGAAGAAAGGGAATACAGGTGTGATGACAGTTGCATGAGTGGAGAGAAATGAAAGGATATACAGGGTGGTGAAGAAAGAACTAGGGTCAGGGTGGTGAAGAAAGAACTAGGGTCAAGTGGTTAAGAGATGAGTATTGACCTTGTATTTAAATTCCTGGAGGTTGTAGCCGTCAAGAAAGCAAGAATGTGGAAGAGAGTTCTACAGGCGGGAAGTGCGAGAAAAGAAGCTGAAGGAGTAGAACTGTTACCAGAAATAAATCATCACTGTTATTAATTATTCTTGTTTCAGGGATTTCAAATCTCATTATCATTGTTAATACAAGTGGCAGTAATATTTATATATACAACCGTGTGAAAAAATTTTATTAAATATACAACCTTGTGCAAATTAATTAACGACTGCTTTAGTTTCATTTTTTTCACCATACTGTCAGTTTTAGATTCACTGGAGTGACAGGGTGTAATTGATTTTCAAGTTTTTTCTCAGATTAGTTGATTTGCTGTGGTATGCAATAATATTAATCTACTTTTGGGATGTATGTTGCAATTTGTTTGGCTTGGAAAAATATTGCATGATTCGTGATGGCATCAGATTTTTATCATGCTTAGACTGTCGGCCATTGTCTGTGATGAACATTACTCCAAGAAAGCATAGGAAAATTGTAACACTAGCAAGCCTTACAGAGAGATCGAGGAGATTGTTGGTGTCAGTCTTTCAACTGTCAGTTGCATCATCAACGCAAAGAAACAAACTGGAACCATCAGTCAAAAATGTAAAGGAAAATGTGTTTGGAAGAGAAAATCAATGCCAAGAGATGACATATACATGATCAGGGACAGTGTGAAAGTTCCTAGGAAGACATTTGTTTGTTTCAATTAATTGGGGAGGGGAAAGTAATGTCCAGTCGTTCCTATTGAAGATTAAAACCAACAGCAGAAAATGTATTAAGGCGTTTATTCAAAGATGTGCATCCACTTAAAATAACCTTTAGAGTAGTGGGGAGTAATCTTATTATATATATATATATATATATATATATATATATATAATAAGATTACTTCCCACTACTCTAAAGGTTATATATATATATATCCTTGTGAAATAGTTTCTTTTCTTTCACCATACAGTCTGTTTTAGACGCACTGGAGTGAGAGGGTGAAATCAATTTCTATTATGTCCTTAAATTAGGTCATTTGCGGGGGCGTGCAGCAATATGTATCTATTTTCAGTGTGTATGATGAAATTTGTTCGGCCTTGAAAGATATTGCGTCAGATCATTAAATTTTAGCGACTGTCGATTAGTTATTCTAATGCCATTGTCTGCGATGGACGTTACTGCAAGGAAGCGTACGAAAATTGTCAGGTTGCAGGAAAACACTGTCAAGCCTTACACAGAGAGATCGCGGATACTGTTGGTGCCAGTCTTTCAACTGTCAGTCGTATCGTCAAGGCGAAGAAACAAACTAGATCCATCAGTCTAAAACATAACAGAAAATAGGGTCGGAAGAGAAAACAACGCCAAGAGACGACGTATACTTAATCAGGGAATGTGAAAGATCCTAGGAAGACATTATTCTTTTTAATTCAATTAATATATTTATATATATATTTTTAATCATTTCATAAGGCAAGATGGCTATTAGTGCGCAGGTGACTACACTGAGAGAAGAAACATGGTGCAGTGGGTGTCAATGAAGGGATTAAAGATGAATGGAATTCGAGGAGATAGAAAACGGGACTTCTACTGACGGAAAATGCGAGTAAAGAAACTATTAAAATAAACGAGGCGGTTACATTTAACTATTTCAACTGTAAAACGGTGGGACCTAGCGGTATATTCAAGCGGTCATGGCGCCAGGAAAAATAAGCTCATCAGAAGAGTTGACTTGAAAGTTTTATTTAAAAAAGACAGAGGTAACTATATCAAGTCGCGGAGAACGTGATTATAATCGAGATGTCAAGTCAGGATCGATTATTTTTCATTTCTTTCTTTGGATTTTGTCGAGAACCTCGAGGTGAATAGCAGGAGCATTAAAAGTGACTCATCTTTCCTAACAGTAATTGCAGCTATAGATTTGATCTAGTCGTTCCACTCCACGTCGGCCGGTAGTGTGGTGCTAAGGAGGCCCTGTGAGTTGCCCACCAGAAGACTTGCATCAACCATGCTGATGGCGGACAAGTAAGTTTCTTTATGGTGGTCAAAGGAAAGCAGCTTCGTTTTACGAGCCATTTTCTACCCCCATTCAATCCCAGATTGGTGGTTCTTGGGTCCAGTTTCTTGGAACACATGATAGAGGTTGTTACAGAAGAATAGATTATGTGCTATATACTTCAGTTTTTGCTGCTGTTGCTAAAAGTTTTGTTGAAAATGGTAAGGTTTGTTTTATTTGGTACAATTCTTTGAGATACCTAAGCACCAGTCCGCAACATTTGAAGCTGTATACTGTTAATTTAAACTTATTTATAAATGGAACATTGTCTGTCTGTCTCTGTGTGTGTGTGTGTGTGTGTGTGTGTGTGTGTGTGTGTGTGTGTGTGTGTGTGTCCGTTGCCTATAGACTCCGAAACGACTGAACCGATTTTTTTGAAAATTTACACAGTTGTACTATAAGCGTCTCTTTTCTTTGTTTTTAGTGAAAGTTTCCTGTCTTTTAATACTTTACACAGCTTCTGGAACGCGTCTAAGTTCACCTTCGGATATCTGTGTCGCACTTTCCGTCTTCTGTTAGAAACCTTCCCAGGTATTTAAATTTTTGTACCGGCTTGATTCTGGTATCCCCGACCTGTATTTGGCATTTTGGGCTGCCCTTTTTACTGATGACCATGCATTCGGTTTGCGTGCAGTTTATATCTAGTCCTTTCTTGTTACTTTCTTCAGCTACCTTGTGTAGGAGGTCTTGTAGTTTTCTTTATCTATAAGAAAAATATAAATCAAACATAGATTAAACTAGGTCAGGGGTAGTTTCGCTCTACACTGCAACTTGCTGCTAAACCAAAACACAAACGGGAAATCTCGAGCAATTATTTTTAAATAGCCTCGTCAGATTGAGACATTCATATGGATGCTGACGCAGCCATTCAGAAACATCGAAACACTAGCTGTTTGTAACCGCTACCTGAGATCAATGATAACAAAAGGATTTGAGTGGAATCTGATAGTCTTCAGACTACAAAGTTTACAGCATTATGATTTTCCTTGCGACATAAAGATGGTTTCTTCTGGATGAATACGTTCAACTTGAATAAAACGTCTATTGAACAGGTGAAGAGGTTCATCCCTTGTTCCCTGTTTAGGATGTGGTTTCCGGCTTTCTCTTTTCCAATCTTCTCACTTTGTTTCTATTTTCAATTGGAGTAGATAGATCTCGCTATCGCCCGGTTCACACTCCACCCATGTCTATTGAACAGGTTAAGAGGTTCATCCCTTGTTCCCTGCTAAGGATGTGGTTTCCGGCTTTCTCTTTTCCAATCTTCTCACTTTGTTTCTATTTTCAATTGGAGTAGATAGATCTCGCTATCGCCCGGTTCACACTCCACCCATGTCTATTGAACAGGATAAGAGGTTCATCCCTTGTTCCCTGCTAAGGATGTGGTTTCCGGCTTTCTCTTTTCCAATCTTCTCACTTTGTTTCTATTTTCAATTGGAGTAGATAGATCTATCTATCGTCCGGTTCACACTCCACCCACGTCTATTGAACAACTTAAGAGGCTCACCCCTTATCCCTGCTTAGGATGTGGTTTCCGGCTTTCTCTTTTCCAATCTTTTCACTATTACGTAGCCCCTTGCACTTCAGTGGCGTTACCGCCTTGATTTTAAAAAAAATCTAGTGAAAACAATCTCCTTAGCTCGGTATATTTGAAACATTGGGAAGAGAAGAAACATATACGCTAACGAAAGAGACTCAATATCCGAGAAGAATGAGAAAAAAATACTTAAAGAGAAAATATGGAACTTGGTCCATTCAATGCCATATCGAATTGAATTAATTATAGGGGGCAAAGACGGCAACATTAATTATTAACTTCATACATTGATTGACCTTATGAACTAATATTATATTACTAATATCATGTAATAATAAATATGAAATCTTTCAAAAAATAAGTCCTTCACTGTGTCGTGGGAGAAAATTTTTCTCTCCATAATGTACCTTATATATCCACTAGCAGTATAGCAATATAGCCCGGCGTTGCTCGGGTGTAATGAAAGCTTTAAAACATAATCTATGGTCCTGGAGCTCAGACTCAACCCAGTAAGAAACCTGTCGTGGCGGACAGACATAATCTCGCTGCTGACCTTGAACCGGGATCTACACTCTGTGGTGAACTGGGGCAAGAAGTGGCTTGTCAACTTCAATTCATCTAAGACCAAGCTGATATATAGATTATTGAATAATAGATAGATAGATAGATAGATAGATAGATAGATAGATAGATAGAATATCGCATAAGAGATAGATAAATGGATAGATAGATTATTGAATAAGAGATAGATAGATAGATTATTGAATAATAGATAGATAGATAATAGATAGATAGATAGATAAATAGATAGATAGATAGATAATTGAATAATAGATAGATAGATTATTGAATAATAGATAGATAGATAGATAGATAGATAGATAGATAGATAGATAATTGAATAATAGATAGATAGATTATTGAATAATAGATAGATAGATAGATAGATAGATAGATTACTGAATAAGAGATAGATAAATGGATAGATAGATTATTGAATAATAGATAGATAGATTATTGAATAATAGATAGATAGATAGATAGATAGACAGACAGATAGATAGATTATTGAATAAGAGATAGATTGATAGATTATTGAATAAGAGATAGATAGATAGATAGATAGATAGATAGATAGATAGATAGATAGATTATTGAATAATAGATAGATAGATTATTGAATAATAGATAGATAGATAGATCGATAGATTATTGAATAATAGATAGATAGATAGATAGATAGATAGATAGATAGATAGATAGATAGATGTAAGACAGAAATATATAAACATCAGTAACATACATTTATACATAAAGACCGAACAAACAAACGAGCGAGCGAACCGTAATGTGGATAGAGAGAAGAATCTGATTATTCATACTGGTCACTTAATCCCGATTTACAAATATCTGGTTCCATTGCAGACCCAAAGCGACGCCCCTTTGCCTGCATGATTTTTGTTTCTTTTTTTCTCACATGTCTTCCGTTTGAAATTCTTGTGTGCCCGACCGTCTCGGCATGAATTTCATTCCTGTCATTTTCGGAAAAAATCGTATTTCCGGAAGACTGGCACGTCAGGATTTTCATCGTGGAATGTTAATATTTCAAGAATGAATTTTGATTGGATGGACACGCATTTATTACCAAATAGTATGGCACACCAGTGAGAACATACACAGACACACACACACAGACACACACACACATACCTCCACGCCCACACAAACCACACAAACACTGACACACATATATAGTTAGGTGAATGAATAAATACACAGTAAGCACACATGCATAATATTATTATTCAGGTGTTAATAAAACTGAGCTCGATATAGTATAAACAGAGCCATTATATATATAGTTCTACGTCGATAGCACGACTGGGAGTTTCATTCGTTACGCAATCATCAGATGCATTTTTCAAACTGACGCAATCATCAGGTGCATTTTCTGAAACTAACGTTCAGTTTGAAAAATGCACCTGATGATTGCATAACGCATGAAAGTCCGAGTCGTGCCATCGACGAAGGATAATATGCATATTTATTAACATATACATAAACTGCATCTAGAGATTATATGCAAAAGAGGTATTGTCAAATATTTTATGTAACATTCATAGATATGTGTTATCCAATGAAATAATTTGTACTATTATGTATAACGAGTAAGCATGAAAGCAATTAAGTCCCAATTTTTAATTTCAGATTAATATTTAGTATTTTTTTAGTAATTATAGAAATTTTCAGTGTCAAGAGATTATTTGCAAGAACTAGAATTTAGTATTATGGCTCGTAAAAGAGAACTAACAAAGAATAAAAAGAACCATATAATCAAAGAAATTAGAAAAGGAAAGACTTCGATTCAAATTTCTAAGGATTTGAAAAGAGATCATAGAACAATCAAGAAAATATGTCAAATGGGAATTCAACCAAGGAAAAAAAGTCACAGGCTGAATTCAGGAATTTAACAAAGCGAGATCTTCTCACATATCCGAAGAGAATTAAGAAGAAACCCAAATGCGTCAAGTGCGTTCATTTTTGAGGCCGTCTGGAGCTCATCTGGTGTCAAGGGAAACAAAGGTGTAAAGCATTAAGGAAGCTTGCTGATGTAAAAAAATCAAGTTGCTTCAAATGTCGGTGAATTGTCGATTTGCCAACTTCAAGCTCATCAGCCAATTCTCGAGTGCTCGATGAAGGCGCAATGTCCAACCCGGTTTGCAAGTCTCTATCATCCAACTTTAACGGCCATCCCGAACGAGGCTTATCTTCAAGACTCATGTCGCCAGAATCGAAACGCTTGTACCACTTTGAGATCGCATATGCAATTGTTCCTTCACCACGAATCTCTTCTGCACAAATCTCTTCTGCAGCTTTTCGGCTTGAAAGACCTCGCTTTCCAGCAGTAACGAATCAAACCTCTCAGCTCAATTTTATCAATTGCCATCTGGAATACAAAGATGAAGATCACTATAACAATAAAAACGCAAAATTGCATAAAAATTCAATTTTTCGCAAGTGTTTACGAAATTTTGGGACAACCGAATATTAATTGATGAGATCTCGACGCCAGTTCATAAGATTTGGTATCCTAGCGAAGAGCTAATCTGAATAATTATCATGAAATTATTCATAAAGCACAGGGAAGGTAGATTACGGCGGTAAAGAAGTCACAGAATTCTCTGTCAATTTGGTAATTGGCCTATTTTAAGTAAAATAGAAATTATCTGTTGTGGTTCAGTGGATATCAACTCGGAAGGACAAATCGGGAAGCCGAGTTCGAATTCCAGTTGAATTCTTTGTATTCACTTACGCGCAAATACCCTTGGAAAGGTATTAATCCGTCACTTCCTTCCAGTTATGGGTTAAATAACAGGACAGATTGGGTTCTATAGCCTTGGTCGGTAACCAGTCTACCGCAGAAAGCAATGGCAACCTACTGCGAGACAATCTTCTGCCTAGTTAGTCATGTCTATTTCGAGACATGATCGCTCAAGCGTGTATCACGTATGGCACTTAACTGACTGACTGAATATAATATTTGGAAACATAATTAAAATTCGTACTGGGCATAAAGTGGGGGATCGTTTTTCTATTGTTATGAAGTAATAAACTGGTCCCCCACTAATTATAGTTAATATAATAATGTAATATAATCTATCTGTTCTCCGTCCAGCTATGAGTTAAATGGCAGAACAGATTGGGTTCTATAGCCATGGCTGGCAACCAATCTACCACAGAAAGCAATAGAAACCTATTGCGGGATAATCATCTGCTCAATCAGTCATGTCTCTTTCGAGACATGATCGCCTAAAGCGTGTATCACGTATGACACTTAAATGACTAACGGAAGATGCTATATTAAGCCGGTAATTCTCTGTCAATCTGGCATTTTGGCTTTTATTTTAAGCAAAAGAAAAATGATCTGTACTGAGAAAACATGATGTGAATGGGCAAAATGAAATTAATTTTCAGATTCTGCGTGAAAAAATAGCCCAGAAATCGGAGAGCCAAGTTCGAATTCCAGTTAAATTCGTTGCGTTCACTTGCACGCAAATACCCTTGGGAAAGGTATTAAGCCGTCTCTTCCTTCACACTATGGGTTAAATAGTAGGACAGATTGGATTCTATAGCCTTGGGTGGCAAACCGTAGAAAGTAATGGCAACCTACTGCGGGATAATCTTCTGCCCAGTCAGCCATCTCTCTTTCGAGACATGATCGCCCAAACCGTGTATCACGTATGGCACTTAACTGACTGACTGAATATAATAGTTGGAAACATAATTAAAACTTCTACTGGGCATAAAGTGGGGGATCAGTTTTCTCTTGTTATAAAGTAATAAACTGATCCCCCACTAATTATACTTAATATAATGATGTAATATAATCTATCTCTTCTCCCTCCAGTTATGGGTTAAATAACAGGACAGATTGGGTTCTATAGCTTTAGTTGGCAACTACCTTCTGAAGAAAGCAATGGCAACCTACTGCGGGATAATTTTCTGCCCAGTCAGTCATGTTTCGAAAGAGACATGATCGCCTAAGCCTATATCACGTATGGCATTTAATTGACTGAGTTATCAGGCAAATAAATAAACAAACGGGAGTTCCACAGGCGGGAAATGAAAGAAAAGAAGCTGATGGAGTAGAAGAAGCCGTTATATTTAACTATTTCAACACTAAAATAGTGGGACATGGATGCCAATATACTAGCAAGCTTAAATGAATTTGGAAAAATCTTGTCAGAAAAGTGGCCATAAAAATATTTCTAGAAAAGACAGAGAGCAGCCACTTCATGTCGATGAGTAAGTGACTGAATAGAGATGCGAGGTCAGGATCGATTATATTACAGACTCCCCTTTGGACTTTGTCAAGAATTTCTAGATGCATAGCAGGAGAACCAGACCAAAAATGGCAAAAGTATTCGATGCAAGGACGAATGATAGGTTTATAAATGTTTGAAGCTCCAAGGTAGTAATTATACCCAAAGTAGTAATTAAAACTTATAAGCACATATAGGTCCGATTCCCATACCTGACAATATTTTTAGGGTGTGCGTTGTGGGGGCACTGGATATCGACTCGGAACGACAAATCGGGTTGCCGAGGAGGAATTCAAGTTGAATTCATTGCATTCACTTACACACAAATATCTTTGGGAAAGGTATTAATCCGTCTCTTCCCTCCAGTTATGGATTAAATAACAGGACAGATTGCGTTCTATAGCCTTGGCTGTCAACCACTCTACCGCAGAAAGCAATGGCAACCTACTGGGAGATAATCTTCTGCCCAGTCAGTTATGTCTCTTTCGAGACCTGATCGCCCAAGCGTGTATTACGTATGGCAATTAACTGATTGACTGAATATAATAGTTGGAAACATAATTAAGACTTCTACTGGGCATAAAGTGGGGGATCGATTTTCTATTGTTATGAAGTAATAAACTGATACCCCACTAATTATATTTAATATAATAATGCGATATCTCTTCTCCCTCCAGTTATGGGTTAAATAACAGGACAGATGAGGTTCTATAACCTTGGCTGGCAACCAGTCTACCGCAGAAAGTAACTGCAAACTAAATCTATTCCCAGTCAGTCATGTCTCTTTCGAGACATGATCGCTCAAGCGTGTATCACGTATGGTACTTAAGTGACTGACTGATTATAAAGCATGAAAGCATTTCTCCCTAATATCTCCCTCACCGCCAGGTATGTTCTTATAGCCATTTAAGTTGTACAGGTAGCAGATTCTAATACAGGACGGACTACCCGTTTTCCTGGCTGGCAAAAGTCCGGTGTTCATAACGCGAAACCAATCAGCTGTAAAAGCGATGATAAAACGCATACATAAAATGTCGGTCCGTCCGCAGTGGCATCTTTCTTTTTGAAGTTGTTTATAAAAGGTAAGGAAAACACACGCTTGCCTATTTAGTTATCAGTGCAAAAACATATGTATATCTTTCTTCACCGACGATCACAGGCCCCGACACGGATATTTACTCAATGCTTTTGTTCACTCAGTACTATTTAACACATACGCCTACAAAGATACCACACAACATATTTGCCGACTTTCTCGAATTGTAGTCGGCGTAAAATATAACTAAATCTAAAAAATAGGAAGGAAATGAATCTTTAAAATCGAGATCGTTTGGTTTATAAATAGCCATTTGCCTTTTAGACACCTACTTCTCGCACCTCTCACCCCATTCCTAAACAACTTTCTGCGACGCCAACACACAATAAGAGAGGACTATTAAGTAGGTCTCTTTAAATGATATGCGATGTAAACAAGAGGGTAAAGACTGTGACTCATTCAGTAAAAAGCACAATTTATTTTTCATTATGTTTTCAAACGATGTTTCCGGTGAAAATACAACAGCGTCATTTTTTTAATACTTTTTCAAGATTTTAAGTAGATAATTTGCTAAAGAAAACTAGATCTTATTTACACCAGAAATTTAACTAAAACTGCTTGCTAGGCTTCGTCATGCTACCCCATATCTCTTTTATTGGTTTATGTGTCGTATCTATTAGGGTAAATTTTTGTTTTGTTCCCCGAAGGCCTTTACCCCTTCAAATCTTTCAAAAACATCCCTATTTACGTGCAAATGTATATGCTGAACTCAAATCGGTAATTTTTTCTTGAAGAAACCTACCTTTTTTTCATTTTATCGAGCATAAAATATGGAACTTCTTGTCGCTGTTTATCTCACCCCGTAACCACGGTTAAAAATGTTATTCACTGCTGACTGAATTCACGCTTAATTTTACGATTTTTTGTCTTTTTGCAATCTCTCCGCACAAAATGAGTTCCGAAACTGAATTATTCGCGGAGTAATTGCTCAAATGGAGAAAATCGTCCGAAAAAAAGAAACCTACGCTTCAATTCTTTCAGCGGTGAGTCAGAGATGACAACGGTAGTAAGTGGTGAGATATAGTCCGATGTATTTATGGTCGATACCATGAAAGAAAGGTAGGTTTCTTCAATAAACAATTATCGATTTGAGTTCAGTATGTACATTTGCACAGAACTAAGGATGTTTTAGAAAGTTTTGACGGGGTAAAGGCCTTCGGGGGAACAAAACAAAAATTTACCTCTATTAGAATGTTAACGATCATGGCTCTCCACTTCTAAGCCACATTTGAGTTTTCACGATCCCTCTTTGTCCCCACTTTGTCATCTGTTAACAAACTAGTTAAGTAGGTTATTTGCTCTTCCTCTCTGTCGTTATTGCTTTCAATATGTCCTGTGAGTATTAAGTTTTCCAAACCCTCACATTGTGTCTCAGAAACTAAACAGTATATTTTTCTTAAGGGCGTTTTCATTTAGGAATAATGAGGTTACTTGGAAAAAAAGAATAAATATATTTGTTTTTCTTCATTCTCCGAAGACCCATTTTAAGTATTAATTTATCTTTAATTCCGGTAAACCAGGGAAACAAATTCCCACCATTATTATTATTATATTCCTGGCAGTATTTTGCTTTCTGTTGATCCCTACTTGTAAATGTTTTTTTTTAATCGTATCACCCCGAGCAAGGCGGTAATGCCACTGATGTGCAGGGGGCTACATAAGAGTAAAAAGATTATGTAGAAGAGAGTGAAGAGGAAGACTAACCAGTTGGAAAGGAGCAAGAGAAGGATGGGAATACAAGTGTGATGACAGTTGCAAAGATGTAGAGAAAGGAAATTTTGGTTTGTTAGCGAAATAATTTCATTGGGCGAGTTTCTACACAACAAAAAATCTTGCACTGAATTTTTAATATGCTTTAATATTGGGGGATGGTTTAAAATTTTTTGTAACAAACGCAATTTTACACAAGCGTTTTTGTAAGGTTCATATACTCTACTGTTTACACTGAAGAATACGCCAAAATAGTTTAATTGATTGTTGCTGACCTTTAATTTAATTCTCAACATGAAGTCCTTAAAATAGTTAATGTAGGGCCATCTTTATTTTTTTGCCCTCTCTTGAGTCATTGCGGTATAATCTTCTGTCATGAAGATAAATCTAGATGGCTCAGGCTCCATAGTAAGGAATTCCTTACTAGATCACAAGACCTTGTCAAATCTACGCCTTCTTGGCCTTAAAACACTACGCCTCCTTGGCCTTACACTCTCGGCGGACCTTAAATGGAATGACTGTATCGAATCCATTGCTAAGTCCGCTGCTATGAAAGTCATTTCTCTGTGCAGGTCCAGGAAATGTTTCCCGTCTGAATCTATCTTGCACATATATAAATCTACCATCCTCCCGTGTACTGAATACTGCAGCCACATCTGGTCGGGTGCCCCTGCTACTCTCCTCGGGCTTCTTGACAAAATACAACGGAGAATCTGTAACGTCATCGATCCTAACTTGGCGGAACGGCTGCAACCACGCTCTCACCGGCGTGACGTGGCTTCCCTGTGCTTCTTCTATAATTATTTTCACGGCTTCTGCTCCGATGAACTTAGGTCATTGGTGCCGCCTAGGTACGAATTTACACGAGATACTAGGTTAGCAAATAGGTCCCACCCATTTACAGTGAAACCGATAAAATGTAACCGTAATTTCTACTCCAACAGTTTCTTTTCTCGCACTTCCCGCCTGTAGAATTCCCTTCCACATGCCTGTTTCCCCGACAGCTACAGTCTCCAGGAGTTTAAATGTAAGGTCAATAGACACCTCCTAACACACTAACTTGCATCTATTCTCTCAAACACTCTCACCATCTAACCAACCTTCATTCTCGGTACCCTTACCCGTCTATCACACTCCTTCTGACATTTTCTATATCTAACCATCCTTTTCCCATCCCTTCCCCGACCCTATGTAATCCCCTGCGCAAGAGTGGCAGTGGAATGGCCTTGCTCGGGGTGAAACGATAAAAAAAAAAAATCAAACGCTCCCATAGTCACGTCAAATGCTTTGTATTTTTTTTTTAAATCGAAAGTTCCCCATCATGGAACAAGATCGACCTCCACGCCTTGTCACTAATACAAATATTATCCTTGGCCATTCAATCACTACAATCAACAATTTATCAAATATAAAGACTTACGTTGAAGTACCGATTTCCATATAAACACCGAAGTTAAGCAATGTCGAACCTACTTAGTGCATACATGGGTGACCGTTTGGATGTGTGAGTGGTGCAATAAAAATGGCACGGAATTGCTAATCAGGAAACCGAGTTCCATGCAAAATATTTAGATTTTGGCATTAAATAAACCATAGAGATCGATGTGATGGTAGAATTCTTCAATCACAAACAATAATGTTTCATGGGTTGTTATTTCATTTTATTTTTTTTATATTTAAATCAATTTTTGACTGTCTGTTTTGTGACATTGGTTGACATCCATAGCATTTGCGCGTACATAAACATTCTCTTTCTACTACGTTTTTACGTATGTTAACCAAGTGATTTTAAGAAACCTATACTATAGGCAATTTATAAAATCATCTTTAATACTCTTTGCATAAATAAAGTCTTTGCCATTCTGAATACTTACAATTTTGCTTTACAACATTATTTTGCTATAGAATATTATTTATTTTGCTTGACAAAACTATTTATTTTGTTTTAAAATAATATTTATTTTGCTTTACAATAATATTTATTTTGTGTTACAACATTAATTTTGCTTATTTTAGAATATTATTTATTTTGCTTGACAAAACTATTTATTTTGTTTTAAAATAATATTTATTTTGCTTTACAATAATATTTATTTTGTTTTACAACATTATTTTGCTATAGAATATTATTTATTTTGCTTGACAAAACTATTTATTTTGTTTTAAGATAATTATTATTTTGCTTTACAATAATATTTATTTTGTTTTACAACATTATTTTGCTATAGAATATTATTTATTTTGCTTGACAAAACTATTTATTTTGTTTTAAAAGATAATTATTATTTTGCTTTACAATAATATTTATTTTGTTTTACAACATTATTTTGCTACAGAATATTATTTATTTTGCTTGACAAAACTATTTATTTTATTTTAAAATAATATTTATTTTGCTTTACAACATTATTTTGCTATAGAATATTATTTATTTTGCTTGACAAATCTATTTATTTTGTTTTAAAATAATATTTATTTTGCTTTACAATAATATTTGTTTTGCTTTAGAATACAATTTATTTGCTTTACAATATTATTTATTTTAAAGCAAAATATTAATCATTTAATTTAAATATTGTTTATTTTGCTTTAATATGTTATTTGTTTTGCTCTACCACATTATTTTGCTTTAGAATATTATATATTTTACTGTATTTGTTTCTGAGATGAGTCATTTTCAATAATCTTAGAATTATTTCGAAATTTTGTTCTCATCTAGGTGGATATATTCAGAACAAAAGTGTGAAATAATTTTAAGATTGTTAAAAATTACTCATCTCAGAAATAAATACAAATTATGACAAGTGGCACGAACCCACTAAGATAATCCAGTTGTCAAAATCCATTTGACACTGAATATAAAAGGCTCCAAAAATACACCACTAAAGTCCTTCGAGACTTCGAGACGGTGGCGTAGTGGATATAGTAGTTGGTTAGTATCCTCTAGTGGTCAGGAGTTCGATCCTTGGACTTCCAACATGAAAGAACAATAATTGATTTCACAGGATATTTCGATATCACAACGAGATATTCTACATCATGATGATGACCAGAGGGTACTTGGTCGAAATGCTGTGTCTATTATAACACCGATATCAACTAAGATGAGGACAAAAGTCCGAAATAATTACAAGATTATTGAAAATTACTCATCTCAGAAATAAATACAAATTATG
This sequence comes from Ascarosepion bandense, assembly GCA_037127315.1. Classification (NCBI taxonomy): domain Eukaryota; kingdom Metazoa; phylum Mollusca; class Cephalopoda; order Sepiida; family Sepiidae; genus Ascarosepion; species Ascarosepion bandense. The sequence continues at coordinate 1,493,431 of JBBBDQ010000685.1, read as the reverse complement.
ACAAGTGGCACAAACACACTAAGAAATTATTCTTTTGCTTTAAAAGATTTATTTTGCTGTACAATATAATTTACTTTGCTTTAGAATATTATTTATTCTGTTTTGCAAGATTATTTATTCTGTTTTGCCGTATTATTTTCATATTTTTGCCTTAGCATTATTATTCATAAGGTGTTTAACACCACTCGCGATTTCTTTGTAGATTTTTTTCTAATTCCTTATTAATGGCGGCCTTGGACTGGCATTTATTGAATTCATAGCAAATCACCAATTTATTGATTTTTTTGAGAATGGATTTTATCAAATGTTTTAATTCTCCCGTAGTCTTATTTTGACTTTATTTGTAGTTCAATATTCTATTTTGCAAAATTCTGTCCATATTGAAAAGGTATTTTCTATAAGCAGTCATCTGGCGTGCTTGATTAACGTGGTTGATACTGACTTGGCAGACCGGCTGCAACCACTCTCTCACCGGCGTGATGTGGCTTCCCTATGCCTCTTCTACAAGTACTTTCATGGCTTCTGCTCCGATGAGCTTAGATCACTGGTGCCGCCTAAGCAGGAATTTACACGAGATACTAGATTAGCAACTAGGTCCCACCCTTTTACAGTTAAACAAATAAGATGTAACCGTAAATTCTACTCCAACAACTTCTTTTCTCGCGCTTCCCGCCTGTGGAACTCCCTTCCACAAGTCTGCTTTCCCGACAGCGACAATCTCCAGGTGTTTAAATGTAGGGTCAATAGACACCTCCTATCACACTAACTCCCAATTATTCTCAGAACACTCTCATCTACCCAACCCTCATTCTCGGTATCCTTACCCGCCTATCACCCACCCTCTGACATTTCCTATATTTAACCATTCTCGGTATCCCTACCCGCCTATCACCCACCCTCTGACATTTCCTATATTTAATCACCCTTTCTCCACTCTATGTAGCCCCCTGCGTTTGTAGTGGCAGTGACATGCCTTGCTCGGGGTGAAACGCTTATAAAAAAAAAATGCAAATCTGAGTCGGTTTTTATCTCATTCTTTTAACAACACATACGGTTTATTAGAGCGTAGCTAACTTATATTTTTTCTCGTCTAATTGTTATATTTCTGACTAACATAAATCTTTCATGTTGCAGTATAAGTAAAGTAGACTTTGGAACATATGGAAAGTGCTCAACAATTACGGATATAAACAGCAGGAGGACTATTTATTTAAGTAGTGATATTATTGTTTTTTCATCTCATGAATAAAATTAACCACTACCTTTTCACCCCATGAAACCTAAATTTAAGTGCTGTTTTTAATATATATATATATATATATATATATATATGTATACTATAGTCATCCGCTGACAGATTTGTTTCGCTGTATCACAGTACGGCTTAGACTCCGTTCGCTTCCTAACCCAGGATCGAAACCCGACCGAGTCGGCGATTCTACCCCTAGGCCACGAAGAAGGCAGGCTTTTTAGCACGTATAAACACGCCCAATAGCTAGAGTGCTCCAATTCATTGTTGAATGAGCGATGCGTATATGCCGGAGTAGCTACTGTTTACAAAGTCTCCCCCTCTTCCAGACTGCTCAATCAGAGTGTGAAAGCGTAAATACTATATATATATATATATATATAGTGTATCGAGGTAGCAGATAATTTTCTAAACATATGCTGTTAAAAATTAGAGACAATGAATGCCTGTTATGTTTAATCATGAGCCGTTCTAAACATCGTATTTTGACTTTAACTTCAGGTGAAAATAAATTTCATGTGAGCCGAAAGTTTAGAACCCACTTAATAAAAAATTATCCAAATGTTGGAGAATTTTTGTCTTTATTTTCAAAGTACCAAGGATAATACTTTATATATATATAACACTTATCAAAAATAATTTTCAAAACCATGTTGTATATGAAGAATAAAATAACAACTTTAAGAAATTGAGAAAAAGTAATATAAACAAACAATTTTTAAAAATATATATTTACGCGTGTGTGTGTGAGTGTGTGAGTGTGTGTGTGAGTGTGTGAGTGTGCGTGTGGGTGTGTGAGTGTGCGTGTGAGGTGTGAGTGTACGTGTGGGTGTATGAGTGTGCGTGTGGGTGTACGTGTGAGTGTGTGAGTCTGTGTATGAGTGTGTGAGTGTGCGTGTGGGTGTGTGAATGTGCGTGTGGTTGTGTGAGTGTGCGTGTGGGTGTGTGAATGTGCGTGTGGTTGTGTGAGTGTGCGTGTGGGTGTGTACAGTAATTGAGACAATTGTAAGTTTTTAAGAAAAATATATTCGATAAAGAGTCAGTATATTTAAAACAATTATTTAACTTCGAATAGGGATGGGTCATTTTGTTTTTCTTCCGAGGGTCACGTGTGTTGTTTGTCGGGGGTTCATTGCAGGGCGAAGTTATCAAAAACTACTTGAGTAATGTACATAAAATAATATAACTTTTTATGCATTTAAACGAAATGTGACTAAAATTTTAATATTCACGTGTAGTTTTTGTTTTTAATCGTATCACCCCGAGCAAGGCGGTAACGCCAATGATGTGCAGGGGGCTACGTAAGAGTGAAAAAATTGGAAACGAGAAAGCCGGAAACCACATCCTAAACAGGGAACAAGGGATGAGCCTCTTAACCTGTTCAATAGTCGTGGGTGGAGTGTGAACCGGGCGATAGATAGATCTATCTACTCCAATTGAAAAAAAAAGAAGTGAAATAGAAAAAAAAAAGTGAAAAGATTGGAAAAGAGAAAGCCGAAACCACATCCTGAACAGGGAACAAGGGATGAGCCTCTTAACCTGTTCAATAGTCGTGGGTGGAGTGTGAACCGGGCGATAGATAGATCTATCTACTCTAATTGAAAAAAAAAAGTGAAATAGAAAAAAAAAGAAAAGTGAAAAGATTGGAAAAGAGAAAGCCGAAACCACATCCTGAACAGGGAACAAGGGATGAGCCTCTTAACCTGTTCAATAGTCGTGGGTGGAGTGTGAACCGGGCGATAGATAGATCTATCTACTCTAATTGAAAAAAAAAAGTGAAATAGAAAAAAAAAAGAAAAGTGAAAAGATTGGAAAAGAGAAAGCCGAAACCACATCCTAAACAGGGAACAAGGGATGAGCCTCTTAACCTGTTCAATAGTCGTGGGTGGAGTGTGAACCGGGCGATAGATAGATCTATCTACTCCAATTGAAAAAAAAAGAAGTGAAATAGAAAAAAAAAAGAAAAGTGAAAAGATTGGAAAAGAGAAAGCCGAAACCACATCCTGAACAGGGAACACGGGATGAGCCTCTTAACCTGTTCAATAGTCGTGGGTGGAGTGTGAACCGGGCGATAGATAGATCTATCTACTCTAATTGAAAAAAAAAAGAAGTGAAATAGAAAAAAAAAAGAAAAGTGAAAAGATTGGAAAAGAGAAAGCCGAAACCACATCCTGAACAGGGAACACGGGATGAGCCTCTTAACCTGTTCAATAGTCGTGGGTGGAGTGTGAACCGGGCGATAGATAGATCTATCTACTCTAATTGAAAAAAAAAAGTGAAATAGAAAAAAAAAAGAAAAGTGAAAAGATTGGAAAAGAGAAAGCCGAAACCACATCCTAAACAGGGAACAAGGGATGAGCCTCTTAACCTGTTCAATAGTCGTGGGTGGAGTGTGAACCGGGCGATAGATAGATCTATCTACTCTAATTGAAAAAAAAAAGTGAAATAGAAAAAAAAAGAAAAGTGAAAAGATTGGAAAAGAGAAAGCCGAAACCACATCCTAAACAGGGAACAAGGGATGAGCCTCTTAACCTGTTCAATAGTCGTGGGTGGAGTGTGAACCGGGCGATAGATAGATCTATCTACTCCAATTGAAAAAAAAAGAAGTGAAATAGAAAAAAAAAAGGAAAGTGAAAAGATTGGAAAAGAGAAAGCCGAAACCACATCCTGAACAGGGAACACGGGATGAGCCTCTACTCCTGTACAATAGACGTGGGTGGAGTGTGAACCGGGTGACAGTTTAGTCTATCTTCTCCAAAAATTCTTTTAACGTTTGACTTCATTGGAAGAAATAGATTGGCTTATATCCTGTAAAATCAATTATTGTTCTTTCATGTTGGAATTTGGTTCGTCACTACCAAGTCCAAGGATCGAACTCATGACCACTAGACGATAATCATGCACGTACAACCAGCCACTACGCCACCGTCTCGAAGGACTTTAGCGGTGTATTTTTGGAGCCTTTTATATCCAGTGTCAGATAGAATTATTGAATCCCTTAGTGTCTATTATAACACCTATGTCCACCAAGATGAGAACAAATTTTCGAAACAATCCCAACATTATTGAAAATTCTTCATCTCAGAAATAAATACAAATTAAGACAAGTGGCACGAACCCACTAAGATAAACTTTAAAAGTTTGACCACACTGAAAAAAAACCCCCAAAAAACAAAAACAGATACTCTCTTTTGCAAACTTTTTTTTATTACTCGTCAGAGTCTGTAGGTACACTTTTTCAGTGACACTAGTAAAAGTGCGGTGAATCGTTGATGGGTCGACAATCGTCCGGTAGTTATCTTACTGGTAACTATACTGATGATAAAATTCAGTCTATCTAGAAAGGTCTATAATACGATTTGTTAATCTTCAAATTTTGTAATTTTTAAGGAACAAGCAATGAAATAAAGAGAGGTTTTGATTTGTCATTTAATTACATTGGAAATTAACCAAAACAGAGGAAAAAAGAAAACAAGCGAAAATCCATCGAAATATTTACGGGGCAGCAATCAAATCTGTTGCATGCCGGATACAGTCTACTGGAGTTTTAAGAAGACGAAAAATTCATTCAATAAAAACGCACATTTCCTTGCGAACGACCTCTGTGCGGTTTTGGGAGCAGTTGAATTTCCGGATCAAGTGTTTTTCGCTCATGTTCACTATCACGTTCACAATAAGAATGGTCAATATACATTAAGCTCCTGACATATTGTGAAAATTCTTAGAGAGCCACTCTTGGACAGTATTACGGCAAAATGTACAGCTATCCACACCAATCAATGGCTTGTCCACAGAGTCCACCAATCTAAACGGAGTTTTTTTCACTACTAAGGTCATGTAGGAAGGAATAGGTGAAGGTAAAAGAAGCACCCACTAACAATTTTAAAATGACGAATGACCATCAGCGACGACGATAACTGGGTGTTCGTCGACGTAGTATCACTGTAGCGTCCGCCAAGTTTCGCTATCTTTTTCCTGTTCCCCTCTTCCAAGAGATTCGCACTACATGGGTCGTTTTATTTGGCGTCTAATGACAGACGTACAGAGTGCCGTTTGAGTTTTATCAGTTGTTATATCGATACTTCTAAGGAAGACATGATAAGATCATTTGGCGCAGATGGCGTATAATTATATTTGCTCTCAATTCAGTCAGTTAAGTGCCATACGTGATACACACGCTCTATGGCGATCATGTCTCGAAAGAGACATGGCTGACTGAGCAGAAGATTATCCTCCAGTAGGTTGCCATTGCTTTCTGCGGATAAACTGGTTGCCAGACAAGGCTATAGAACTCAATTTGTTCTGCGATTTAACTCGTAGTTGAAGGAAGAAGAGATAGATTATATTACATTATAATATTAAGTATAATTAGTGGGGGATCAGTTTATAACGTTTTAATAGAAAACTGACCCCCACTTTATGCCCAGTAGATGTTTTAATTATATTTCCAACTATTATATTCAGTCAATCAGTTAAGTGCTATACGTGATACACGCTTTGGGAAATCATACCTCGGAATAGACATGACTGACTGGGCAGAAGATTATCCCGCAGTAGACTGGTTGCCAGCCAAGGCTATAGAGCACAATCTGTTCTGTTATTTAACCCATAACTTGAGGGAAGAGACGGATTAATATTACATTTTTATATTAAGCATAATTAGTGGGGGATCAGTTTATTACTTTATAAAAATAAAAAACCGATTCCCCACTTTATGCGTAGTAGGTTTTAATTATGTTTCCAACTATTATATTCAGTCAGTCAGTTAAGTGCCATACATGATACACACTTGGGCGATCATGTCTTGAAAGAGACAAGACTGACTGGGTAGAAGATTATCCCACAGTAGGTTGCCATTACTTTCTACGGCAGACTGGTTGCCAACCAAAGCTATTGAACCCAATCTGTTCTGTTATTTAACCCATAACTTGAGGGAAGAGACGGATTAATACCTTTCGCAAGGACATTTGTGCGTAAGTGAATGCAAGAAATTCAACTGGAATTCGAACTCGACTCCCCGATTTGTCTTTCCGAGTCATTATCTACTCCACCTCAAACATTAAAAAATCGTTTAGGCTTCAATCATTTTGGCTGATACTAACCTCCAGGAAATTAACCCATTGCCCACTTCTTGGCTTCCCATTTTCCACTGACGTTAACTGGAAGATTAGATGAATTCACTTGCGAAATATGATGCTAGGAAAATCAATTTTTATTACCAGAATGTATCTTGCCCAAGTATAAGTTTAAAATTTAACCCTACATCGAACGTTGCTGCCACATCAAATTTGGTGTTTACACAAAAACTTCTTGAAATACTAAAAAGTAAATTCATTCAATGAACTCGCTCCCATATTCTTGGTTTTCTGACGGCTACAACCTCCAGAAATTTATATGCAATGTCAATACTCAGCTACTAACCACTTGACTCTAGCCCTCCCCCCACCCCGTATATCCTTCCCTTTATCCCTCCCCCCTTGCAACTGTCATCACACCTGCATTTTCACCTTTCTATTGCTTCTTTCTAATTGGTTTGTAATCTTCTTCTCCCTCCTCTAATTTAAACCTGGTTTGAATACAATCAATTTTGATATTTCCAATAACGTAATCAAATGCCTGGAATCAGATCAGGGATCACAACGCCACTATTTTGTCACTGTCTTCGGCCATCCGCCACGGTAGGGATGGACTTATATTTTCAATTTAATTCTCTTTATTGTTAATAACTTAAATGTTCTATGTTTACTGTGTGTTAATATTTACTCTTTGATAATGGCTTATGTGAGCCGAAAGCTTAGACCCGATAAAAAAATCAACAATTACTGTGATTTTTTGTTGTCTTTCAACGATATCACCATCAAGTATATATATATATATATATAGTTGTCAGTCCGTAAACGGAGAGGATAATCCAAGAAGATTTCCTTAATAATAGGTATATCCATATAGAGAGCTCGATGAGTGTTAACCAGAGCGATATGAAGTTTATAAAGGAAAACTCAACACGTCATATTAGTTATAAACTATAGTTCATTTCAATGAGTTTAAACAGCTCATCTCATCAGATATCATTATAAGAAAAAGCTCATTCCGGCAGAAATTTTATGCCAGATGGAGGAAGTATTGTAAACGGATCTGATGAGATGAGATGTTTAAGCTCATTGAAATGAACTATAGTTTATAACTAATACAACGTGTTGAGTTTTCCTTTATCAACTATATATATATATATATATATATATATATATATATATATGTGTGTGTGTGTGTGTGTGTGTGTGTGTGTGTGTGTGTGAGAGAGAGAGAGAGAGAGAGAGAGGGAGGATGGGAGCGTGCGTGCATGTGGACTGAAAAAAAAACTGTGCCTAGATGTAGGACTCAACGCTGCTTAGTTAATATGATCTTGCTTCAAATCAAACTTCAATTTTTTTATTTTTTCTACACGAAAAAAGCCCTTGCTCTGATTCTGAGAAAATAGTAAACTCTCTTTCTTTCTCTCTCTCTCTCTCCCTATATATATATATATATTTATGGTAATAATAATAATAATAATAATAATAATAATAATAATAATAATAATAAAGCACACAATTGGAAAACTCCAGGTATAGATAAAATTCCTAACTTTTGGCTATATTATTTAAATGCAGCACATAAAAAATTAGCCAAAGAACTCCAAGAAATGGTTGACGATCCCACTAAAATTCCTGCATGGATGACAAAAGGAATTACATTTCTTCTACCCAAGAATGGTGACACAAACAACCCGAAAAACTACAGACCAATTACATGTCTTCCGACAACATATAAACTACTAACATCTATTTTAACAAAACAAACATATTTATTCTTAGAAAGAAATGACATGATACCGCTTGAACAAAAAGGGTGCAAACGTGGCTGTTATGGCTGTAAAGACCAATTGCTAATTAACAAAATGATCCTGGAAAACTGCTACAAGACAAAGAAAAATCTTAGTACTGCCTGGATAGACTACCGAAAGGCATTCGATAGTGTGCCACATGAATGGATTTTAAAGACTTTAAATATATACAAGATATCGCCCGTCATCATCAATTTCATCAAACAGTGCATGTCTATATGGAAAACAACCCTTTACCTCAATCATATAAATGGAACCGATAAGTCTGATGAAATAAACATCAAAAGAGGTATATTTCAAGGTGATTCTTTATCTCCCTTACTATTCTGCATATCATTAATAGCACTAACCAGTCAACTTAATAAGACAGAATGTGGTTATAAAATAGGCCAAAAGAAAATAAGCCATCTATTTTACATGGATGACTTAAAGTTATATGCTAAGAATGATAATGAGCTGGAAGGTCTTCTGCAAACTGTAAAATGCTTCAGCGAAGACATTGGAATGAAATTTAATTTGAATAAATGTGCTAAAGCTACAGTTTTACGTGGATCAATACAAGAAACATCCTCAATTAGCCTAGACCCTGCTGTAACAATAAAAGAATTGAAACCAGAAGAAGCTTATAAATACCTAGGTGTAAATGAGAGCGTAAACATTCACCATAAAAAAATGAAAGAAATAGTGCGTAAAGAGTACTATAGAAGGCTACGAATGATATTAAAAACTGAATTAAATTCACAGAATAGAGTTATGGCCATTAATAGCCTTGCAATCCCAGTTGTCCAATATAGCTTCAACATCTTAAACTGGACTCTAAACGACATCAGGCGAATGGATGCTAAAACAAGAAAGCTTCTTTCTAAGCATAGGATGCATCACCCAAAGGCTGATGTAGACCGTCTATACATACCCCGTAAAGAAGGTGGAAGGGGTCTTATTCAGCTGGAATTGTCATACAAGACAACAACTATTGGCTTACTAACATACATAGAAACAACAAAGGATTGGATGATACAATTAGTAAGGCAACATGAAGAAAGAAAGAAAAAATATTCAATAATAAAAGAAGGCAGTAAATACAAACAAGAATTACAGTTAGTAGATTCTGTAGAAAAGCAAAACAGTAGCCAAGAACCAACTATTGCGGCAAAAAATATGAAAATGAAAGCCAAAGATAAAGCTCTTGAAAAGATGAAACAGCGCTGGCAAGACAAACCTCTGCATGGCCAATATCCAGTACGTGCCAATAAATCCAATGTTGACAAAGTTAATACTCATCGATGGTTACGTGCATCTGGATTAAAGTCTGAAACTGAAGGATTTATACTTGCAGCACAAGACCAAAGTCTTTTCACGAGAAACTTTCAGGCAAATATTATGCATAATAATATGGATCCAAAATGCAGGTTTTGTGATAAACACCAAGAAACAATAGACCACCTAATCTCAGGCTGTTCTGTGCTTGCCCCAAACGAATATAAAAATCGCCACGATAGAGTTGGGCAATATTTACATTGGGCAATGTGCAAACATTATGGAAAAGCTGTAAACAAACACTGGTATGAACATCATCCAGCACCGGTTACAGAAATAGAAGATGTAACCATTCTATGGGATTACACCATCTACACAGACAGAAAAATTGAAGCAAACAGGCCAGACATTCTTGTTAAAAACCAGAAGGAGAAAACTTGTCTATTAATTGATATGGCTTGTCCAGCGGATTGTAACATAGCAATCAAGGAATTTGAAAAACTGTCAAAATATAAAGACCTGGAAATTGAAATAGAAAAAATGTGGAAATTGAAAACAAGAGTTGTGCCAGTGATAGTAGGTGCACTTGGAATGATAAAAAATGGAACAAAACAACACATTGAAAGAATCCCTGGAAACCCCAGCTTAAGAGATATACAAAAAATTGTATTATTAAGTACAGCCCACACACTAAGGAAAACGTTATCTATGTAATGCTGGGGATGATAGGGAGGATAGAAAAACATGAAATGGAGTCATAACAACACGCCACTACCTGCCTTAGGTCTCCCCGCAGACTTGGTTGGTAGTGAGACCAATGCAGAAATCTAAATATGATGAAAAATGACATAATAATAATATTTCTGCAACTCAAAAGCTATAAAGTTTCGGTGTGAAAACACCATCATCAGGTAGTACTGATAATGGTGTTTTAACACCGAAACTTTATAGCTATTGAATTGCAGTATGCTATAATAATAATAATAATAATAATAATAATAATAATAATAATAATTAGCATATATCTATGCTCTACTTTCGTATTAAGCCCTTTTTAAAAGTAAATATCCAACTGTGGAATATACTTCCCATTAGTAACTATTACTTATATATATATATATATATATATATATATATATATATATATATAAACTATCTGAAACACACATATATTCTATAATATCCAAAAGACTAATGCAGCCAAAAATAATTGTCTCTTTCGAGACATGATCGCCCAGGCGTGTATCACATATGGCATTTAACTGACTGACTGAATATCATAGTTACTTACGAAATTAATTCGTGAAAATTTCGTAAGTAAAGACGCTTTTTACCCTATAAATGCCCTTATCGGTTCCAAGCCTCCACCTCGAACTCCTCAAAAACAGCATCGAGCCACAGTTTTCTCCAAGTCGCATTAAGTGTAACTCTTGAACAGGTGTTTTGTGTCGAGTTTCTTGAAGTTCGAAATGACTTGTTGGTCCATGGGCTGGAGAATAGGGGTGGTGTTAGGTGGGAGGTACAGCACCTTAATAAACGAGAACTCCTCCAGTATAGCATCTTCGAGGCCGGGCGGGTGGGCAGGTGCATTATTGAGAATGGGGAGGCACTTGAGGAGGCAATGAGGTGGACGCTGGGAGTTGCGAGTAGCAGCAGGTATTTTGAAATTTTCGTCTTTCGTATCCTGAAATTTCTTTCGTAGTAGAGGCAATATTTTTCGAAGAGGCGTTTCGTAACCTGAAAATTTCGTATGTATAGCATTTCGTAAGTAAAGGTTACACTGTAATTCAAAGCGAACTCTAACTTCTGATTGTATCATGTCTGAAGAAATATGGAAAATTTCTGCTTGATAGCCAAGAGTAATAAATATGAACAGTTCAGCAGATCGATTAGGACGATCGATCAACAGAGGAATCTATCGATGGTATACAAAAAAAGAGCTTTTCGATTACGAAATCAATGACCGAGGAGACATCCTGAGACACCATTCAGTGTCCAGTGACCGAATCGGGCCATTTTAATCACCGAACGGCCCACTGCCAGAAAACGGAGAACGATAGCCTAAATATAGCTTCCTGAACACATAATGGCTGTCCGTCACTGACTGCTATCGGCCAATCAGCAATCACTTCCGGAACAATATGTGATCTACATATAGCGCCGCCCCTCAGTGTTTCTCTGCAATGGTCTGTAATGGTAAATGAAATAAAATGAAGTAGTTACTATGTCGAAGTTACTAAAATAATAATTTACTATTTCGCTCTGTATCAATAAATATAAAATAATGAATAGATATGAACGAATTTTAAAAGTTAAAATAGTTATTGATGCGGTTGATTGAAACTAAAGATTTTAGTATTTGAAAATATAATCCACTTCTTCCTTTTGCCATAGCTCAAGTTTTTCACCGTTAAAAATAAAATTGCATCATAAATAATAGACTTTAATCTTAAAAAGAAAACGTGGAAAGCCACAAAATTATATATTGAATCACAGGTTTTAATCTTAAAAAGTAAAACCAAGCCTTTCATAAAATTACATAGTAAATCAAGAGATGGAAGATACGCAGATGACACAACACTGATAGCGGACAAGGAAAAAGCATGCAGGACCTAAGGAAGATAGCAAGAGAAAGCAAGAAGAAAGGACTGAGCAATAACTTTAAGAAAACTGTATGTATGAACATCAGCAAAACGTAGACACGAAAATGCCAATTACAAGTTAGGGAAACTAGAATAAAAGCAGAAAAGAGATTTAAACATTCTAACATAAGATGATAACTTGGACAATGATATCCGTAGACGCACTGGCCTGTCAAATGTCGCATTTTTAAAGCTAACCATATTTACTGATAGACGGGAAAATCTCATTGTACCAAAGGAAAGAGTGCTTGACTGCTACTTAATATCTGCCCTTCTGGATGGCAGCGAATTTTGAACGTTCTCTTCAAGTGGGGAGGAGAGGCTCAGGGCAGCAGAAATGTGGTTCTACAGAAGGATGCTGGGGATACCACTGGTCGAGCACTTGAGCAAGGATGATGTGTTGCAAACGAAAAGAAAACTTATACTTAACTTCAGGAAGAGAAGGCTGATGTTCCTGGGACACGTAACGAGGAAGGAGAGTTTGGAGAATCTGATACTCACAGGACAGACAGAGGAGAAGACAGTCCGGAGAAATATGAATAAAACCAGAAAAGAAATTCAAGTATCTGGGAAGCGTTCTGAAAGTGCGGCATTGATATCTGAAGATGCATCATCATTATCCGGCGGCCTCGGCCGAGATAGAACTCACTACACCCTTCCAGTATTCCCTATTTGTCATAGCTCCTGTAAGGTCTTCCTTGGTGATAGATGTATCTGTGTATCCTGTCTGGAAAGGTTAACTTACGAGATCGATTGTGAGATGATGGGTGCCTCCACAATACAAACGATGAAACAAGTTCATCTGTGGCACGTGCACAATGCCCAGCAAACTGGACACGTCTCTTTTGAATTAAGGTTGTAACTCTTGGTAGGTCTCCATATATCATTTATAGAGTTGGGTGGTTTCACCATGAAAGATCAAGTACTCTTCTGAGAAGACGAGTATAGCATCCATCTAAACGGCGCTGTTGTTTTGCTGAAAGAATCTAAGTTTCACATCCATAGAGTAAGATAGGTTCAATAAGTGCGCGAAAAAAAAAAACAAAAAAACTTACGATCTGAAGATGCATTGTTATGGCTAAAGACGCATTTTAAAAACTTACCAGAGTATTGAGGGACAGGAAAATTAAATGGGAAACAAAAGAAAGAATGTGATATCTGTCCTTCTGTATGGCAGTGAATGTTGGACGATCTCTTCAAGGATGAAGGAGAGGCCCAGAGCGGCAGAAATGTGGTTCTACAAAAAGATGCTGGTGATATCAGCGGCCGAGCACTTGAGCAACAACGAAGTGTTGGAGAGGATGCAAACGAAAAGAAAACATATACTTAACATCAGGAAGAGAAGGCTCAGGTTCCTAGGACACGTAATGAGGAAAGGGGACTTGGAGAATCTAATACTCACAGGACGGACAGAAGAGAAGAAAGACTGGAGAAACTAAAATAAAATAAATAAAGAAATTCAAATATCTGGAAAGCGTTCTGAAAGTGCGGCACTGAGATCCGAAGACGCATTGGTATGGCCAGGGGGCATTTCAAAAGCTAACCAGAGTATTGAGAAACAAGAAAATCTCATTGGAAACAAAGAAAAAAGTGTTATTTGCTATGTGATATTTCTCCTATGTGTCAGCAAATATTAGGCGATCTCTTCAAAGATGAAGGAGAGACTCGAAGCAACAGAAATATGGCTCTACAGAACGATGTTTAGGATACCATGAACCGAGCACGTGAGTAACAACAAGGTTTTGCAGATGTTGCAAACGAAAAGAAAACTTATGCTTAATATCAGGAAGAGAAAGCTGAGGTTCCTAGGACACGTAATGAGGAAGGAGAGTTTGGAGAATCTAATACTCACAGGACGAACAGAGGGAAAGAAAAACCAGAGAACGCAGCGTGAGACATATCGAATGGGCATGAGCAAATGAATGGCGGATCGGAGTTTAGGAGAGATACCAAGAGGAAAAATATTAAGAGTGACAAGGGACAGAGGCAAGTGGAAGACCATGATCGCCTACGTCTTAAAGGAACACGACATATGAAGTAGAAGAATTTAAAATACTAACCTGGTTTCATCGTTTTAGACAAAATTAGTTCTTTTAGATTTATGTACAAAAACTGCAAAACATGGGCAAACATGCCTGCAATAAGACGTCATGTCAAAAAGAACTTTTTTTCCATGACACCAATTCTTTAAAAATATCTTCACATTTCCGCAATATTTATTGTTTTAAAAGGGAATTATTAGAATTGAAATAGAAGCTGAAGATACGATGAAAGTAAATTTATACTTTTTTGCGCTTGGCAATTTATAACAAAAAATATTAGATACCATTATTGGATTGTCTTTTATTTTATTATAGAAGTACTGAAAATTCAGAAAGGATTGTCAGTTGTATAGCAGTATATGCAAGAGTAGGTGTGAAGAAGGCATTTAGCTTCCTTTTACAAAACGAATTTAATTGCCCACACATATGCTTCTAAAATCGATTCGCCGTATTTTTTTCCTAAAATGTCTTGGAGTAAAACTCTTTAAAAATTACTACTGATATGCTCTTATAATAATAATAATAATAATAATAATAATAATAATAATAATAATAATGTTCTGTGATGACACAGTTGTACTATAAGCATCTGCGAGTGTTCTTAGCTAGGTTTTGTGTCAAGGTACCCCCGATAAATATCGAGAATCGATGATCGAAAAAATCGGGTTATAGAAATTTGACACACTCATAGACAAGGCACAAGAAATGATATTCAGAAGTTTCAAGGTTGCAGTTCTTACAATAGTACAGAAAATTTGATATCCATACCAGGAAATAAAAATTCGACTTACATCCATTTATCTTTCTTTCATTCTACGGTTTCACTTTAACTAAAAATAAATACTGCTAGTTCTAAATGAAAATAGAATGGTTCTTTTGTTATAATTACTTTGCAAAATTTTACAAGGTAAGGAAGCAAAGATGAATTCGTCCGAATCACCCTAACTTTTCTTCATTATTTCATTGATGAAACTGCAATATAGGTAATTATTAAATATTTATAAATTCATTTGATGCACATGTTTTTGTGCAGAATTAACAAAAGAACAATTCTATTTTAATTTACAATTATTCACTTGCCAATAAATACTAAAAAATAGTATGAAATACATCATTTTTTAAAACACTGGGGTTGCCTAATAATTATGGCCGGAAGTGTATATACTAACACAATAAATGAAACACGTGATATCTGCCCAACCAATGATGGCAAAAAAGCACACAATTTAAAAATCGAAATAATTTCATATCGTTCTACTTGAAAAAGACAAAATAAAAAACTTAATATTTTAAAAGTTTACCTTACGTTTCCTTACTTAATAATTTTGACGGATTTAATCCATTAATTGAAACTATCATAAATAAATAAATATTGCTGCCACATATTGTCCGATGCACCTGCTATTTATTTAGAGATTCTTGATAAAATCTAAAGCAAAATCAGCAATATTACTGGTCCTGACCTGGCATCTTGGCTTCAGTCACTTTTCCACTGCCGTAAAATCGCTTTGATGTGTCTTTCTATCAATATTTTATGGTAATTGTTCGGGTGAGCTCTTCGCTATGGCACCTAGACATTTTGAATTTAAGTGCCGTACAAGGTTGGCAAAAATGTCTCAATTTATGCTTGAATTAGTGAGATGTAACCGCAAGTTCTATTTTAACAGTTTCTTTTCTTGTATTTCTCACTTGTGGGATTCTTATTCGGCTCCATGCTTTCCGGTTAAATTTGATCTTCAAAAATAAAATTGCAATATCAACTTCTATCTACTGTCTTCCTGATTCAGTCAGTTAAGTGCCATACTTGATAGACGCCTTAGGCGATCATGTCTCGAAAGAGATATGACTGACTGGACAGATTATCCCGCAATAGGTTGCCATTGCTTTCTGCGGTAGACTTTTTGCCAGCCAAGGCATTAGAACACAATTCGTTCTGTTATTTGACTCATAGCTGGAGGGTGAACAAATGTATTATATTATTAAGTAGTAATTAGTGGGAGATCAGTTTATTACTTCATAAAAATAGAAAATCAATCCCCCACTTTATGCCCAGTAGACGTTTTAATTATGTTTCCAACCATTATATTCAGTCAATCAGTTAAGTGCCATACGTGATACACGCTGGGTTGATCATGTCTCGAAAGAGACATGACTGACTGGGCAGAAAATTATCCCGCAATAAGTTTTTATTACTTTCTGTGGTAGATTTGTTGCCGACTAAGGTTGTAGAACCCAATCTGTCCTGTTATTTAACCAATAACTGAAGGGAATAGACGGATTATACCTTTTGCGTGTAAGTGAATGCGAAGAATTCAACTGGAATTTGAATTCGGCTTCCCTATTTCTCGTTCCAAGTCGATATCCATTGCACCCCAACGCGCATCCTGATTACTCTTCCTTTATTCTCGTTCCTTCATAATGTTTTATGTTTTCAAATTTTTTCACGTCCAGTTACCCTTTGTTTTTGAGTGGCTTTACTGCTTTGCTTGGGGTGAATTTGATTTTTAATAATGAATAAAGTTATTGGTAATAGGACTCGTTAACGTAGGCAATAGATTCTATTTCAAGCTTGGCTTACGGCCATATCACGTTGAATACACCGGTTCTCGCTCGATTACCGAAGTTAAACAACGTTGAGCCTGGTCAGTACTTAGTTGAGTGACCGCTTGGGAATACCAGGTGCTGTAAGCATTTAGTGAGGGATGTGCGTTGTGGTGCAGTGGATATTTTTTTTTTAATCATTTCACCCCGAGCAAGGCGGAAACGCCACTGATGTGCAGGGGGTTACATAAATGTAAAAAGATTAATTAGAAAAGAGTGAGAAGTACAAGCTAGTTAGAAAGGAACAATAGAAAGCTGAGAAAGCAGGTGCGATGACAGATACATAGGCGGAGAGAAAGTGAAGGTTATACAGGGGAGGGGAGAGAGCTAGAGTCCAGTGGTTAGTAGATGAGTATTAACTTTGCATTTAAATTTCTGGAGGTTGTAGCCGTCAGGAAAGCAAGAATACGGGAGTGAGTTCCACAGGCGGGAAATGCGAGAGAGGAAGCTGCAGGAGTAGAATTTTCGTCTGCATTTGGCTAACCTGACTGTGAATGGATGGGACCCAGTTGCCTGACTGATTGTACGGGTAAACACCTGTTGAGGATGCATCAGTGACTTAAGCTCATCCGAGCAAAAGCCATGAAAGTATTTATAGAAGAGACAGAGAGAGGCCACATTTCGACGATGGGAAAGTAGCTGCAGTCGAGTCGCCAGATCAGTACCTATCACATTACAGACTCTCCTTTGGAGCTTGTCAAGAACACTGAGGAGAACGGCATCGGCTCGGAAAGTGAAATCGGTGAACCGATTTCGAATTCCAGTTTAATACCCTACAGTCATTTAAAGACTGTTACCATTGGGAAAGATAATAATCCGTCCCTTCCCTCCAGTTATGGGTTAAATAACAAGGGTAGAACGTGGGGACCGTGCACTTAAAAACAAATCCCAATGAATCTTGATACTCGAAAAGAAAAAAAGTATTACTAGACACAAAGACTTATATAAAAACAATAAGAAATTGTTGAAGGAAATAGGTATTACCAGTAATAAATAAATAAAATTTAGTTGGCAGTAAACGACCCGCCGAGGTTGATTTGCTATAAAAACTAAACCAAGCCACGATGGTACGACGCCATTTCGCTATTACGTTACATCGCAGACACAGATGGCAAGAAGAATGACGATTGTGAAAAGCACATGCGCAGACCGAACGCTTGGCTTGACTCACAGATGCAAAGACGAAATGGCAAACTCATAGAAAGATAAACAAAAGGGGGATAAGTAAATATCAGGAGCATTTGAGTCATTGCTGAATCGTGGTACATATTTGAGACTTACTGGCGGAGGGTTAGAGGACGGTATGGGGGGGGGGGGGGTGAGCACAGAGAGGACGGGTGGATCCGTGGGTTGCCAAGACATATTAGAGGGGATTATTTATTGGAAGGAGGAGGAGAAAGCAAAAGGATTTTTCGTGAAGGTGAATGTCATGAATGGTACACAAAAAGAAAAGAAGGAGAGTAGTGAGAAGCAGGGAGAGTAAGGATGAACAAATATAGGAGGAGAGCTGGGAAGAGGAAGTAAATAAAGATTTTAAAAGATGGATGCCAATGTAGATAGATAAAAATGGGAACAATTGCTCACACACGCACAGGCACAAGCACACGCACAGATATGTATGTACGCTTGTGTATGTTAAAAGATAAAGTGAAGATGTGCGTTGTGGTGCAGTGGATATCGGCTCGGAACGCGAAATCGGGGGAGCCGAGTTCGAATTCCAGTTGAATTCATTGCATTCACTTACGCGCAAATACTCTTGGGAAAGGTATTAAACCGTTTATTCCTTCCAGTTATGGATTAAATAACAGGACAGATTGGGTTTTATAGCCTTGGCTGTCAACCAGTCTACCGCAGAAAGTAATGACAACCTACTGCGGGATAATCCAGTCAGTGATGTCACTTTCGAGACATGATCGCCCAAACGTGTTTCACGTATGGCACTTAACTGACTGTAGATGTTCAAAAAGAAAAATGAAGAATAAGATGAAACTAGACATGGAATAGCCGTTTTCTGTCTACGGCTATATCGTGTTGAATACGCCGGTTCTCGTCCGATCACCGAAGTTAAGCAACATCGAGCCTGGTCAGTACTTAGATGGGTAACCGTTTGGGAATGCCAGGTATTGTAAACGTAAGGACCAAGAATGGTCCTCCAGTTTTGGGGTTGGGCGCAGGGCTAACAACCCTGCCCCATAAAAACCAGTTTGTTACGGAAACAGTAACAAAAAGTTTCTGCCCTACACACCATTAGGTGTAAAAGGGGTGAGATGATGATGAATAATGGCGCTAATTCTCAACATTTCTGTCCTTCCTAATATGCAAAACAGAACATACAGATTGAAAACTGAAATTCGTTCAAATATATTTTAACTCACCACCCCTGCAATTCACCACGGTGTTCTTGACAAAATCCATCGAAGAATCTGCAATGTGATCGATACTCACTTTGCAGCTCGGCTGCAGCCGCTATCTCACTGGCGTGACGTGGCTTCCCAGTGCCACTTCTATAAATACTTTCACGGCTTCTGCTCCGATGAACTTAGATCACTGGTGCCGCCTAGATACTAGATACTAGATTAGCAATTAGGTCCCACACTTTTACAGTGAAAAATGTAACCGCTATTTCTAATCTAATAGCTTCTTTTCTCGCACTTTCTGTCTGTGGAATTCCCTTTCATATACTTGCTTCCCCGACAGCTACAATCTCCAGGAATTTAAATGTAAAGCCAATAGACATCTCCTAACGACTATGTTAACTATTTTATACATATTCAATTATGTTATAATCAGTTTAAAATATCGCCCCTGTCGTGGAAGATAATTTATGGTTTTGTTATTTTTATAATAATGACCTCGATTATTTAAAGTCTTCCTTTGCATTGAGAGCTATATCGTATTTTGGTATTATCTATTAATAGCTGTATTTTGATATTACCCCCGAGATCGGCTGTAGTCACTCTCTCACCGGCGTGACGTGGCTTCCCTGTGCCACTTCTATAAATACTTTCACGGCTTCTGCTCCGATGAACTTAGATCACTGGTGCCGCCTAGGTACGAATTTGCACGAGAAACTAGATTAGCAATTAGGCCCCACTCTTTTACAGTAAAACCGATAAAATATAACTGCAATTTCTACTCTAACAACCTCTTTTCTCGCACTTCCCGACTGTGGAACTCCCTTCCACATACTTGCTTCTCCGACAGCTACAATCTCCAGGAGTTTAAATGTAAGGTCAATAGACACCTCCTAACACACTAACTCGCATCTATTCTCTCAAACACTCTTCCCATCTACCCAACCCTCATCCTCAATATCCTTACCCGTCTGTCACCCTCCTTCTGACATTTCATATATCTAACCACTCTTTCTCATCACCTTCCTCTATGTAACCTCCTGCGCAGTAGTGGCAATGGAATGCCTTGCTTGGGGTGAAATGATTAAAAAAATGTGCACAAATTACACTAAGTTTCAATAAGTCACAGAAAGCAAACATTCCAAGCAGCAGACCTAGAAATTGATTCAATATACTCTTTGTAGTTTCAATATAATCGTTGTAGTTTATCTGAGTAGTAAACGGTGGTATGATAAGGCGCAATGAATCACCCTCCTAGCAGACAGTATCACCCATGTTGATGGAATCTAAAAAGAGTTTTCTAAGCCAATTAAAAAATAAACTTGTTTCAGTTTGGATGTGATAAAATTAACAAGCCATTTCTTACTCCAGTTAACAACAGAATAAAGGTCTTTTGGAAGATCAAGTGTCAATTTCATTTCATCGAATCGCTCAGGTTTACTATTAAGCCAGAAACAAATGATTATTTCATTAGGATAGATGTCAATTTAAAGACTGATTGTGGCAGACATGAAATACAACCTGGGATGAGCACAACTGTTTGCGACTTGCCTTGTCCCTGCCAAAAAAGAGCCCCTATTTGCTTAGCATGGAAAGCTACTGCAGCTAAAATGGAAAAAGAAAAAGCACTTGCCGCTCTACCTTAATCCATCCTCGGCCAGACATCATAAAAGAATTAGGGGGGACTTGCATTGCATTTTTATACACTAAAATATGCAATGCATTATGGGAACACAGGAAGACGCAAAAGGATTATAGGTATAAGTACAGATATATAAGCAAGGAATTTTTTTCCTAGTGAACAGACGGGAAAACAACTTTCACAGTTAAGGGCTGAAACGTCTGCTAGTGAGATTTTGTTAAGGGCTGAAACGTCTGCTAGTGAGATTTTGTTAAGGGCTGAAACGTCTGCTAGTGAGATTTTGAGAAAAACGTGAGAAGAAACGACTGGATTGGAGTACCGGCTGGGAGAGCCACAATTCACTCGCTTTTTGCTGTATTAACTTTATTTTTCCACACTGATGCAATTAGGAAAATCATTGATGAAAATCAGAAAGAAGCTAGATCCATGGATATATCCCTGCAGAATAACTGCATTATTGTAAATATTTTTCTTTTAATGTAAGCATTTCATACTATTTTAGTGGATAATTCTAAATGAAAATAGAATGGTTCTTTTGTTATTCTTAATGTGCAAAATTTTAGAAGGCAAATAGCGACAAAATACCCATCGCACCCTGTAAATTGAAACTATGTATTTCATACTATTTTTAGTATTTATGCCAAGTGGATAATTCTAAATGAAAATAGAATGGTTCTTTAGTTATTATTACTTTGCAAAATTTTACAAGGTAAGGAAGCAAAGATGAATTCGTCCGAATCACCCTAAATTTTTCATTGATGAAACTGCAATATAGGTAATTATTAAATATTTATAAATTCATTTGATGCACATGTTATTGTGCAATATCAACAAAAGAACCATTCTATTTTCATTTACAATTATTCACTTGCCAATAAATACTAAACATAGTATGAAATGCATCATTTTTTAAAACACTGGGGTGGCCTAATAATTATGACAGGTAGTGTATATACTAACACAATAAATGAAACACGTGATATCTGCCCAACCAATGATGGCAAAACAGCAGAAATACCATAATCTTTGAAATTCTGAAGAAGACCAATATGCTAAATCCTGTCAGGTGCCTTCGGGATAGATCAGCTGCCAGTTTTCCATCATCGAACCACTCAGACTTAATATTAAGACAGAAATAGTTGGTCTTGTCATCATCACAGATGCCGACTTAAGAACTGATACCGTCAGAAAGATAGTTGATGAAAATTAAGAACCATGCAGTTTCAATGAATACAGCCCTAGGGGACAGATGCATTATTCTACATCTTTTTTCTTTTAAGGTTAGCCTTCCCCGTTCTTTATCCTTAAATCTACGTCGTTTCAAATTTTCATTAATAAAATTCATCAACGGCTACTTTACTCGATATTTTTGTATGGTCGGCAAATTTCATTTCACAATTTGGTAAAAAAGATTGAATCTTTCAAATTGTGAAGAAGACCACAATGCTAAATTCTGTCAAATGCCATCGAGATATCTCCTGCAACAACCTGAGCTCTAACATTTTTAGCTTAAGCTACATAGACTTTCAACAATCATTGTTAATACATCAGCAGTTGACCTAGAGAAGCAAAAAGTCATAATACTTGTCTTAAATTAGAGTCTAGTACTTTTCTACAAAGAAGTAGAAAGCTAATAGTTCCATAGTTAAAACGATTAGATGATTTGCCTAAGAAATCGAGAACTACAGAGGTAGATTTCCAAAATACGGCTCTATTCCTGGTGATGAACCGGATAGTTGCCTTTGAAAAAATGAATGAAACATTTTTTTTAATTTCCCGTATGTTGGAAATCTACTTCTGTAGTTCTCGATTTCTGAGGCAAATCATCTGATCGCTTTAACTATAAAATAACTGGTTATCGACTTGACTAGCTTGATTTACAGCTGCGTTAAAAACATTGATAAATAATACAATGGTATCAAATAAATAATTGACTCACCTAAACAACATCATTCACTCTAATGATAGCAACAATGACCTTTCTAAAAATTGAAACTGACGAAAAAATCAAACCTGCCCCCATTGAATAGCCAATATATGTCCGAAATTATTTCCCATGCATTGAATACTGTTATCATATACTGTCGGGCGCCTCTGCTATTCGTCTAGGGGGTCTTGATAGGATCCAGAGGAGAATCTGGATTGGGATCGATCCCGACCTGGCAGCTCGACTTCAATCACATTCTCACCGACGGGATGTGGCTTCTCTCTCTGTCTCTTCTACAAGTATTTTCACGAATTCTGTTCTGACAAGATCAGCTCCACGATTCCCACTTTACATGAATTTACTCAAGCAACCAGACTGGCAAAAAGGTTTCATCCTTTTCCAGTCAAAACAACCAAATGCAGCCGCTCCTTGTACACCACAGGCTTCTTTTCTCGAAATTCCCGCCTGTGAAACCGCATTCCCTATACTTGCTTCCCTGATAGCTACAATCTCCAAGAGTTTAAATGCAACGTCAATTGCCATCTCTTATCCCCTGGACTCTCATCCTTCTCTTATCCTTTCCCCAACGCCTCTTGTATCTTGTATCTCTTTCACTCTATTCTCACGCAACTCTCTTCACGCCAGTATTCTCATCCTTCTCTTTCCCATTAACTGACACCCCCTGTAACCGGTTACTCTTCGGTTCCTCTTTGTCTTCGCTCTTCTCTTATGAAACCTTCAATCTCTTCTTATGTAGCCCCTGCACATCAGTGGCAGTACTGCCTTGCTTGGTGTGAACGATTATAAAAAAATGTAGCAAATATAAAAGAGTAATCAGATAGCGATTGATATTGCTTTCAAATTTCTGTAGATTAAAGTTAACTGGAAAGCATTTTTTTAATAATCGTATCGCCCCTAGCAAGGCATTTTATTGCCCCTGTTGTGCAGGGGTTACATAGGAGGAAAGTCATGAGAAAGAGTGACAGGTTATAGGGGTGTCAGAAAATGGGTAAGAGAATGATGACTGTGACTATAAAGTGGGGGATCAGTTTATATATTGACTGTAATGTAGAATTGATCCCCCATTTTATATCCACATTATAATAGTATAGCATTTTTTTTATATAATCGTATCACCCCAAGCAAGGTATTTTACTGCCATTGTTGTGCAGGGGTTACATTGGAGGAATGTTATGAGGAGTGAAAGATTGCAGGGGGTGTCAGGAAGAGAGTAGGAGAAGGAAGAGAATACTGATGAGAGTGGAGTGGACGAAGAAAAAAGCATGAGCGGGAGGATGTAAGTTAGTGAGACAAAAGATGACTATTGACTTTACATTTAAATTCTTGGAGATGACAGCTGTCGGGAAAGCAAGCATGCGGAAGGGAATTCCACAGGCGGGAAGCGCGAGAAAAGAAGCTGATAGAGTAGAAATTGCGTTTACAATTTATTGGCTTCACAGTAAAAGGGTGGGACATTGCGCCGTTGAGAAAGTGACTGTATCGTAGCTGCTAAGTCGGGATCGATCACATTCTCCGTTGGATTCGGTCGAGGACACCTAATTTGATAGCAGGAGCACCCGACCAGATATGGTAGCAATACTCAAAGCACGGGCGGATGGTAGACTTGTATATGTGCAGGATTGTTTCGGACGGGAAAAACTTCCTAGCCCTACACGAAGAACCGACTTACTTAGCAACGGATTTAGCTATGGATTCTATATAGTTATTCCACTTGAGGTCTGATGTGAGAGTTAATCCGAGGAGGTGCAGGACAGACTGGGCTCTATAGCCTTGGTTGGCAATCAGTCTACCGCAGAAAGCAATAGCAACCTACTGAGGGATAATCTTCTGCCCAGTCAGTCATGTCACTTGCGGGACATTGTCGTCCAAGCGTGTATCACGTATGGCACTTAACTGACTGAATATAATAGTTGGAAATAAATTAAAACTTCTACTGGGCATAAAGTGGGGGATCGGTTTTCTATTGTTATAAAGTAATAAACTGACCCCCATTAATTATACTTAATATAATAATGTAATATAATCTATCTCTTCTGCCTCCAGCTATGAGTTAAATAACAGGACAGATTATAGCCTTGGCAGGCAATCAGTCTACCACAGAAGGCAATGACAACCTACTGTGGGATAATCTTCTGCCCAGTCAGTCATATCTCTTTCGAGACATGATCGCCTAAAGCGTGTGTCGCGTATGGCACTTAACTGACTGAATATAATCGTTGAGAAATTGATTAAGGTTTCTACTGGGCATAATGTTGGGGATCAGTTTTATATTGTTATGAAGTAATAAACTGATCCCCCAGTAATTACTACTAAATAATATCATACATCTCTTCCATCTCTAGCTATGAGTCAAATAACAGGACAGATTGGGTTCTATAGCCTTGGTCGGCAACCAGTCTACCGCAGAAAGCAATGGCAACCTTCTGAGGGATAATCTTCTGCCCAGTCAGTCATATCTCTTTCGAGACATGATCGCCTAAAGCGTGTATCACGTATGGCATTTACCTGAATGAATAATGTCTCGAAATTTTTAATTAGTCAGACTTGTTCCAATTTCTGTTGAATTCATTACATTAATTTACCCTTGGAAAAGCCATGAATTCAACTCTTCTTTCCCAGGTATGCATAAATTCTTAATACTTGTAGAATCAAAGAAGAGAGTACTGAACTGTTACTTGATATTTGTCCTCCAACATGGCAGTGATTGTGTAAATCTTCTTAATATAAAAAAGCGATTCAAGTTGCCATAGAAAAACATACTTAAATTCTAAGACCCTAATTAATGCAGATTTTGCTATAAGTTTGCCTTTTTTTTCCTTATTACCATGCTTCCTCCATTTCTTTCTTTCTTTCTTTCTTTCTTTCTTTCTTTCTCAACAAATATTAGTTAATAATTATGAATTACGCCCCTTTAATTTCAACTCCCTGCATTTGAATATTTTTCAATTTAAAAAATTTAATTTTATAATTTTAAAAAGATTAATTTTAATTATAGTCTTAGAATATTTAATTCTTTTCACTCTTATTATCAGAAAACAATAACGTAACTTTTTATGTATATTTATTAATATATATATATATATATGTATATGAAATTATTTGCTTGAACATTATTTTTGATCGATACTCGTATTTAAGTAGATATTCTGTTTATAATCAAAGAGTATACATATTTATTTCTACCGGCCTGATTATTTACGATAAATTTTTGTTACCAAAATATATGTCAGTCGACAGTATTCAAACCTGTGACTCCTATCCACATAGGAGAAGCCACCAATTAATCTAGCGCATCTTAGACCTCTCGACCACGAATGACCAACAGCTTAAACGAAGTCAAATCAAATATATATATATATATATATATATATATATATATAGTTATCCCCAAACAGTTCTCTTTTCCTGTATCTCTGCTCATCACTACTGTTAGACATCCGATGGCTTCTTGGCAGGATTAAAACCTGACCGATTTATCACGATTCTACTGCTAAGCTATGGGCGCTCAGTGGTGGAAGGCAGATTTTAGTGTATTTGTACACAATGTAAACACACGCCAGTAGCCGAGAATGCTCAAATTCATAACTGAATGCGTTCTCATATATATATATATATATATATATATATATATATATATATATTCTGCTTTTGCAAAAACTGATGTTAAGCGATACTATACTTGTAAGGTGTTTATATATTCTTTACATTGAGAGTAATCTCGTTTGTAAATGAGCAGCTAAATACACTTTGTTTTTTATTATACTGCTATCTGAAAGATACTGGTGAACAGTACTTTTAAGGTACCTTGTATTTTCGAGGTTATATGTGTTGGGTGAAATAAATAGTGTCTTTCGAAATTCCAACATATTCAAACGAAGATGGCCGGAGCATAGAACGACTGAAATATCTTGAATATTACAATAAATAAGCGCACAACAATCCGAACAATGTAAATAATGCAAATATCTACAATAAATCATCTTAGAAATATAGAAGATCATGATGAAAGCCGGAGTATACAGCCGAAACGTCGTGAATATGGCATTAAAAATAAGGACAAGAGTACGTTAAGTGTCATACGTGATAAACGCTTTGAGCGATCATGTCTCGAAAGAGATATGACTGAGTGGGCCGAAGATTATCCCCGCAGTAGGTTGCCATTGCTTTCTGTGGTAGACTGGTTTCCAGCCAAGGCTATAGAACCCAGTCTGTTCTATTATTTACCCCATAACTGGAAGGAAGAGACGGATTAATACCTTTCCCAAGGGTATTTGTGCATAAGTGAATGAAAGGAATTCAACTGGAATTCGAACTCGGCTCCCCGATTTGTCGTTCCGAGCCGATATCCACTGCATTACAGTGAACATCCTCCGAACAATGTAAATAATGTAAATATCTAAAAATACTTCATCTAAGAAATACAAACAAATCCTGATAAAGAATGGATTATGTAACGGTCAAAACGTCAAGAATATAACAATAAATATGACGACAACAGTCCGAACAATGTAAATAGTGTAAATAGTTACAATACCTCGTCTCAGAAATATCGACAAATCCTGATGAAAACTGGAGCGAGAAACTGCCGAAAAGTCGTGAATAATATGACATTAAAGATGAGGACATCAGTCCGATCAATATAAATAGTGTAAATTGATATATTTATTTAATGGCACTGCAATATCTATAAAAAGTCACTTAACACTGTCGAGTCTATTAGATTTTAGATGTCTGTCAGTGTGAATGTCAGTCTGTCAGTGTGAACTCCGAAAGAAAAATGATCTCATGACCTCCTCTGACTGGTTCCAGCTAGATGTTCCTATTAATTTATCAGCCTTGGAAGACCGTATAGTGACATAACATCCAGTGGATATAGCGACCAATAATATCCTGGTTATCTGTATACGTCCAGTGTCAATAGTCTCTGGTCCTGGGCATGACAGTAAACTGCATCCGGCAGCAAGGCTTCTGATTGGGAAGTTGTGAGGAGCATTAAACCCCTTCTTAATTGCTGTTGTTCTCAGGTCCATCCTGACCCGACGTTGTAGCACCTGTTAGGGTCCCAGCTATGGGTAAATAGTTCACCCCGAAACTGGGGTCAAAACACTATGAAAGTATAAAAATACACTTTTATAGAAATATATCCATAAAAATAGACTTTTGTAGAAAAATATAGATTTTTGAAGAAATAACATTTTCAGCAAATAATTTTTGAAGAAAAAATGATTACCATAACACGTGTTTGAAGGAAAAAATTATTCTCAGCAAAAGATTTTTCGATACAAAACTAAAAGACATTTTCAATTTTCTAAAATAAAAAGAAATAAAAACAAAAAATATTCATTTAAATCTAAATCAATCCTCTCATTCTAACCGAACGTTAAAAAAACAAAACTTTGAGACCCCACCTTTTTGGCATTAAATAACCCACAGAGGTGTTGATATACCGTTAAACAAAACTTAAATTAAAATTTGATAGTTTCAACATGTTTCTATTCTCACGATGAAAGATTACTCTCAATTTAATCTCCATTGTCAGTCAGTTAAGTGCCATAAGTGATACACGCTTGGGCGATCATGTCTCGAAAGAGACATGACTGACTGGGCAGAAGATTATCCCGCAGAAGGTAGCCATTGCTTTCTGCGGTAGACTGGTTACCGACCAAGGCTATAGAACCCAATATGTCCAGCTATTTAACCCATAACTTGAAGGAAGAGACGGATTAATACTTTTCCCAAGGGTATTTGCGCGTAAATGAATACAATGGATTCAACTGGAATTCGGACTCGGCTCCCCGTTCCGAGCCGATATCCACTGTACCACAACGCACATCTCCATTGTAGCTCAGAAAATGTTGTCTTGCTGTTATCTCTACTAATCCCCGTTCAGCTAACCAATTACACAAGCTTTTTCTTCTACGTACCGGTTGTGGTGCAGTGGATATCGGCTCGGAACGAGAAATCGGGCAAACGAGTTCGAATTCCAGTTGAATTCCTTGCATTCACTTACGCGCAAATACCCTTGGGAAAGGAATATTAATCCGTCTCTTCCCTCCAGTTATGGGTTAAATAATAGGACAGATTGGGTTCTATAGCCTTGGTCGGCAACCAGTCTACCGCAGAAAGTAATGGCAACCTACTGCGGGATAAATCTTCTGCCCAGTCAGTCATGTCTCTTTTCGAGTTTCATGATCGCCCAAGCGTGTATCACGTATGGCACTTAACTGAATGGCCGTGTCCCTTCAGGATGTGCTGATTATGGCTCTCCACTATTTCCTGTCCTTTTGTAAGTCATAATAGTTATTTGGGGGCACCACGACGTGGTTTAATGGTTAAGAATCTTGTCTCGCTAACAACCATCTCAACTGAGAAGTGAGTTCGATCTTCACACTTTCACCCTTGTGCCACATCCAAGTTGCCCTTAGAAATTCACCATAAAAGTCTTGTTCTGCCATCCATTGACTCAAACTCTTACTTCTTCTATGTGCCGTGTCTCGTCACAAAGTTAACGATCATGGCTCTCCACACTTTGTAACACTCAATAATATACTTTTTTGCTATCTCTCCTAATCCCTGTTCTACCATTCACTACTCAAGCTCATTCTTGTTCTCCGATGTGGCGTGTCTCTCACGGCCTTAGCGATCATACCCCTCCACAGTTTCCCCTCTTTTCTAGCAAGTTTATCGTTTTTCTATTTCTCCTAATCTCTGTTCTGCCAACAATTTACACAAGATTATTGGTAGGCTATGCTTTGTATTGCTCTTTTCTTTAAAACTTCGGTATATCCTTTGAATATCAAAGTTTCTAAACATTCTTTCTTCATTATGTGCAATAGAAATTGCTTTCTCTGATACTAAATATAAGTAATCGTTTTGATTCCATTGCTATAAAAACTTATCTTTTCTCAGCATCCTTCTGTAGAACCACATTTCTGCTGCCTCATTTTTTTTTTCGACATATAGGAGGGCCAATATTACATTTCAGAACTCATTTTTATTATTAATGAGATTTTCCTGTTTCTTAATATTTGTCGGGCATTTTGAAGGAATATTTCATTATCATAATGAGATTTGTGCGTTATGGTGCAGTGAATAACGGCTCGGAACGAGAAATCGGAGAGCCAAGTTCGAATTCCAGTTGAATTCCCTGTATTCACTTACGCGCATATACCCTAAGGAAAGGTACTAATCCGTTTCTTCCTTCCAGTTATGGGTTAAATAACAGGATAGATTAGCCTTGACTGGCAACCAGTCTACCGCAGAGTGTAATGGCAACCTGCTGGGAGATAATCTTCTGCCTAGGGGGAGTGTAATGGCAACCTGCTGGGGGATAGTCTTCTGCCTAGTCAGTCATGTCTCGAAAGAGACATGACTGACTAGGCAGAAGATTATCCCGCAGCAGGTTGAGACATGATCGAGACATGATTGTCCAAAGCGTGTATCACGTATGTCACTTGAGTGACTGGCTGTATATAATAGTTGGAAACATGATTAAGGCTTCTACTGGGCATAAAGTGTGGGATAGGTTTTCTATTGTTATAAAGTAATAAATTGATCACCCATTAATAATACTTAATATAACAATGTAATATAATCTATCTTTTCTCCCTCCAACTATGAGTTAAATAACAGGACAGAATGGGTTCTATAGCCCTGGTTGGTAACCAGTCTAACGCAGAAAGGAATGGCAAATTACTGCGGGATAATCTTCTGCCCGGTCAGTCATATCTTTTTCGTGACATGATCACCGGAGCGTTTACCACGTATAGCAATCATTTGACCGACATAATACATAGCTATTCAGGGAAAGAGAAGGCAATACACAATTAATCTATATATATCTATATATATATATATATATAAGGCAATCTGTGAGTCTGTGTGTAACTGTTCCCTATGCACGTCTACATTTTTTAAGCTACGCCATTCAAACTTTCTAGGGACACATATTTACAGGGAAGCCAGGTCGTCACATACGTTTTGAGTCTAAGTTCAGCAATTTTCCCTTTCGCACTTTTTGGCCAATGCAGTCGATTGTTTACATTTGCTCCATAAAACACCTAAGATCTAAGATGGTTGCTAGATTACGTCACAGAAATCAAATCTCACGTTTCAAACGCGACTAAAGTATTTTTTTATTATTAAAAAGTGAAATGAGCCTTTATATTTAATATTTATTCCGACGTTTTAAAAATTCATTTGGTTAACAACAACAAAAAAAAAAAAAAAAAAAAATGGGAACATATTTCCCCGTAATTTAGAAACAAAAGAAATATTTTAAAAAAAGTGTTTTTTCAAACAAAAACGAAATATGTAAAAAAAAATGTCAATGGTTAATTTAATTATTTAAGTCTTTTTTTTTTCAGATTTAATATTTCTTACTTCATAAAATAAAATTTTAAAAAATGAAGCATTAATGTAACTTTTTTCTCTAAAATTAAATGTCTACATTTTTAAATATTCTTCGAAAATTTCTGAACTGAGAGCGTAATAATTTTTATATTTCTAATTTCAGTAAAGCAAAATAAATAATTTTTATTTTTATGTTAAATTCATTTAGACAGCCAAAAATTTAAATATTTTTCCCCGTAATTTTGAAACAAAAACAAACGCAATGTTGTTTACAATGTCACACAAAACAACAAATCACGTTTAAGCTAAACAAAATAGAATAGATTTTTTTAATGGAATTTTTTAACAATTTTTAAACAACAATTTTTTATATAATTATTTTTTTATATAACCGAGTCCTAGTACTATAATGTTCTGAGTTGCACGGGCAACGCCAGGTTATGATGCTAGTTCATTAATATAAACTTCTTTATTTCTGATATCACCAGAAATTATTGAAACATTTGTTCTTGCGATTCGTGTTGCGCCGATCTCCTATTTTAAGAATCAACTGTGGCTTCCTCCATCATGTTCATATTGAACAGACATTGATAACTCAATTTCCTCTCAGATATGTCCTGGTGGAAACTATCACCTTGTTTATCGCTTACGGCACCCAGATCCGTCGAAAAATCGACATGATAATAAAAGAAGTACGTTTTAAGAGACACACGATATCCAAAACTTTGATACGCTGTTGGCATATTGTTTATTAAATCAGCATAGTTTTCAGATCCATGAGAGTCGAAAAGATTCTCTACCCACCCTGCGAGCTGAACAGGGTTAGGGTTAGGATACTGATACTCTATTAATATAACTTTTACCTTGAAGAGAAATATGCTATACACGAAGCGAAAGACTTCCTTGGTGAATTCTGGATATCTAAATCTAAACTTATTTATAAATGGAACTTTTCTGTGTGTGTGTGTCTATGTGTGTGTGTATCCGTTACCTACAGACTCCGAAACGGCTGAACTGATTTTCTTGAAAATTTACACAGTTATACTATAAGCGTCTGCGAGTGTTCTTAGCTAGGTCTTGCGTCGACGTACCCCCGATAAATATCGAAAATCGATAATCGAAAAATAGGGTTATAGAAGGATTGGTCCGATTTTAATCAAATTTGATACACTCATAGACAAAGACATACGAAACGATATTCAGAAGTTTCAAGGTTGCAGTTCTTACAATAGTGCAGAAAATCGATAATATATATATATATATATATATATATATATATATATATATATATATATATATATGGCAAGGTGTTTGTGTGTCTGTTTATCTGCTTGTATGTCTGAATTTATTTCAGATCTTTTATTTCAGTTTTTGCTTCGGGTTTGGCTCTAAGTAGGTATAATTGTAGTTCTTAGTCTCAGCGATGATACCATTTCCTCAGAGGTCTTATTTAGCCTTCAAAATTCAGTTTAGGACGAAAAAAACCTATTTGATATTGATACCAGGAAATCAAAATTTGACTTACATCCATTCATTTTCTTTCAGTCTGCGGTTTCGCTTTAACTGGAAACAACTATTGCTTTTTAGTCTTTCGTGCCAACGTCCAAACAGTCTGAACTCCAGGACCATGGATTAGTTTTAAACCTTTCATTACACCCGGGCAACGCCGGGCTATACTTCTAGTAATTTATAATTAGTCGATTCGATTTGGTCTGGGTAGCAGGTCAAACTTCTTTTCTAGTGCAATCCACATAAGATAAAGTTTCCTCAATCAGGTGATGACTGATAACCCCAATATCCAGATGTGTCAGAACAATTCCAAGCACCACATCAGAATCAGCGTACTTATTTTGGTGATAAAAGACACCGTCGTCAGTCAGTTAAGTGCCATACGTGATACACGCTTTGGGCGATCATGTCTCAAAAGAGACATTACTGACTAGGCAGAAGATTATCCCACAGTAGGTTGCCATTACTTTCTGCGGTAGATTGGTTGCCGACCAAGGCTATAGAACCCAATCTGTCCTATTATTTAACTCATAGCTAGAAGGGGAATAGATGTATTATATTATTTAATAGTAATTGATCAGTTTATTACTTCAAAATAATATAAAACTGATCCCCCACTTCATGCCCAGTAGAAACCTTAATCAAGTTTTCAACTTTTATATTCAGTCAGTCATTTAAGTGCCATACGTGATACACGCTTTAGGCGATCATGTCTCGAAAGAGACATTACTAACTAGGCAGAAGATTATCCCACAGTAGGTTGCCATTACTTTCTGCAGTAGACTGGTTGCCGACCAAGGCTATAGAACCAAATCTGTCCTATTATTTAACGCGTAAAAAAATGTACATATAAATTTAATATCTACACACAATTTTTACAAAATATCTATCCACATCTGAAGAAAAATATGATAGTTGAAAACTTTATTAAGGTTTCTACTGGGCGTGAAGTGGGGGATCAGTTTTATATTATTTTGAAGTAATAAACTGATCCCCCACCAATTACTATTAAATAATATAATACATCTATTCCCCTTCTAGCTATGAGTTAAATAATAGGACAGATCTGGTTCTATAGCCTTGGTCGGCAACGTGTCTACCGCAGAAAGCAATGGCAACCTACTGTGGGATAATCTTCTGCCCAGTCAGTCATGTCTCTTTCGAGACTGCATCGCGTTTGGCTAAGCAACGTTTTCCAGGCGTTTAGCAGAGGTAGGCTCTGCTAAACGCCTGCAAAATGCTGCTAGCAGAACACTTATTGTGTTTATCCGGATTACATACCAAGTGTACTATGTTCTATGTTATATATATATATATATATATATATATATATATATATATATATATCAACAGATCCATGCAAGCACAGCTAATAAAGGGTAAACATCAAATTATGGTTGCATTCACAACAACTTCACTTACGGCAATAATAACATTTAGGATAAAATAATATCAATTTTCCTTTAATTTTTTTTTTTTACTGTCGATGAAGTATAAGTAAATGGCCATTAGTACACCAAGCTGTTTGTTACTGTTTATATATAGGTAAACAAGAAAAAGAAATAGAAGAATCAGTATTCGTAAAATATCATGTGATAAAAAGTAAACAAAACAGTGATTTTTTTAGGAGACTTGTCTATATGATATCGTTTTATTTCGTTCATTTTGAATTTCTAAGGATATAGTAAGTAACAATATGTTTAATAACATCATCTCGATATAATCAATAAGTAGTCGTCCTGTACTTCAGGTATATTGATAAATTCATGAAATTTTGTTAGATGTTAGATGAATCTGTAATGTGATCAATACCGACTTGGCAGACCGGTTGCAGTTACTCTCTCACCGGCGTGACGTGGCTTCCTTGTGCCTCTTCTATACATACTTTCACGGCTTCTGCTCCGATGAACCTAGATCACTGGTGCCCCCTAGGTACGAATTTGCACGAGATACTAGATTAGCAAGTTGGTCCCACCCTTTTACAGTGAAACCGATAAAATGTAATCGCAATTTCTACTCCAATAGCTTCTTTTCTCGCACTTCCCGCCATTGGAATTCCCTTCCACATGATTGCTTCCCCGACAGCTACAATCTCCAGGAGTTTAAATGTAAGGTCAATAGACACCACCTAACTCACTAACTCGCATCCATTCTCTTAAACAGTTTTCCCATGTACATCCTTACACGTCTATCACCCTCCTTCTGACATTTCCTATATCTAACCACTCTCTCATCACCTTCCCCTATGTAACCCCCTGCGCAATAGTGGCAGTGGAATGCCTTGCTTGGGGTCAAATTATTTTTAAAAAAAATGTTTTATTTCATCTTATCTAAATGTCGCCTTATACACGGAAATATGCGGTAATTATTTCATGAACCGAGCAAGGCATGTCACTGCCACTACTGTGCAGGGGGCTACGTAGAGTGGAGAAAGGCTGACTAAATATAGGAAATAACAGAGGGTGGGTGATAGGCGGGTGAGGATACCGAGAATGAGGGTTGGGTAGATGAGAGTGTTGTGAGAATAGTTGGGAGTTAGTGTGATAGGAGGTGTCTATTGACCCTACATTTAAACACCTGGAGATTGTAACTGTCGGGAAAGCAGACTTGTGGAAGGGAGTTCCACAGGCGGGAAGCGCGAGAAAAGAAGCTGTTGGAGTAGAATTTACGGTTACATCTTATTTGTTTAACTGTAAAAGGGTGGGACCTAGTTGCTAATCTAGTATCTCGTGTAAATTCGTGCTTAGGCGGCACCAGTGATCTAAGCTCATCGGAGCAGAAGCCATAATGGATTATGATTATATTACTTTAAAGAAGTTGAAAACATTAATTATCATATTTTTCTATATTTCTGAGATGAGGTAGTATTTACATTATTCGGACTATTGTTCCCATATTTGATGCCATTTGTACGACGTTTCGGTCGTTGTATGCTCCGGCCTTTTTCAGATGCTAGGAACTTCGAACCGAACCCTTTATTACAATCACTAGAGTATATTATTCTCATCCCCTGCGTAGCAGTGCCTCGTTTGGAAGTCATGAGCTATCTCTCTCTAACCCTGCAAGTTACTTGTTCATCGCTGCTGTAGCCTTGGTATTGAACACACAACTCTTTAGGTCAAGTCACAGGAACTAACCAACATCTATATTCATGTGTCCTTAAGGATAAGAACAACTTAATTTTTGGGACTTATAAATCTAATGTCCAGTAACACTTTTTTTACCAGAGTTCATATTGCAATTTTTAATGGCAATGGTTTTCTCATATTGTGTTCATCTCTATGCTTGGTCGACTTAAGAGATTTTTGTAGCCTAGCATTTTTGCTGATTCATTAAGTTTAGGTAATTTCCAGTGGTGTTCTTTATCTATTGTTTCATCTGTTTATTTAAGGAATTAGCACGTATGTTAGGCTTCAAAAATCTCCTTAGCCGACCAAGCATAGAGACGAGCACAATATGGGAACCAGCAATACAAAGCGCCAAAGAAAATCGTAAGTGTCAAGATTTGCAATATGAGTTCTGGTAAAAAAATACTAGAGAAAACCATTAACATCAGAAATACTAGATGTTGTGGAGTAGTTTTCGCACTGAAGGTTATAATCGTGCTATGTTGGTTGTTAATCTACTTAACGTACCCAGAATTTTATGAACTTTGTAATCTTCCACTGAAAGCTGACTCCTTAGTATTCGGCTAACTGCCGACTAATATCAACTGCCTAGTAGTTCTACTAAACTTCAATAGAACTCTAACGAACTCTCTAGAACTTCTAAGTACTGCTAAGAATTTCTCCTGTTAATTTCCTCTTAACTTTTATTAATATGGGAGGGAGAGTCCATTATCTGAGGAATAGATGTGTTTCCCCATAACACTTAGAGAAAACCATTAACATAAAAAATACTAGAGAAAACCATTAACATCGAAAAACGCAATGAACTCTGGTAAAAAAAAGAGTTACTTGACATTAGGTTTATAAGTCGCAAAAATTCAGTTGTTCTTGTCCTTAAGGACACATGGCCCAGGGGATATAGACTTTGGTTAGTTCCTTTGACTTGACTTAAAGAGATGTGAGTTCAATGTGGTAAACAAGTAACTTACAGAGGGGGATAACTTATGACTTCCAAAAGAGGCACTACTACGCAAGGAATGAGAATGATATACCCCAGTGATCGAAATAAAGGGTTTAGTTCGAAATTTCCAGCACACGGCCGAAAATTCATAAACGTATGAAACGTCATACAAATGGCAACAAAAATGAATAATATAATTACCATTAATTATGTTTGTTTTTGTTTTTGAGGCTTAACGACCTATCAATCCTTATGGGATCATTTTAAGGTCATAACCAGTGATTTTGGGTAAGGTTATTTTTATTTTTACAACGTTTTTCTTTTCACGATTCATTGGGATTTGTTTTTAAGAGCAAGGTCCCCTAGTCCTACCCTTGTTATTTAACCCATAACTGGAAGGAATGGACGGATTAATACCTTTCCCAAGGGTACCAGTGCTTAAGTGAGTGCAGGGTATTCAACTGGAATTCGAACTCGGCTCACCGATTTCTCTTTCCGAGCCGATATCCACTGCACCACAACGCACATCCGTCACTATACGCTTACAGCACCTAGTATTCCCAAGCGGTCACCCATCTAAGTACTGACCAGGCTCAACGTTGCTTAACTTCGGTGATCTAGCGAGAACCGGTGTATTCAACGTGATAGGCCGTAAGCCCATTAATTATGTGTTGATCTCAAAATGTAACATCAACTTATAATGTTTCCCATATAAGGGATAATTTATAAGTTCGGAACAATATAACAAACTTTACTAAGTGCTACAAAAGACAAGCAATTGTGGAGAGCCATAACACGGAATATAGCAGAAATACCCACCCCACTCAGACAGTCTCCGATTGAAGGTGTTCAAATATCATTAACCTTGGTTGTCTAATCCTACAAACTGTACACTCTCGACATTGCACTTCCAAGTTCTACTCCTCCTCATGAACAGAGATATAGAGCGTGACAACCTCGAGTGGAGGTGGGCAACAGAAGGGTACCCAGTAAAAAAAAAAGTCAATTCAGAAAGACGTGAGACAACCGTTCAAAACTTGTGACGACTGACTTGAGCAATTTCTGCACATTTCTTCAATCCCCACATCGGATGTTCTTTTTTTTTGCAAAGTATGATAACTTGTTGCTTGTTTAACCATAGAAAAAGAACAGAAAGCAGGACGGAAGTAAATAAAATTCTAAGTGACAAATTCCAAGTTCGGGCAGCAATTAATCCTAAAAATACCAATCAGAGTTTAAGTGATTACTCAAGAGTCGAATGATTATTCAAGGTCATGAATATTCAAAAACTTTATTCAAGATCATTTATTACTGAATGATGAAAAAAACTGATTATAAATATGCCGCTCTTTAACTGCGTACCCTGTCAGTGGATATCGACTCGGAACAACAAATCGGGGAGCCGAGTTCGAATTCCAGTTGAATTCCTTGTATTTACTGACGCATAAATACCCTTGGGAAAGGTATTAATCAGTTTCTTCCCTCCAGTTATGGGTTAAATAATAAGACAGATTGGGTTCTATAGCCTTGGTCGGCAAACAGTCTACCACAGAAAGTAATGGCAACCTACTGTGGGATAATCTTCTGCCTAGTCAGTAATGTCTTTTTCGAGACATGATTGCCCAAGCGTGTATTACGCTTGGCACTTAACTGACTGACTGTATGTAATAGAAATATAATTAAAACTTCTACTGGGTATAAAGTGGGGGATCAGTTTTATATTGTTATGAAGTAATAAACTGATCCCCCACTAATTTCTACATAATAATATAATACAGCTCTTCCCCTTCTAACTATGAGTCAAATAACAGGACAGATTGGGTTCTATAGTCTTGGTCGGCAACCAGTCTACCGCAGAAAGTAATGGCAACCTACTGTGGGATAATCGTCTGCCCAGTCAGTAATGTCTCTTTCGAGACATGATCGCCTAAAGCGTGTATCACGTATGGCATTTAACTGACTGACCGTGTCAGGCAACCGACAAACAAATATGTAGACCGCATTGATTCTACCTGTACATATTAACACCTGCAATCAATAGAAACTAGGTGTTTCATAGAAATACAGTCATTCAGAAAGCCTATAAGATTAAAGGTAAACGGACGTTCTCATTAGGAAGTCACCAGCTATGTTAGAGTGAAAGGTTTACTATGAATATGAGCTGTCTTCAGATAAAGGTGAATTTCTCAGGATCTTTATGGTGTATATATTCTTTATTATCCCTCTCACGTTCCCTTCCATGTTTAGTTTATTCTTCTCTTCTGGTTTCAATTTATTTTAGTTCTTTAATTTCAGCCTCTATCAAACGGTTATTTCGCATGATGTACTTTATTACATTGGCTAGTTTATTTTCTTTCAGTGTACATTCTAATTGTTTCTTTGACCATTACTCGCCAGATGTCAAATGTTTGGCGAGTGATGTTTTTCTGAGGTTTGAGTAACACTTCATGAATGCAGTCATAACGACTTTGTACTTCTCACGAGACCATTTTATTCTTCTTTATTTAATGTACGGGTATGGATCTAGCTGGAGAATCAGGATAATCCTGATTGTGGGGACCTGAATATATATGTTTTGTGTAGTATTTTGTTTTTATGGCAGATTTTTCGACCTCAGGTACGTTCCCTTCTGAAGGACGGGCTACCTGTTTATCCACTGGAAGAGCCATACTGGACTTTTTATTTCTATTTGTATTTCTCATATTTCATCTGGAACTTTTGTTACTATTTTTAAATTATCATATTATTCCTACGAGTGACGCACGGGTCTTAAATTTCACCCAAAGTTTCCCGGATCGTTGGTTAACGGTTTTTCACAAACAGTGTTCCGAAGCCTTGTAGGGTATTATTCGCGACCTCATTACACAGTAGCCTATCACTCCTCGGCATGATAAACACCTTGAGTTGCGGTATTTTTTTATTCTCCTAAATGGGTTACCAAGCGACAGTAGACAGAGACGCGACTGTAATTCAAAGAGAAAGACGCTGTTAAAAAATAGAAAAAATACTTGGAAGAGACATCCACTCAATGAAACAAAACATCACTACACTAGAGTATTATGTTAAAGAGAGAGAGAGAGAGAGAGAGAGAGAGAGAGAGAGAGAGAGCGGGAGAGAGAAGGGGGATAAAGAGAGAGAGAAAAAACAATTATAGGGATGGTATTTTTTCCTTTTTTTCTTTCTTTTCTTTTTTTACTCTTGATCAGATGATTTGTTAATTAATTTTAAAAAATGTTGCTACCATCAATAGTCCTTGTAACGAAAATTGTCAAAAAAGAAAAAGAAGAAAGAAAAAATTTAATGGAAAAGCAAAAGTTGACATTTGTTTAATAAAGTTTATCACTGTTGAGAAATCTAAAAATAATAATTTGTTCGCCCATCTGTATATTTAGTTAATTATTCATTAAACGCGTCGAAAAGAGCCTTGTCGTCAAAACAAAGATAGCTTTTTTAAAAAAAGAATAGCTTAAAATTTGTATCGTATTTTTGTTCGATTGTATTTTTTTTCTGCTTTATTTTTTTTTTGAGAAAAATATCGTAGTTTTAAAAAAATCTTCGAAATATCAACAACTAAGGATATATGAATAATGAGAAAATTAGTTGATTAATCAATCAATTATTAATGATCAATTAATTGATCAATCAATTATCAATAATCAATAATAATAATTATTATTATTACAATTATTATTTCATTTTGATGACAATTCTATTTCTGCTATGGTTACACTACCTACCAAGTGTGCGGAAAGACCTTAGGCAGGTTGTATTTTGTTGTTATGGCTCCATTTCTTTTTTTTCTCGATCTTCCATAACTTCCATAACTTAATATGTTTGCTCCTGTTACACCTCGCAACCCCCGTTCCGTCATCCACCTGATCAGGCCCTGCAAATATGTTATCCGCTGCCTTCCTCTGTCTCTTTTTCATTCTATCTGGCCTGTCAGTATCAGGTTCTCCAAGCACTCCTTCCTTATTGCATGTCCCAGGAACTTCAGTTGTCTCTTCCTGATGCTCAGTATTAATTTCCTTTTTGTTGCCATTCTCTTCAAAACCTCATCGTTGCTTGCATGCTTAGTCCACGATATCCGCAACATCCTTCTGTAGAACCACATTTCCGCTGCTTCAAGTTTTGTCCTCATTTTCGGTGATATTGTCCAGCATTCACTGCCGTATTGAAGAACTGACATCACACAGCAATCCAGCACTCTTTTCATTGTTTGTAGTGAAATTTTCCTGTGTGTTAGTACTTTACTCAGCTTCTGGAACGCGTCTTTTGCCATGCCACTTCGTCTTCAGACCTCTGTGTCGGACTTTGCATTATATACAGAGTTATTGATAACTTTTTGTTTGCATACAATGACACACACACACACACAGACACACACGCACGCACACAGTCACAAATAACTGAATATACAGATAGGTGAAAAAGCTGATTGAACGAGTGAATATATTCACTCGTTCATTTGGTTATTTATTCATTAAACTCATCGAAAATAGCATTATCGTCAATTAAAAATGCAGTCTTTCAGAGATATAATATCGAAGAAATGTTGTATTGTATTGTTTTTCCTTCCCTATTGTTTGTTTTGTTAAGAAAAAATATCGTAGTTTAAAAAACTTCTTTCGAAATATCGAAATATTTGAATATTAAGAAAATTAGTTGATTAATCAATCAGGATCATTTAAAGGAGAAACAGGTAAATTATTGATACGAAGAAAAATTCATGTTTACATTAAAATAGTAGTAAAAATAGCAAAATTTCAAATAGGTAAAAAAAATTACATTTTCAAAAACTTCGGAAAACACGTCATTCTCGTTGTAATTTCAATCGTGTCTCTTGCTATATTATTATTATTATTATTATTATTATTTAATTTTCATCATAATTTGATTTCTGCTACCTACCAAGTCTGCGGAAAGACCTAAGGCAGGTCGTGGTTTGTTGTTATGGTAACATTTCATTTGTTCTATTTTCCATAACATCAGTAGCATTACATAGACAAACTGCTCCTTAATGTGTTGGCTGTATTTAACAAGACAGTTCTTTTTAATATTTTTATTATTATTATGTCATTTTCATCATAATTCAATTTCAGCTGTGGTCATACTATCTACCAAGGACTGCAAGAAGACCTAAGGTCGGTAGTGGTGTGTTGTTATGGCTACAGTTCATTTGTTTTTCTATCGCCCAATAACATCACTAACATTACATTAACAAAGTTCTTCTTAGTGTGTGGGTTGTACTTAACAAGACCAGTTTTTGTATATCTCTTAAGATGGGGAGTTTCCAGGGATTCTTTCAAAGTGTTGTTTTGTTCCATTTTTCATCATTCCAAGTGCACCCACTATTATTATTATGTTGTCATTTTTCATCATATTTCGATTTCTGCTATGGTCGCACTACCAAACAAGTCTGCGGGAAGACCTAAGGTAGGCCGTGGTGTGTTAACAAGACTATTTTTTGTATATCTCTTAAGCTGCGGTTTCCAGGGATTCTTTCAAAGTGTTGTTTTGTTCCATTTTTTATCACTCCAAGTGCACCCACTATCACTGGCAAAACTCTTGTTTTTATTTTCCACATTTTTTCTATTTCAATTTCCAGGTCTTTATATTTTGACAGTTTTTCGAATTCCTTGGTTGCTATGTTACAATAAAAGCGATATCAATTAATAGACAAGTTTTTTCTTTCTGGTTTTTAACAATAATGTCCGGCCTATTTGCTTCAATTTTTCTGTCTGTGTAGATGGTGTAATCCCATAGAATGATGACCATTTCTATTTCTACAACCGGTGCTGGGTGATGTTCATACCAGTGTTTGTTTACAGGTTTTCCATAGTGTTTGCACATTGTCCAATGTAAATATTGCCCCATTCTATCGTGACGATTTTTATATTCATTTGGGGCAAGT
The DNA here is from genome assembly GCA_037127315.1 of Ascarosepion bandense. Classification (NCBI taxonomy): domain Eukaryota; kingdom Metazoa; phylum Mollusca; class Cephalopoda; order Sepiida; family Sepiidae; genus Ascarosepion; species Ascarosepion bandense. Next base: position 1,450,970 of record JBBBDQ010000685.1, on the reverse strand, counting down.
ACAGAACAGCCTGACATTAGATGGTCTATTGTTTCTTGGTGTTTATCACAAAACCTGCATTTTGGATTCATATTATGATGTATAATATTCACCTGAAAGTTTCTAGTGAAAAGACTTTGGTCTTGCACTGCAATAATAAAGCCTTCAGTCTCAGACTTTAATCCAGATGCACGTAACCATCGATGAGTATTAACTTTATCAACATTGGATTTATTGGCACGTTCTGGATATTTGCCATGCAGAGGTTTGTTTTGCCAGCGCTGTTTCATCTCTTCAAGAGCTTTATCTTTGGCTTTCATTTTCATATTTTTTGCCGTAATAGTTCGTTCTTGGCTTCCGTTAAACTTTCCTACAGAATCTACTAAATGTAAATCTTGTTTGTATTTACTGCCTTCTTTTATTATTGAATATTTTTTCTTTCTTTCTTCATGTTGCCTTACTAATTGCATCATGCAATCCTTAGTTGTTTCTATGTATGTTAGTAAGCCAATAGTTGTTGTCTTATATGACAATTCCGTCCGTGCATGGAGTACTGCTGCCATTTATGGTCAGGTGCCCCTGCCGTTCTCCTCAGTGTTCTTGACAAGCTCCAAAGGAGAGTCTGTAATGTGATAGGTACTGATCTGGCGACTCGACTGCAGCCACTTTCCCATCGTCGAAATGTGGCCTCCCTCTGTCTCTTCTATAAATACTTTCATGGCTTCTGCTCGGATGAGCTTAAGTCACTGATGCCTCCTCAACAGGTGTTTACCCGTGCAACCAGACTGGCAACTGGTCCCACCCATTCACAGTCAGGTTAGCCAAACGCAGACGACAATTCTACTCCTGCAGCTTCCTCTCTCGCACTTCCCGCCTGTGGAACTCATTCCCGTATTCTTGCTTTCCTGACGGCTATGACCTCCAGAAAATTTAAAAGCAAAGTTAATACTCACCTACTAACCACTGGACTCTAGCTCTCTCCCCTCCCCTGTATAATCTTTACGTTCTCTCCGTCCATGTATCTGTCATTGCACCTGCTTTCTCAGCTTTCTATTGTTCCTTTCTAACTAGCTTGTACTCCTCATTCTTTTCTAATTAATCTTTCTACATTTATGTAACCCCCTGCACATCAGTGGCGTTTCTGCCTTGCTCGGGATGAAATGATTAAAAAAAAAAAATAAATAAGACCTCTTCCACCTTCTTTACGGGTTATGTATAGACGATCTACATTTGGATAATGCATCTTATGCTTAGAAAGAAGCTTTCTTGTTTTAGCATCCATTCGCCTGATGTCGTTTAGAGTCCAGTTTAAGATGTTAAAGCTATATTGGACAATTGGGATTGCAAGGCTATTAATGGCCATAACTCTGTTCTGTGAATTTAATTCAGTTTTTAATATCATTCGTAGCCTTCTATAATACTATTTACACACTATTTCTTTCATTTTTTTATGGTGAATGTTTTCACTCTCATTTACACCTAGGTATTTATAAGCTTCTTCTGGCTTCATTTCTTTTATTGTTACAGGAGGGTCTAAGCTACTTGAGGATGTTTCTTGTAGTGATCCACGTAAAACTGTAGCTTGAGTACATTTATTCAAATTGATTTTCATTCCAATGTCTTCGCTGAAGCATTTTACAGTTTGCAGAAAACTTCCAGCTCATTATCATTCTTAGCATCCAACTTTAAGTCATCCATGTAAAATAGATGGCTTATTTTCTTTTGGCCTATTTTATAACCACATTCTGTCTTATTAAGTTGACTGGTTAGTGCTAGTAATGATATGCAGAATAGTAAGGGAGACAAAGAATCACCTTGAAATATACCTCTGTTGATGTTTATTTCACCAGACTTATAGGTTCCATTTATATGATTGAGGTAAAGGGTTTTTTTTTCCATATCGACATGCATTGTTTGATGAAATTGATGATGATGGGTGATATCTTGTATATATTTAAAGTCTTTAAAATCCAGGAATGTGGTACACTATCGAATGCCTTACGTTAATCTATCCAGGCAGTACTAAGATTTTTTTTTCTTTGTACTGTAGCAGTTTTCCAGGATCATTTTACTAATAAGCAATTGGTCTTTACATCCGTAACAGTCACGTTTGCACCCTTTTTGTTCAAGTGGTAACATGTCATTTCTTTCCAAGAATAAATATGTCTGTTTTGTTAAAATAGATGTTAATAGTTTATATGTTGTCGGAAGGCATGCAATTGGTCTGTAGTTTTTCAGGTTGTTTGTGTCACTATTTCACGGTTTCTACATTATGACCTATGGCTTGTTTGATGTTATTAGTTTTTATTTCTGATTCGGGTTCTTTTCATATTTTGTTGATTCATTTATTCTGGTTACAATTTTTTTATCTCATTAATTTCAGCCTATGTCATTCGCTTATTACGAATGATATATCTTCGTACATTGGCTAATTTATTTTCGTCAATGTACTTTCTATTTGCTTGACCAACTTTTTCTCGCCAAATGTCATTTGTTTGGCGAGTCATGTTTTTTGAGGTTGAGTAACGCTTCATGAAATGCAGTCATAACGAATTTGTTCTCCTCACGAGACCATTTTATTTTTTTCTTTCTTTAAATATACGGTTAGAGATCTAGCTGGAGAATTTTCAGGGCCATCATTAGGATTATCCTGGTTGTGGGGACCTGAAGATTCATTCTTTGTGTAGGAGTTTGTTCCTATAGCAGATTTTTCGACCTCAGGTAGGTTCCCTCCTGAAGGACGGGCTACCTGTTTATCCACTGGAAGAGCCATACTGGACTTTTTATTTCTATTTGTATTTCTCATATTTTTCCCACGAGTGACGCACGGGTACAAAAGTCCACCCAAAGTTGCCCGGCACATTGGGTAATGGTCTTTTACAAACAGGGTCCGAAGCCTGTAGGGGATCGTTTGTGACCTCATAATGCAATAGCCATTCACGCCTCAGCACGATTAACACCTTGAGTTGCGGGTTGTTGTTCGGAGTTTTCCTTCTCATAAATGGGTTTCCAAGCGACAGCTGGCATTGACGCGTTTTAAAAAAAAATATTTCATGTTTTTCTACCTTCCCTATCATCCCCAGCATTACATAGATAAAGTTTTCCTTAGTGTGTGGGCTGTACTTAATAAGACAATTTTTTGTATATCTCTTAAGCTGGGGTTTCCAGGGATTCTTTCAATGTGTTTATTTTGTTCCATTTTTATCATTCCAAGTGCACCTACTATCACTGCCACAACTCTTGTTTTCAATTTCCACATTTTTTCTATTTCAATTTCCAGGTCTTTATATTTTGACAGTTTTTCAAATTCCTTGATTGCTATGTTACAATCCGCTGGACAAGCCATATCAATTAATAGACAAGTTTTCTCTTTCTGGTTTTTAACAATAATGTCTGGCCTGTTTGCTTCAATTTTTCTGTCTGTGTAGATGGTGTAATCCCATAGAATGGTTACATCTTCTATTTCTGTAACCGGTGCTGGGTGATGTTCATACCAGTGTTTGTTTACAGATTTTTCATAATGTTTGCACATTGCCCAATGTAAATATTTCCCAACTCTATCGTGGCGATTTTTATATTCATTTGGGGCAAGTACAGAACAGCCTGAGATTAGGTGGTCTATTGTTTCTTGGTGTTTATCACAAAACCTGCATTTTGGATCCATATTATTATGCATAATATTTGCCTGAAAGTTTCTAGTGAAAAGACTTTGGTCTTGTTCTGCAAGAATAAAGCCTTCAGTTTCAGACTTTAATCCAGACGCACGTAACCATCGATGAGTATTAACTTTGTCAACATTGGATTTATTGGCACGTTCTGGATATTGGCCATGCAGAGGTTTGTCTTGCCAGCGCTGTTTCATCTCTTCAAGAGCTTTATCTTTGGCTTTCATTTTCATATTTTTTGCCGCAATTGTTGGTTCTTGGTTTCTGTTTTGCTTTTCTACAGAATCTACTAACTGCAAATCTTGTTTGTATTTACTGCCTTCTTTTATTATTGAATATTTTTTCTTTTTTTCTTCATGTTGCCTTACTAATTGTATCATCCAATCCTTTGTTGTTTCTATGTATGTTAGTAAGCCAATAGTTGTTGTCTTGTATGACAATTCCAGCTGAATAAGACCTCTTCCACCTTCCTTACCGGGTATGTATAGACGGTCTACATCAGCCTTTGGATGATGCATCTTATGCTTAGAAAGAAGCTTTCTTGTTTTAGCATCCATTCGCCTGATGTCGTTTAGAGTCCAGTTTAAGATGTTAAAGCTATATTGGACAACTGGGATTGCAAGGCTATTAATGGCCATAACTCTGTTCTGTGAATTTAATTCAGTTTTTAATATCATTCGTAGCCTTCTATAGTACTCTTTACGCACTATTTTTTTCATTTTTTTATGGTGAATGTTTTCGCTCTCATTTACACCTAGGTATTTATAAGCTTCTTCTGGTTTCAATTCTTTTATTGTTACAGCAGGGTCTAAGCTAATTGAGGATGTTTCTTGTATTGATCCACGTAAAACTGTAGTTTTAGCACATTTATTCAAATTAAATTTCATTCCAATGTCTTCGCTGAAGCATTTTACAGTTTGCAGAAAACTTCCAGCTCATTATCATTCTTAGCATATAACTTTAAGTCATCCATGTAAAATAGATGGCTTATTTTCTTTTGGCCTATTTTATAACCACATTCTGTCTTATTAAGTTGACTGGTTAGTGCTATTAATGATATGCAGAATAGTAAGGGAGATAAAGAATCACCTTGAAATATACCTCTTTTGATGTTTATTTCATCAGACTTATTGGTTCCATTTATATGATTGAGGTAAAGGGTTGTTTTCCATATAGACATGCACTGTTTGATGAAATTGATGATGACGGGCGATATCTTGTATATTTTATTATTATTATTGTTATTATTATTATTATTATTATTATTGTTACTATTATTATTACTATTTTATGATTACATAATTTGCATCATAATTCGATTTCTGCTATGGTCGTACTACCTACCAAGCCTACGGAAAGACCTCAGGCAGGTCGTGGTGTGTTATGGCTCTATTACTTTTGTTTTACTGTTTCCTATAACATCATGAGCGTTGCATGGAAAAAAAAATTTCCTAATGGTGTTAGTTGAGCTTAATAAGACAGTTTTTTTTTGTTTCCAGTGATTCTTTTAATGTGTTGTTTTATTCCTTTTTTATCATTCCAAGAGCACCTACTATCACTGGTGCTATTCTTGTTTATTATTATTATAAGTCGATTTCTGCTATGGTCGCACTACCTACCAAGTCTGAAGGAAGACCTAAGGCAGGAGGTGGTGTGTTGCTATGGCTCCATTTCATGTCTTTTCTATCTCCCCTAACATCCCTAGACAAAGTTCTCCGTAGTGCGTGGGCTGGTGTTTCCAGGGATTCTTTCTGTGTGTTGTTTTGTTCCATTTTTTATCAATCCAAGTGCACCTACTATCACTAGTACTTTCTTGATTAATACCTTTCTCAAGGGTATTTGGGCGTATGTGAATGCAACAAAAACTGGAATTCAGATTCGGGTTACCAGTCTCCCGTTTCGAACCAATATCCACTGCACCACAACGTACAAGCCAAGACAAAACATGTAAACCACAGAATTCCCGCAAGAAACATTAGCCATGAGATCCATACCTGGAAGAGCTCTAGATAAATTATTATTATTATTATTATTATTATTATTATTATTATTATTATTATTATGTTGTTGTTGTTGTTGTTGTCATTTTTCATAATATTTTTAATTTCTGCTATGTTAGCGCTACCTACCAAGTCTGCGAGAAGACTTGAGGCAGGTCGTGGGGTGTTGTTATGACTCCATTTCATGCTTTTTCTATCTACCCTAACATCTCTAGCGTTACATAGACAAAGTTATCATTGGCGTGTGGGCTGTACTTAACAACATAGTTTTTTGTATATTTCTTAAGCTGGGGTTTCCGGGGATTCTTTCAACACCTTGAGTTGTTGTTCGGAGTTTTCCTTCTCATAAATGGGTTTCCAAGCGACAGCTGGCATTGACGCGTTTTTTAAAAAAAAATATTTCATGTTTTTCTACCTTCCCTATCATCCCCAGCATTACATAGATAAAGTTTTCCTTAGTGTGTGGGCTGTACTTAATAAGACAATTTTTTGTATATCTCTTAAGCTGGGGTTTCCAGGGATTCTTTCAATGTGTTGTTTTGTTCCATTTTTATCATTCCAAGTGCACCTACTATCACTGGTACGACTCTTGTTTTCAATTTCCACATTTTTTCTATTTCAATTTCCAGGTCTTTATATTTTGATAGTCTTTCGAATTCCTTGGTTGCTATGTTACAATCCGCTGGACAAGCCATATCAATTAAGGTTTTCTTGTTTTTATCAATAATGTCCGGCTTTTTTGCTTCAATTTTTCTGTCTGTGTAGATGGTGTAATCTCATAGAATGGTGGCATTTGTTTTATTTCTGTAACCGGTGATGGGTGATGTTCATACCAGTGTTTGTTTGCATATTTTCCAAACTGTTTACTCATTTCTTCTTCTTCTTCTTCTTCTTCTTATTATTATTATTATTATTATTATTATTATTATTATTATTGTTAAGTCAATTCTGTCGCAAATTCAAAGAGAGATACCACGATTTCACAGTACCATACATGACCTGATTTACTGATTGCATAACGGAAAAAACGTATAAAACCATCAATTGTCACAGGTAGGATGTCATACACAATAATATGACATAAACAGTCGTTGTGGATAGTTTATTGCAAGCTACTATGTGCGTCCAGTGGATATCGGCTCGGAACGAGAAATCGGGGAGCCGAGTTCGAATTCCAGTTGAATTCCTTGTATTCACTTACGCGCAAATACCCATGGGAAAGGTACTAATCCGTCTCTTCCTTCCAGTTATGGGTTAAATAACAGGATAGATTGGGTTCTATAGCCTTGGCTGGCAACCAGTCTACCGCAGAAAGCTATGGCAACCTACTGCGGGATAATCTTCTGCCCAGTCAGTCATGTCTCTTTAGAGACATGATCGCCCAAGCGTGTTTCACGTATGGCACTTAACTGACTGACTGACTGTTATCTGAAAAATAATCTTAAGGTGCACGTCCAGAAAAAATATCCAGAATCTCCCGACACTTCAAACCTTAAAACATATGATAGTTACGTATCGTATGATGATGATGATGGCGGTGGTGGTGGTGGTGGGTGAGATGATAAGGATTCTGATGATGGCGACGATGATACAATAATTATAATGATGATGATTGGAACAAATTCTCGCAGATGAGTTGATACAATGACTTCATTCCGAAGAAGAAGCTTTAATTTCGAAAGAAAGAATAACATTTTAAGAATAAAAATAAAAACGAAACTTCCGACTATGAAAAAAAAAATCCTAAAACTGATGCTCAGGAGTACAGATAAAGAGGGAGCAATAAATGATATGCCAATCCAACACTAAAGTAAGGATTCCATTTGACGAACCTAACCCTAACCCACCCCTGAAGAGAAAACGTTTAATAAAGTAAAGAAAAGAAAGGAGTTCTGTTTTTATGAAGTCATGTATTAGAAAGAATCCTTAAAAAGAAAGAAAGAAAATTATTGAAAAACAGTGAAATAAATAAATAAAGCAAACATTACAGTTTTCGTCTTTCTGTTTCGTTTTTATATACCTTCTAAGTTTACTGCTATAAACGCTGTTAGCCTTGCAAAACAAAATTCTTTTAGAAAAAAAAAAAAAAAAAGGAAAAAAAAGAGGCGATTGCTTCTTTTTCCCCGTAGAACATTAAATAAACAAATAACTAAATAAATAGAACAAGTCATATTGGGGATGGAAGGAGACGAAATAACGACATATTTTCTGAAGGGTAGCTGTACCAGGGTCGAAGCCTTATAGGACAGGTTATCTTGCTTTAGAGAGTTGATATGCGATGAATTTTTGGCTTGCGGGGTGACTCAGTTGAAACCTCAGTTTGCGAGAATAGCAGTTTCTTAAACATGGCGTCCTCTTCTCTGTCGGCGTTTTCGCCTTGAACCCTCATAAATCAAGAAAAAATAAACAAATAGTAATTGTCACGCTCTTTACGATAAAAAAAATGTCTTCCAATTTTCTGCAGGTTACAATTTTCTTCTTAAAATTCTAGAGAAAAAAAGAAAAACGGAAGATAACTGTTAGTTATGAAACCCACTAAAGTTACAAGCCGAAGTCATTTTGCAATCTTGCTCAGTGAACGGCATTTAAAAAAAAATAAAATAAAAGCAAGAAATAGAAAAATACTAATCGCAAATGATAAATATTCTTTAGCTTAGCAATTTCGGAAAAAAAAAACAATTTTATTTGATTAAATTAACTAAATTTAACTATAAAGTTTCGGACTAACAATTTTCGAAGAAAACCTTTAGTTTTCAGTGCGAACCGGATAACTGCCACGCCTAGGGTTGTGCTTTCGATGAGTAAAAATAAAATGTATATGTATAGTTATTAGTAATATACATTTTAATTTTTTGTATTACCACCGGAACTCACTGTCTGATATCACACACACACACACACACACACACACACACACACACACATTTTAATCAGACGTTACTTATTGCTATTATAACAATTATTTTAGTTGGTAAATGTGTTTGAGTTGATACTGCCGCTTTCTATTTGCTTGAGCAGTTAAATAAGACTTCTCGATCTAGGCTGGTTGTTATTAATTTCATTGTTAATTTCAAGGAAAAAAGGTGTAACAACTGAAACACACATATCCAAGAAAAAAATTATATATATATATATATATATATATATATATTGTGACAAAGTTGTGGAACTTGTAGGTTTTTTCTAATTTTGTCACCCGATGAGAAGCACGTAAAGTAGCTTCGAAACGCGAAAAGTTTTGTGTGGTGATACTATGAATTTATAAACCATTGTAACAACTATTACAATATATATATATATATATATATATATATATATATATATATATATTTATTTATATGGTATCCGTGTAGTCAATACTATTAAAAAGTAATTAAATTTATTTTTATGATGGCATTTAGAAGTTATTCACTCCTTCGGTTTAATAGCTGGCTAGTGTTTTTTAAATTTGATGATTCGAATTTTCTTATCCAACTATAAATTACATCTATTTTGATACTAAGGGGTTAAAGAACTGCCTATGATTTCCATTCAATCTGTTGAGAGAAGTTCCCGTCCTTCAATTTCCAGAAATATTTAGAAATAACAGTTTTAATATTTTATATAAGGTTCACAGAAAAAGTGGTTTTTGGATCATGTAATTCTGAATATTCTGATAAAACTGAACCATTTGTAATTTTCGGATTGATGAAACGGGTAAAAAAAACATATCCGTCGAAATAAATTATAGTTTATAAACAATTTCCATGACGTGCTGTTTTTCCTAGGTATATATATGGATAAACACTACAGGGCATAATTATTAAGCCACTCCAGTTTTTTTTTTAAGAAATGATGTATTTCATACTATTTTTAGTATTTATTGCTAAGTGGATAATTCGAAATGAAAATAGAATGGTTCTTTTGTTATTATTACTTTGCAAAATTTTACAAGGCAAATAGCGACAATTTACCCATCGCACCATGTGGATTGAAACTATGTATTTCATACTTTTTTTAGAATTTATTGCCAAGTGGATAATTCTAAATGAAAAAAGAATGGTTCTTTTGTTATTATTTCTTTGCAAACTTTTACAAGGCAAAGAATCAAAGATGAACACATCCGAATGACCCTAAATTTTCTTCATTCTTTCATTGATGAAACTGCAATATAGGTAATTATTAAATATTTATAAATTCATTTGATGCACATGTTATTGTGCAATATTAACAAAAGAACCATTCTATTTTCATTTTTCAACCTCTCTTGCACATGTCGCAAAAATAAAGTTTGTCTGTGTTACCAATGTTGGAAACTTGCCTGTCCCTGTCCCTGTGTACAGTCATTTAAAATTTGAATCACGAAATCCACCCAAGTAACCCAAAGGTCTTTTTTATTGGGGTTCTATTCAAAAGAGTTTGCACCTGACCTCTCTGGTGTGATCTCACATGTCTGGCTAAATCAGGGGCCGAAAAGGTGTCTTTTCCACAAATACTGCAAGTGTGTTGGTGCTAATAGCTCGGGGATATATTCTATTTTCACTTCCTAATGGCGTGGTTTTGGTTGGAGTGCTCAACTCTCCCCTGTTAAAAATTATATATATATATATATATATATATATATATATATATATAGCCGGGTCAGTTGGGTACCAAATGTGAGAAAACTCTTCACTCCGTCAGAATTTTTTTATAATCATTTCACCCTAGGCAAGGCAGTTTTACTGCTACTGGTGCGTAAGGGGTTACATAAGAGGAGAATGAGAAAGAGAAACAACTTATAGGGGGTATCAGAGAGGGGGTAAGAGAAAGATGAGAACACTGGTGTGAAGAGGGCTGCATGAGAGTAGAATGGACGAGGAAGAGAACATGAGGGAAAGAATGCGAATCAGAGAGAGAGAGAGAGAGAGAGAGAGAGAGAGAGAAGATGGCAATTTACCTTACATTTGAATTCTTGAAGATTGTAGCTGTCAGTGAAGCAAGTATACGGAAGAGAATACCACAGGCGGGAAGTGCGAGCAAAGACGCTGATAGAGTAGATGTTTAGTAACTTGACTAAATTCATGCAGAGGGATCACCAGGGACCTAAGCTCGTCGGAGTAAAAGTATTTATAGAAGAGACAGAGGAAAGCCACATTAAGCCGGTGAGAAAGTGACTGTAGCTGAGCTACTAAGTCGGAATCTATCACATTTTAGATTTTTCGTTGGATTTTGTCAAGAACCCCGAGGTGAATAACAAGGGCACCCGACCAGAGGTGACTGCAGCATTCAATACACGGGCGGATGGTAGAGTTATATATGAGTAGGATCGATTCAGACGGAAAAATCTTCCTGGCCCTAGTAGCGGATTTAGCTATGGATTCGATGTAGTTATTTCACTTCAGTTTGGCTGAGAGAGTTAAACCGAGGAGGCGCAGTATTTTGCTTTCAGGGAGACTAGCCTGATCAATGCTAATGGGGAGTAGGAGCGATTGTCTGTGTTGGTTAACGGATAGCAGTTTCGTTTTGGAAGCATTAAAATTCACGAGCCATTTCTTACATTAGTCTACCACAGATAGGGGGTCTTTTTCAAGCTCAGCAGCGAGGTTCTCTTTGGTAGCCTTAGCAGATTTCTGATCGATGCGGGAGTAAATGGTGGTGTCGCCAGCGTAGATGTCTACTTGGGATCTGATTACATCAGGGAAATCGTTGATAAAGATCAGAAAAAGCGTACGATCTAGAATAGAGCTTTGCGGGACACCTGCGTTCGTATGTTAGTATCGAGAGTCATGTCCGTTCAATACTACCTTCATTACCCGATTTCAAAGGAATGACTGAATTGGATCAAACAATCGTCCAACGTTATAGAAGTAGATGCTGAAAATACCGTTCACACTATTGTTATTTTTTGTGAGTGAAAAGAATTTCAAGTTTGTTTAATTTTTCTGTTTAAGTACTTTTTAACACCATGATACTTTACAAAATAATTCTTAATTATAGGTCTAGTTTGGAACCAATTGGTTTTTCTATAAATTCAGTCTTCGATAAAAGATTTCGTACATTTCTCGCTTCAAATCTTTTCAACCTATGAAAAAAAAAAAAAAAAAAAAAAAGCAGTGCCATCATTGTTGATCCGGGTGAGGAACCACACAAAATAATGAAAACAAAACAGATATTTGAGAAGAAAAATAGCTTATATTGAACGTAAATATATAAACTGGAACGCAGGTTAGTAATCCAGGAATACTATTAGTAAGGAATATATATATATATACGTCTTGAAGTGAAGCAGTGTAATATTATTCTGGATGAGTAGAGCTCAGAGGTACTATGCCAACTGACGCGGTATTCTCTGTGTAACTTCGGTATCTTTCAGTAACTTACGGATCAGTCCCAATTGTACTAACGGATCTCTATGGTTCTCTCTATGGCAGGAATATATGTATACTTAAGTCGAGTCCATTATCATAGAAAGGAGAAAACGAATATGAACAGAATATAAGCGCAAAATACTTCTTTCTTTATCTTTTCATTTTGCAAGCAATGCTTAATAGCCGTTTGTTTTACGGCATTTTCACCGTATCTACATCGATAAGTCTTAGGCCTATTTTGTCAACGGATGCATGACTTATCGTAGAGTTATTTACGCGTGTCATTTTAGCGAATGTGTATAACAAATCCTTTGATCACGCTATCCCTGAACCTGTTTGATCACGCGTCATATTGATAGTCATACCGAAGGTAACGTACCTGGAAACTATACATTCGGCTGTGAATTACGTGATCGTAAAAATCTACTAGAGATTCCTGCGTTTTGTTTAAGTCAATAATAGTCATCGAAAAAGTGTCTTCGTGAGATAAAACGATATTTTGAAAAAGAAACAAAAAACTTAAGCATTGGAAGAAGCAGTGTGTGTTCAAAATAAATTATATATATATGTTTTAATCGCCGTGGATGTTACAGCCGAGCAACCTGAAGGAAACAATTTTGAGAACCAGTCGACATATTTGCAATGTGTCATGTTCATAAATGTTTTTTGTGAGTCACTTCTGATGATGTGCATTGATTTGTAATATAGTTCAGTAGTCTAAGACGAGAGTTAAGGGTTTTACTGGAAGGATATATATATAGGTTTGAAGTTCTGTTACTACAGTTGAGTAATTCAGATAAAATATGGATCCATAAGAGAGAAACGAAAATAAGATTTGTGTATGCGTGAGCAAATGGTTTGATGATCGATGTCACTCTCAGAGGGACAAAATTGATTGATTCATGTTTGACGGCTTACCGACTGTTTCTGAGGGTGTGCGTTGCGGTGAAATAAATATCGGCCCGGAAAGATTTAAGAGCCGAGTTCGAAGTCCAGTTGTATTTGTTGCATTCACTTATACGCAAATACCCTTGGGAAATGTATGAATACATCACTTTTCTCTCCAGCTATGGGTTAAATAGCAGGACAGATGGCGTTCTGTAGTTTTGGTTGGCAATCAGATTACTCCAGATAGTAATGGCAACCTACTACGGGAAAATCTTCTGCCTAGTTAGTCATGTCTCTTTCAAGACATGATCGCCCAAATTTGTATCACGTATGGCACTTAATTGACTGACAGACCGTTTCCAGGCTGTTTCAGAGACACAAAATATTTCTAGATTGTAAGTATTATTTCTGAGCAGGAGTTGAAAATTTACACAGTTGTACTATAAGCGTCTGTGAGTGTTCTTAGCTAGGTTTTGTGTCGAGGTACCCCCGATAAATAACGAAAATCGATAATCGAAAAAAATCGGGTAATAGAGTGTTCCGATTTTAATTAAATTTGATACACTCATAGACAAAGACATAAGAAACGATATTCAGAAGTTTCAAGGTTGCAGTTATTACAATAGTGCAGAAAATCGATAATATATATATAAAAGGCAAGATGTTTGTGTGTGTGTGTGTATTTATCTGCCTGTATGTCTGTATTTTTTCAGCCCTTTTATTTTAGTTTTTGCTTCGGGTTTGGCTCTAAGTAGGTATAGTTGTAGTTCTTAGTCTCAGCTATGATACCATTTACTCAGAGGATTTATTTAGCCTTCAAAATTCAGTTTACGACGAAAAAAACTTATTTGATATCGATAACAAGAAATCTAAATTTGACTTACATCCATTCATTTTTCTTTCAGTCTGTGGTTTCGCTTTAACTGGAAACAACTATTGCATTTTAGTCTTTGGTGCCAACGTCCAAAGAGTCTGAGCACCAAAGACTAAAATGCAATAGTTGTTTCCAGTTAAAGAGAAACCATAGATTGGTATGGTCAAGGATGCATTTCAGAAGCTGAGTAGAGTATTGATGGAAACAAAGAAGAAAGTACTGGATTGTTATGTGATGTTTGTCTTTCAATATGGCAGCGAGTACTGGACAATTTTCTCAAACATGAACAAAAAACGTCAAGCAACAGAAATATTGTTCTAGAGAAGGATACTGAGGACGGACAAAAAGGAATATGATATTTAACATTAGGAAAAGACAGCTAAAGTTTCTGGAACATATAATGAGGAAGGAGGGCTTGGAGAATCAGATACTCAAAGGACAGTTGGAGGGAAAGAGAGACAAGAGAAAGTAACGCGTGACATATTTGATTGGCTTGAGAAAATGGATAGCAAAGTAGGGTTTGCGAGGGGTAACAAAGAAGGGTGTTAAGAGCTACAAAGAATAGGAACATGTGGAGGGACATAATCACTTTCGCCATGAAGGGACATGGCACATGGAAGAAGAAGAATGCACAATTTATGCGGATATGTCGGGAAGATAACGGTTGCCTAGACTTGAACTGTTTATAACCAATTGCGGGTTCGTCAAAGACACTGGAACAAGGAACGCCATATTCATGATTAGGATGCTCTCTGAAAGGGCATTACAAATGAAGAAAGACTTGTACCTATGCTTCATTGATTACGCGAAAGCATTCGACAAAATACGGCACAAAGAATTGATGGAAATGATAGGCAACCTCGACATTTTCGGCAAAGATATAAGAATAATCAAGAATCTCTACTGGCAGCAAACGGCCTGCATACGGACAGGTAACGACCTCAGTAGATACACAAAGATAGAAAAAGGCGTAAGACAAGGATGTGTCTTTTCACCGGATTTGTTCAACCTATACAGCGAGAATATTTTGAGGACCCTAGATGACACACCAGGATTTATTATTGGAGGCCACAACCTGAACAACATAAGATACGCGGACGATACAGTACTGATTGCGGACACGGAAAGGAAACTGCAAGATCTCATACAGAAAGTAGCAGTGGAGAGTGACAAGAAAGGACTACAAATAAACTTTAAGAAAACTGAGTGCATGGTCATCAGCAAAAGATACAACCCAAAATGCCAAATACAGGTGGAGGATAACAGAATCAAACAAGTCCAAGAATTCAAGTACCTAGGAAGTGTTCTAATAGGAGATGGAAAGTGCGACACGGAGATCCGAAGGCGAATTGGCATGGCAAAGGACGCGTTCCAGAAGATGAGCAAAATACTAACACACAGGAAGATCTCAATAGAAACGAAGAAAAGAGTGCTAGATTGCTACGTGATGTCAGTTCTTCAATACGGCTGTGAATGCTGGACAATATCATCGAAAATGAGGAACAAACTGGAAGCGGCCGAAATGTGGTTCTACAGAAGGATACTACGGATATCGTGGACTGAGCATACAAGCAACGACGAAGTGTTAGAAAGAATGGCAACAAAAAGGAAATTGATGCTGAGCATCAGGAAGAGACAACTGAAGTTCCTGGGACATGCAATGAGGAAGGAGAGCCTGGAGAACCTGATACTGACTGGACAGATAGAAGGAAGGAGAGACAGAGGAAGGCAGCGGATAACATATCTGCAGAGTCTGATCAGGTGGATGACGGAACGGGGGTTGCCAGGAGCAACAGGAGCAAACATACTAAGAGCCACAAGGGATAGGGAGACGTGGAGATCCATGATCGCCTACGTCCTGAAGGGACAGGGCACATAGAATAAGAAGAAATGGTGTGTTGAGTTTCCCTTTATAAACATATATCTCTTAGAAGTACTACAAACAATTTATGGTGATTTACTTTTTTAAGAGTGCTCAATACTTAGTAGAGGATTATCTATAGTAATTGTATTGTAAGTGTTTCTAATAAAAACATATTTTAATGGAGCACAAAAGCTGTTGTGTTTCGGTACTAACTTATTAGCATTTCGTCAGGCAGACACAAAGATTCTTGTGTTGCAGTAAACTATGTTTTTATTATAAACACTTATATAATAAAGATGTTATTATATATATTAGTCATCTACATACAAGCCTGTTTCGGCGTATCACAGCACATCAGTGTGGATAGACACATTCACTTATTTTTGTCCGGGATCGAAACTCGACAATTGTTTGTCAGTCGCTACCCCCTAAGCCATAGGCGCATGGAATCAAGGAAGAGAAGTTTTAACGTGTTTTATATAAGCAGTGTATACACACGCCAGTCAGCGAAAGAACTCAATTTATTCCTACAGAGTAATGCATATATTGCAGAAGTGGAAACTTTTTTTAAAATTTTCTTGCGATCGTCAGACAAACTGATTAATGTTTTTTTTTAAATTGGCTATATGTAGGGCTGCGTATATTCGTGTGTTTTTGTGGAAGTTGGAGGAAAAATTTTTCGTCATGACAGCCGCAGACATATATACACATTTGTACACCCATTGACGTGCGCAGAGACACACACACACGCGTTCGCCCACTTGGGCTCACACAAACATATATGCGAATCGTACGGGGATCGGCATATATATGTATATGTGTGACGTTGCGCACATACACACGCATTCAGCTGGTGTATTCGAATAGTGTAGCGCGGACAGTTGTTGATTTCTCGTACGTAAAAATTGCTATTATTTTATTTAAGGCTGTATTGTTTTTTTTATTTTAAAATCGGTTATTAGCTTGTTTTTTTTTTGTGGTTGTGCATATTTAAATGGCATAAATTCTAATTTGTAATGCTTGTTAGCTTTTATGTGTGGTGGTATTAATTTTACTACAGCAGAGAGGAGTAATTTACGTTAATGATGATTGCGGACTAATACGGTGATAGTAATATTTGATGATAATAGTTGTAAAGCGGTAGTAGTGATTAATAATGGTGGTGTAATGACAATAACAATAAATGCAATTATTATGGTGGTAATTTGAACTGGAGAATAATTGATATGATTATAGCAGTATAGCCAGGCGTTGCTCGGGTGTAATGAAAGCTTTAAAACTAATCCATGTTCCTGGAGCTCAGACTCAGCCTAAAGAATATTTGTGTGAAGTTTGGTGAGAATCGGATAAGAAATTGTGGCTTTGTATAAAGGACATACAGACAGATAAACAGACACACACACAAACATCTTGCCCTTTATAGATATATATATTATCGATTTTCTGCACTATTGTAAGAACTGCAACCTTGAAACTTCTGAATATAGTTTCTTATGTCTTTGTCTATCAGTGTATCAAATGTGATTAAAATCGGACCACTCCTTCTATAACCTGATTTTTTTGATCATCGATTTTCTATATTTATCGGGGATACCTCGACATAAACCGAGGTACGAACACTCGCAGACGCTTATAGTAAAACTGTGTAAAAAATTTCAAGAAAATCGGTTCAGCCGTTTCGGAGTCTATAATCAACGGACACAAACACACAGAGAGGCACACACACACAGACAATGTTAATTTATAAATAAGTTTAGATATCGAGCACTGTTTTAAATTAATGTTTTGGACGTTGTAAATTTTTCTTCGTTCCTTATTTACTCGGATATATAGTCATCCGCAGACAGTATTATATATTTATTTCTACCGGCCTGATTATTTACGATAAATTTTTGTTACGAAAATGTGCGTCATTCGACAGGCCGGTAGAAATAAATATATAATAATGTTTGATTATAAACAGAATATCTACTTAAATACAAGTATCGATGAAAAATAATGTTCAAACAAATCATTTCAAATTGTCGTTTGTTTATAACCAAGTTTCGTTAATCTTCGTTAATTTCCGTAACATGATTATCGTAAATAATCAGGCCGGTAGAAATAAATATGTAATAATGTTTGATTATAAACAGAATATCTACTTAAATACGAGTATCGATCAAAAATAATGTTCAAACAAATCATTTCAAATTGTCGGTTGTTTAAAACCAAGTTTCGTTAATCTTCGTAAATTTCCGTAACATGATTATCGTAAATAATCAGGCCGGTAGAAATAAATATGTAATAATGTTTGATTATAAACAGAATATCTACTTAAATACGAGTATCGATCAAAAAAATGTTGACACGTGTTCAGGCATTGAACCTCGACCGTGTGTCACATCCATGTCTTATTGAGGAGACGAGGCAAATATCCAAATATATTTTCTCCATTTTGTTATTATATATAGGGGGATTTAAAAGTAACTCCTTATTTTAAGTATGAGTAACCTGATAGAAGTCATGAGATAACACCCTGTGACATTTTTCTTTGGGGTTGGTTAAAGGAGAAAGTCTACAATACCAGTTCAATAATTTGAATAAAATTTGAAGGACAAATACAAGAACTTATTTCTTCCATGCCACAAGAGTTTCTGGTGAAATCAGTTGAGCAGTCTGAGAAGCTGGGACCGAAATCTGGTGCCCATATCAAATTTTAAATAAAACCTCATGTCAAACGATTTTCACTCATATCCGCTTCCTGTAAATATTATAGTTAATAAATACATTATAAATATAAAATGGGGAGTTTCTTTTCAGTCACTCTGTATATAGCTAAACGTTTATCTGTTTAGATACAGTTAATAGTTAATGCTTTCTTTTGACTTTCCTTAACCTGTTAAGGCCTCGTATGCATAGAAATTTAGGTTTGAGTTTTACATGGCACAAGGCCATTTCCCAAAGAACTTCCTAACTAAATTCCTGCATTCCAACAATTATTTTATACGGTTGAAATCATTTATGAAATTAGCAAATGGAACATTAAATAAAATGGTCAAGGCATTATTTGTAATTATAATAAGTGCATTAAAAAATAACAGCAATTACATACTTTGTACAGACGTTGAATGTGTCTGATTAAAATGTCTTTCTTTTGCTGCATAAGATTTTGTTAAAGCTTTTGAAGTAAGTTGTAATGCTATTTGTCGTTGGAAGATTTATCAGTGTCATATGTCAGTTGTGTTAGGGATAATTTTGATAGAAGATTGGTGAAAATGTACAAGTGTAATTTAAAGAAATAAAAGGCATCGACTTGCGTCTTGCAATTAGTGAGAGAATTACTTGATATTGTAGAGCGCAAACCCCTCAATAGCATGCTGCTATTGGGGGCAGCTGTGAACTGCCTTCCTTTGTGTTCTGTGTTTCTGCTGCAACGGCTTCTGGGTGTACCATGTGTCTGCTATATATACATCTCGTAAGCAAGCGGGAAAGCAAGATTATCACGTGATTGCCGCGTGTGTATATTTTCAATGAGTGAATGTAGTTGTGTGGAAATACACGTGATTATAAACTCCCTTGAGAGTTATATGATGATTTCTTCCGCTATTCATCAAAGTATAAAAAGGCATTTTTGCAACAAAATATATTATTTATCAACATAATTAATGTAAGAATAATTACTATAGCACGCGTCATTTATTAATACGATTGCTGTTACTTATGAACACTATCCTGTTTTGATTCCAAATTTAATAAATAAGAAATTTTCAGTTCTCACCTTAACTACTTTCTTTCCTTTTCTTGTCTTGGTCAGAATTTTATTCACTGCCCTCAATGTTTTGTTTTCCTTGGGCTAGAAGGATGAGAAAGCAATGAAAAAAAAAATGGTGGACTTCATTTTAAACTAGAAGATAATTCAGGCTACAGTACAGCCACATTTCCTACAAAACTTGATTTCCAAAAATCGTCTTCACCAAGTTAAATTTAAAGTTTAAATGCAACGTCAATTGCCATCTTCTATCACCGTAACTCCCAACCCTCTTTATTCTTTCTATAACATCCCTCTTATTGGTTTTGTTTTCCTCTGTCATATGTCTCTTCTTATTGTAACCCTCTGCGCACCACTGGCACTATTGCTTTGCTTGGAGTGAAATGGTTATAAGAATATCAGTGGCTGGGATTGAGGAATGGTCAGTAACTAGAAGAGTCACCGGTTGGAAATATCAAGTGCTTGAATGTGTCGGAGAAGTTGTGAATAATGTCACGAAATTGTTAATCGGAGAGCCGTGTTCCAATTCCTGTTGGGTTCGTTACATTAATTTAGTCAAAAAAACTCTTAGAAAAGGTATGAATTCAAATCTTTTTTTTTTCAAGGCATGGGTTAATTATTGATATTTATAAGAAGAAGAAGAAGAAGAAGAAGAGGTTTTCTTGCGACACGTTTTGTCCTGTTAGGATTTCATTAGATTAAATTGATATTTACTACAAATGAGTTGGGACATGTCTCCTGTTCTGCGGTTTTAAATTTCTCTTGCTAAATCGTGGCGGTGTCCTATGGGATCTTTGCTCCTTTCTGACTATCGAGAAACGTGGATAAGTACTCAGCTCGCATCATGTGACTAAGTCCGACTGCAAACTTATTTTTTAGGTATTAAGAAATATGATACGGGTCATAAAGTTCCGTTTGTTGTTTTCTGTAAATTGCCCTCTTTTCATTGGTAAGTAAAACTTTTCAAACAGGCTCGTGAAACTTGCTTTGGCCCTTTTATCTTCAAAATTTGTTTTCAGCGACTTTGCGTGTATGCAGTTCTACCTTTTATGCATCAGATATTTGCTGGAATAATATAGGACTTGCATACTGTAAGCTCCGAACAGCCAGTGGAACTGAAAAACCTATTTTCTTGAAAAATCGATTTAATAAAAATCTAAACTTATTTATAAATGGAACTTTGTCTGTGTGTGTGTGTGTGTGTGTCCGTTAACTATAAACTCAAAACGGCTGAACCGATTTTTTTCTTGAAAATTTACACAGTTGTACTATAAGCATCTGCGAGTGTTCTCGGCTAGGTTTTGTGTAGAGGTACCCCCCCCCCCGATAAATGTCGAAAATCGAAAAAATCGGGTTATAGAAGGAGTGGTCCGATTTTAATCAAAATTGATACACTCATAGAGAAAGACATAAGAAACGACATTCAGAAGTTTCAAGGTTGCAGTTTTTACAATAGTGCAGAAAATCGATAATATATATATATATATAAATATATAAAAGGCAAGATGCTTGTGTGTGTGTCTATTTATCTGCCTGTATGTCTGTATTTTTTTTTCAGCCCTTTTATTTTAGTTTTTGCTTCGGGTTTGGCTCTAAGTAGGTATAATTGTAATTCTTAGTATCAGCCATGATATCATTTACTCAGAGGACTTATTTAGCCTTGAAAATTCAGTTTACGACGAAAAAAACTTATTTGATATCAATACCAGGAAAACAAAATTTGACTTACATCCATTCATTTTTCTTTCAGTCTACGGTTTCACTTTAACTGGAAACAACTATTGCATTTTAGTCTTTCGCGCCAACGTCCAAAGAGTCTGAGCTCCAGGACCATGGATTAGTTTTAAAGCTTTCATTACACCCGAGCAACGCCGGGCTATACTGCTACTAGTTTATAAACTTTAACCGAAAATATCTCTGGTCCCTTGGTCAAAGAATGCTAAAAGATTTTACACAAGTAATCACCTATTCTTGCCATTAGCATTGAGCCAAACAACAAAGCAACATAATGTTTTGATAAATTATTGTCACGTTACCCGAATAATGCTTAGGTTTCTGAGGGGTACCCGGAATGCAGCTTTTATCAGAAACGAAAGACACTTTCTTTTGTTGAACTGTTTGGAGAATTGACAAAATCTAAACAAGTATAAATGAATCAATTAAAATGGTTTTTGTGCCAGTGGAGCTTGTTACCACACACCCCAGCAGAGAGTACGACAGGGTTGTGACACAATGATACTGATAAATGATTACACTCCCATTTGATCTTTAGTAAATGTTAATTGGGTTTGACCGAACCCGTGGAGAGGTATAAAGAAGTATAAAGAACGAACATAGAGGCTGACATGGGTCAAGGCTGCGGATGAAGCCTTGAATTTTGTATTTGAATTGCAAATGCTCATATGACTGATAGATAGATAGATAGATAGATAGATAGATAGATAGATAGATAGATAGATAGAAACCGACTGAGACTGTGGAATAAACAGATAGATAGATAGATAGATAGATACACAGATAGATAGATATAAATAGACAGAGACATTGAGATAGATAGATAGATAGATAGATAGATAGATAGATAGATAGATAGAAACCGACTGAGACTGTGGAATAAACAGATAGATAGATAGATAGATAGATAGATAGATAGATAGATAGATAGATAGATAGATAGATAGATATAAACAGACAGAGACATCGCGATAGATAGATAGATAGATAGATAGATAGATAGATAGATAGATAGATAGATAGATTTAAAAGAAGACTGAGACAGTAGAATAAACAGATAGATAGATAGATAGATAGATAGATAGATAGATATAAATAGACAGAGACATTGGGATAGATAGATAGATAGATAGAAAGAAAGAAAGAAAGAAAGAAAGAAATATACAGGGTGCGATGGCTAAATTGTTGGCATTTATATTTTTCAGTTCACGCATGTGCGTTGATTTTTTTGTTTTTGTCGTTTGCACAGAGGTATGGTCAGTTTGGAATGGTTTCTGGGAAAATGAGCACCATGATACAATTCACTCCCCCATAATTTTAGAGACGGCATACTGCACTACCTAGCATTCGAGCTGGAAGCTCCAATACAAACATTTCATAGTATCTGGGTGTCAATCTTAGGACAGTGCAGCGCATTCGAAAAGAGTCGGATTAGTCTGTTGGTGATTACGAAGGTTTTTGGTGTGATCTCTAGTGATAGCAATGTTACGCCTCCATTCATCTACCCACAGGGCCTAAGATTCAACATGGTGGCCTACATAATGTGCTTTGAAGAGGTAGTACTGCCCTGGGTCAAGAGGGTGGCTGCTGAAAAACCCTATGTATGGCAACAGAACTCTTCGCCATGACACACAAGCAGACGAACCCAGTCATGGCCGTCAGATAATTTCTGTGAAAACATTACCCCATACATC
Organism: Ascarosepion bandense; assembly: GCA_037127315.1. Classification (NCBI taxonomy): domain Eukaryota; kingdom Metazoa; phylum Mollusca; class Cephalopoda; order Sepiida; family Sepiidae; genus Ascarosepion; species Ascarosepion bandense. Next base: position 1,428,192 of record JBBBDQ010000685.1, on the reverse strand, counting down.
TAGACACCAAACACCCCAGACTGCAACCCCCTTGATTTTTACGTGTAGGGCGCAGTCAAACGAAAAACTGACAAACATACAACACAGAAGATGAACAGAAGGCAAGAATTGTGGCACCACCAACCAACATAAACAAGGAGACTGTCCAGAAGAGTTGCAAAAGAATCCGAAATCCTCTGGAGGCCGTGGTCGTACCCAATGGCGATTATATTGTATAAATTTACTCTTTAGTATTTCAAGATATTTTTCAGTAATTTTGTTAAATATATCTGTTAAAATGAGATGTCAGTTTTGCTTCTATTTTTTTAAGACGACAATTGGTCGATCGCACACTGTATATACATGTGTGCGTGTATGTGTGTAGGGGCCTAAAAAGAAACCCAATACTGAAGAATGAAAATTAATTTTTAAAAATCTGAAGTCATTCTTGAAGTTTTTATTTTAATTTCAACTAGCAGTATAGCCCGAAGTTGCTCGGGTGTAATGAAAGCTTTAAAACTAATCTCTGGTCCTGGAGCTCAGACTTTTTGGACGTTGGCACGAAAGACTAAAAAGCAATAGTTGTTTCCAGTCAAAGCAAAACCGTAGACTGAAAGAAAAATGAATGGATGTAAGTAAAATTTTGATATTTGGTATCGATGTGAAAGAAGTTTTCCCTCGCACACTGAATTTTGAAGGTTAAATAAGTCCTCTGAGTAAATGGTATCATGGCTGAGACTAAGAACTACAATTATACCTACTTAGAGCAAAACCCGAAGCAAAAACCAAAATAAAAGGGCTGAAAACTTGATTTTGATCAAACCCGATAGGATATCGGGGTATCAATTTCCAATACCGAAGTCAAATAAGTCATCCAAGGATAAACTAATCTAAGTAAATCCATGAAAACTTATCGTATCTATCGGGAATAAACTTGAAGAAAATGAGCCATATTGATGGCTCAATATCGGTTTTTGATCAGTTTCGATAGAATATCGGGGGTATCGATTTCCGATATTGGGGAAAATGAGTCGTCTGAGAAGATCTACTAATGTTTGAGACTAAAAACTATAATTTTACCAAGTTAGAGCAAATTATGCAGCAAGAACCACGATAAAATGGCTGAAATTTTGATCTTGATCGGACCTAATCGGATATCGGTATATCAATTTCCAAAATCTAGGGGAAATCGGAAAAAATAAGTAGCCCATAATCTGATCAGAAGCCTAAAGAATATTTGTGTGAATTTTGGTGAGAATCGGATAAGAACTGCGGATTTTTATAGAGGACATACATACAGACAGACAGACAGACAGATAAACATCTTGCTTTTTATATGTATAACATTAATAGATTAAACTTATTATTTCCAATAAACAAAATACTTTGCTGAAGATTTTTCTAATCGTGAAAAATCGCTGATTTAGAACCATTTTAACTAGTTGCCAGCACAATATAATGTTCTTTACAAAAAAATATTCAAAAAATAAAATCTACTTTTCTGAAAAGTTTATTTTTAAGAAATATTAGATTTAGATTTAAAGATTAATTAATCTGATGTGAAACAAATATCTCCTGTAAATTCAAGATATCGCAGAAATGCATTTTTTAACACAGGGGTAGTTGTTTCGATTAGGTGCTGTCAGCACTATTGACTGATTAACAACCGGGTATTTATTTATCTAATCTAATATTCTCCATCCACACATACTTTATTGCATTTTAAATATTTTGGCTTTAAATTTCCTACAATTACCACAGTCAGTCGGTCAGTTAAGAGCCATGCGTGATACACGCTTGGGCGATCATGTCTTGAAAGAGACATGACTGACTGGGCAGGAGATTATACCGCACTAGGTTGTCATTGCTTTTTGCGGTAGACTGGTTGCCAGCCAAGACTATAGAACCCAATCTGTCCTGCCATTTACTCATAGCTGGAGGGAGAAGAGATAGATTATATTACATTATTATATTAAGTATAATTAGGGGGATCAGTTTATTACTAGATAACAATAGAAAACCGATCCCCCACTTAATGCTCAGTAGAAGTTTTAATTATGTTTCCAACTATTATATTTAGTCAGTCATTTAATTACCATACGTGATACACGCTTGGACGATCATGTCTTTAAAGAGGCATGAATAACTAGGCACAAGATTATACCGCACTAGGTTGTCATTACTATCTGCGGTTAACTGGTTGCCAGCCAAGTCTATAGAACCCAATCAGTCCTGTTATTTAACCCATAACTGGAGGGAAGAGGCGGATGAATGCCTTTTCCAAGGGTATTTGCACGCAAGTGGATGCAAGGAATTCAATTAGAATTCGAACTTGGCTCCTCGATTTCTCGTTCCGAGCCTGTATCCACTGCACCGCAACCCACCTTTTCTCTTAATGGACGTCCGTATTTTAAAATATCGGCAAATTTATACAGCCACACACACACACACACACACACACACACACACACACACACACACACACACACACACACAAAAAAAAAAAATAGGAATTATTTTTAAAATATTGGTGGTCACTAAATTGTACTTAAATTTTTTATTCATGATTACTAAATATACTTTTCACTTAATAACAATCTCACATAACCGATACAAAATAATATATAATTTTGGAAGATTTGAAGATTTTTAAATAAGTAAAATTAAAATTTGAAAATAAAAATATCACCAATTCTTATAAACATTAATTTTTCATAGAACAAATTTTTGTTCATGAACTTAATAAAAAATATATCTTATTCATGAAAGTAATTAAAAGCTTCTCTAAGTAAATAATATCTTACATTTTTTATTTTAAGATTCAGATTAGATTTTCGGTAGCTGGGGATCCTATTTTATATAAAAAAAATTGGTTTAAATTCGCCAAAGATTTCTGCGTATAACTAACAAAAACATTAAGCAGTATGAAAATTAATTTTTCGAAATTTTATAAAATCAAATAAGTGGGGAAAACAGATGTAAAAATGATAATTGCTTCGATGTTCTTAAAAAAAAAAAGAAATAATTCTAAAATATTTAAATTCTTTAATGAAAAGTTAATTTTATTTTTGCAAGAATGTCCATCCACAACAACATGTTATATATATATATATATATATATATATATATATATATAGTGTATCGAGTCAGCAGATAATTTTCTAAACATATACTGTTAAATATAAGAGACAATGAATTAAAGATCTCAAAACAGAAACCCAAAGTAAAATGGAAAATCCTAGAAAAAACTAGAACTTGCAACTCGCTTCCCTTTATGTTTAAATGAAAAGCTACACATTCTAAAATACCCCAACAATAGCGAACTATTTAAACCGTAGAGGCGAATTAGCAGTATTATGTAAATATCGCAAACATTTCTCGTTAAAATTTAGATAACCAAAAAATACCTCATCCACACAAACCAATGCCCCCCAAAATGCAAGAAATACACATAATCAATCAACTAAATAAAAAGAACAAATAACGTAGAAATAAAAGAAAATAAACGAAACACAACATTAACAGCAATTCCATACACCTATAAATAGTAGTAAAATAAAAACTATAGACACTGCATTAAAAAAAACATATATCCCAATATAAAATGACATAAACTAAACAAAAAAAGTGACCTGTCCAAAACTAAGCTACCCCAAACACTTCTGCTAACCCAAAGCGGCATCTCTAGAGCCACAAACGGACGACTAGATCATTCTAAACGTCCACCCACATTTACTTCCATCGAGCGGCGCCACTCCCATCACACTTAGATAGTAGCAAAATAAACAAAAAAATGTCTACCCTTACTTTAAAAAAAATCATAAATCCCAATATAAGAACTACCCAGACAAAATAATTCCCTGTTTAGGATGTGGTTTCCGGTTTTCTCTTTTCCAATCTTTTCACTTTTTTTTTCATTTGGAGTAGATAGACTAAACTATCGCCGGGTTTACACTCCACCCACGTCTATTGAACAGGTGTAGAGGCTTATCTCTTGTTCCCTGTTTAGGATGTCGTTTCCGGCTTTCTCTCTTCTAATCTTTTCACTCTTACGTAACCCCCGGTACATCAGTGGCGTTACCGCCTTGCTCGGGATTATATGATTAAAAAAAGAAAGAAAGAAATAAGGAACCTGTCTTAAACTAAGCTACCCCTCCTAACCCAACGATATATCTCTAATACGGCCGAATAAATCAGAATAAGCTCCCACCACACATTCACTTAAACATCATATCGCCATAAAAAACCGTTTTCACCATTTAATTTTCATTTCAACTTATCACCCGATGAGAAGCGCACGTAGCAGCTTCGAAACGCGAAAATTTTTGTGTAGTGATACTATGAATTTATAAACCATTGTAACAACTATTACAGTATAATGCTCTACGTTGTATCGAGCACTCTTTATGAAGTAAATGCATGAACAGCAGGTAAAAAAAAACCTACGAGTTCTATAACTTTGTTACGCTATATATATATATATTCAGGTAAAGAGGACCCAAGGTTTTACGATTTTGAGTTCCCTGGCATTTACTTTTTCAACAACCAACATCCAACATTGCCTGATGACGAGATAGAAATTTCCGTCTCGCAATGTAATTTTAATTTATAATTATAAGATTATATATATATATTTATATATATATATATATATATATATATATATATATATTACATCTGTTATCCCCGCTTATTTAATTTTAAGAAATTTCGATAAAAATTAAATGTTGCACAGACTAATGTTTACACTAGTTAAATGCAGAACTCCTTGTTTTAAGATGTAAGGCGATACAAATGAAAAGATTTGAATTTGACAACATTTTCCATTTCACTGAAACAGCTATTAAGCACTTTCCTCTTCACTTGAAAACGGAATAGTTAATTATTCTTGAGGCATTATTAGGGGACGTTAAATATTTCTCTCTTTTTTTCATTTTTTTATGAAACCAAGTACCGTATCTGATATGTCTTGTCTTTCCATATAATCTAAACGGAATAGTCCATTATGAGGTGTTGGCAGGGCGTAACAGTCGTGCGAACTAATGAAGGGAGGGACAATCGCCATTATTATGGGATACACATCTACGTTGTGTGTGTGTGTGTGTGTGTGTGTGTGTGTTTGGGTGTGTGTATGTGTGCGTGCGTTCCTCGATTGATGGGGGCTGTATGGGGAAGGAGTTGGCGATAAACAAGTCAGTAAACATCTTTAGATAAACTGCGAGAATGCAAAGCCTAATGTCGATTCCTGGGTGTCCTTGTCATTTGCTGAGTTTTACTCTCCTCTTCAAAATCTGTTTACGTCGAAAGAGACAAAGAGTGATTATGGCTTCTGTTTCGAATCGGTCAATTCATTTGACCTTTGCTCTTGCTAAAAACTGGGCCAAACCTCCGCCTATTTCGTCGACATGGCGTCATAGGAATTCGTGGCTGGTTCTCGATAAATTTACATCAAATGAAATACAGGATAATTTGGAAAGCCTTTCTTTCCTCCTTTCGCTTCTCTTTTTCCTTTTTACTTATTGAGTTTTTATTTTTGGCCTTTTCTAGGAATTTTGCTTAATTCTTTTCACTATATAACGCTTTATCTTACTCCCACTTCCCCCAATTCTTTCTTTCTTTCTTTCCTTCCTTCTTTCTTCCTTTCTTTCTTTTCATACTTCCCCGATTTTCCGTTCTTTCATTCTTTGTATGTTTGTTTGATAGTTTTTTTCTTTTTATTCTTCGCCAATATTATTTTCTTTCTTTCTTTCTTTCTTTCTTTCTTTCTTTCTTTCTTTCTTTCTACACATCACTGATTTTTCGTTCTTTCTTTTTTTATTTGTTTGTTTGTTTGTCTGTCTGTTTGTTTGTTTGTTTCTATCTTTCTTTCTTTCTTTCTTTCTTTCTTTCTTTCCACCTTTCCCCGATTTTTTTCTTTCTTTCTTTCTTTCTTTCTTTCTTTCTTTCTTTCTTTCTTTCTTTCTTCACATTCCTGATTTTTCGTTCATTCATTTTTTATTTGTTTGTTTGTTTGTTTCTTTCCTTCTTTCTTTCTACACTTCCATGTTCTTTCTTTCTTTCTTCACTTCCCCAATCTTTCTTTCTTTCTTTCTTTCTTTCTTTCTTTCTACACATCACTGATTTTTCGTTCTTTCTTTTTTTATTTGTTTGTTTGTTTGTCTGTCTGTTTGTTTGTTTGTTTGTTTCTTTCTTTATTCACTTCCTCAATCTTTCTTTCGTTCTTTCTTTCTTTCTTTCTCCACATTTCTAATTTTTCGTTCTTTTTTTTAATTTGTTTGTTTGTTTGTCTGTCTGTTTGTTTGTTTGTTTGTTTGTTTCTTTCTTTCTTTCTATCTTTCTTTCTTTCTTTCTTTCTTTCTTTCTTTCTTTACTTCCCCGATCTTTCTTTCTTTCTTTCTTTCTTTCTTTCTTTCTTCACATCCCTGATTTTTCGTTCTTTCATTTTTTGTTTGCTTGTTTGTTTCTTTTCTTCTTTCTTTCTTTACTTCCCCGATCTTTCTTTCTTTCTTTCTTTCTTTCACAATTTTTTCTTCCTGTTTTATCCTTCGCATATTTTTCCTATTTTATATCTTTCATTCGATTCTTTTTCTCTTATTTTCTTTTTCTTTTTTATTTAATTCCTTCTCTCTTCTGTTTTTCTTTCCTTACGTTTAATCTTTGTATATTTCACGCTTCTTTTGTTATAATTTCTGTCTTTTTCTATCATTTTACCCCTTTAGTCTTCTTCGTCAGGACTTCGGTGATTACACCTCTCCACAACCTTCCATCCTTTGTAGCTATTTTCGTTTTTTATAATCATTTTACCCAAAGAAAGGCAGAACTGCCACTGGTGATCAGGGGGTTACTAAAGAGGTGAGAAATGAGAAAGACTAAATTCATGGAGAGGGACCACCAGGGAGCTAAGTTCATCAGAGCAGAAGCCGTGAAAATATTTGTAGAAGAAACAGAGGTGAGAAAGTGACTGGAGTCAACCTATCAGGTCGGTATTGCTTACACTGCAGAATCTCCGTTGGATTTTGTCAAGAACCCCAAGATGAATAGCAGAGGGACCCGATCAGATGTGACAGCAGGATTCAATGCACTATCGGATGATAGATTTGTATACGTGCAGGAAGTATTCAGACGAGAAAAACTTCCTGGCCCTAAACAGGAAACTGACCTTCCTAGCAACAGATTTAGCTATTGATTCAATGTAATCATTCCACTTGAGGTGGGCTGAGACAGTTAGGACGAGCAGGCGCAGTGCTTTGCTTTCAGAGAAACTAGCCTGATCCATGTTGATGGGGATAAGAGCGATTCGCTATGGTGTTTATAGAATAGCAGCTTTGTTTTGGAACGATTAAAATTTACGAGCCATTTCTTACTCCAGTTCCCCAGAGATTGGAGGTTCTTTTCAAGATCAGCAGCGAGGTTTGCTTTGTCAGCCTTGGCAGATTTCTCAGCGAAGCGAAAATAAATGGTGGTGTCGGAACACACGCATTCGGATGATAGTATCTGGAAGCATGTCCGTTCAATACTACTTTCGATTTGATAGGGACGACTGGATTAGATCATACAAGCATCCAGTTACACCACAGATAGGTAGCTTGCGTAGAAGGCCAGCATAATTAACACTGTCAAATACATTGGAGATATCTAGGGTAATAGCTCGAGATTCGACCTTCTTATCGAGATCTTGATACATATACTCTGTGATGGTCGGTAGCATATCAGCGGTAGAGCTGATGAAGCAGAAACCATACTTTTTGTCGGAGAAGACGCTGTGGGCTGTAAGATGTTGAACCACTTCAGCATTGATAATAGTTTCAAACACATTGCCAGAAATCGATAGGAGGCTGATAGGGCGATAATTAGAGGGGTCTGAGAGTTCTCCAGAGTTCTTAAATACATGAACCCCAGAGAAGAATATCCAGCAAGTAGGAGAACAAGAAGCAGAAAGGCAGTAGTTGTTGAGTTTAGAGAGGACAAAGGAGAGTTCAGGGGCATATTTCTTAAGGACATTGATTAAGATTCCGTCACCACCGCTCGCCTTATGGGAGTCAAGTCTTGTAATTATGTTAGAGACGAGCGAGTGGGTAATAAGAACGTCAATCATTTGAGCCTCAATTCTATGTGATAAGTTGTGTGTGGATACCTCAAACGAATCAAATATTGAGTTGGGGGAGAATCTGCGAGCAAAGCACTTGGCCTTGTACACTGAAAATGTGAGGACCTCACATTTATTGAATAAAAGGGGGGATTGTTATACAGTTTGTTTTTTTGTTATCCCCAATCCCGGTTCTGCCAACCATTTACTCAAGCTCATCAGGTAGCTTACTCGATGCTTCTATCCGTTTCTCTTGTCAGTTTCAGATTCTCCAAGCCGTCTTTCCTCATCGTGTGTCCTAGAAATTTCAATTGTCTCTTTCAGATTCTAAGTATAAGTGACCGTCCTGTTTTCATTTTTTCTGTGTCGTTGCTTACATGTCCAGTCGATGGCGTTTAGAACACCCCCCTGTAGAGAAAGCGTCCTGGGTTTGACTATAAACTACAACCGGCAGAAAGACCTCTAATTGAGATGTTTTCAGGAGCATAGAACTACCACTTAATTGCTTTTGTTCCCAGGTTCACCATGACCTGGAGTGGTAGCACTTTTTAGGGTTCCAGGTTTGGGCAAACAGTTAATTACCAAATTGTGGTCAAAACACCATGAAAATATAAAAATAGATTTTTATATTGAAAATTCCAGCCACATGTTTTAGAATGGAAAATACAGGGTATCTCAAAAAATGTACTCACATTTTGAATGACGGGAAAACCTTTATTTATGAACATAGAATGAAATGGAATAGCTTCGAATACAGAAGAAAAATGTAATTGAAGAATCATGTTCGCAAATGTTCAAATTGATGACCATTATTGTCCAGACAACGCTGATAATACGCACCAAGGAATTCGCAAACGACACAAAACAGGTCATTAGGAATATCGCGACATTGTTTTTCAATTTCCAATTTCAATGCATCAATTGTTCTTGGTTTGATGCGATAAACATTGTCTTTGAGATATCCCCACAAAAAGTCCATGGGCGTGAGGTCTGGGAAACGCGCAAGGTATTCAATGGTACTCCTTTGTCCAATCCATGTGTCTGGAAAAGCTGCGTCGAGGTGAGCTTGTACATTCCGATGGTAGTGGGGAGTTGCTCCATCTTGCTGAAAGTAAATCTTGCCGTCATTACCAAACATCTCTGAAAATTGTGGACCGACAAACTCCTGAAGCAAGTTGAGGTAACTCTCCCCAGTGACAGTACCGTAAAAAATAGTCTTATGATGCCCAATGCGGATATCCCACACCACACGGTTACTCCTGGTAAGTTTAAATGGCGTTCAGGTGTTACGTGAGGATTTATAGGACACCAGTACGTGCAATTATGGCGATTAATAGAGTCATTTAATATAAAGGTTGCCTCATCGCACCACACAATTTTGTGTAGAAACGCTGCATTTTCTGCACATTTTGCCAGGTACCATTCACAGAATTGAACTCTCCGGTCAGGATCGTCTTCATTGACGGCATGGATTAGGGTTGGAATATAGCATTTCCAGTGCAGACGCTTCATGATGCGATAGACGCTACCTTTTGAGATGTGGTTTTCCCGAAGCAGTTTGTCGAAGTGATTTCTGTGGTGATCGAAGGAGTGTTTCCTGCACCTGCTCTCCTTTTCCAGGGCTCGTAGATGTTCGTGGTCGTCCAGAACGTTTCTTGTTGACGTTCTCGACAGTTCCATCTGCTTCAGATTTGTCTCTGATGCGAGAAATGATCCGGCGCGTTGGTGGCAGTTATGCGAATTCCATTCTGAATCGTCTTTGCACTTCAATGGCGTTTTCGGTCTTCAAGTAACATTTCAGGACAAACTTCCTCTCTTCCAAACTAAGTTTGTTTTCCTGCCATGATGTGATTGATTAATTAATTACACCTGCATAAAAAGCAAAAAAAAAGCATGTTAGAGACAATTAAAGTGGGAGTCCATTGTTTGAGACACCCAGTATTTCCAGTAATATATTTATGAAGGAAAAATATTACCAACAATACATTTTTGAAGAAAAAAAACAAAAAAAACAGCAATATGTTTTTGAAGAAATATATATATATATATATATATATATATATATATATATATATAGTCATCTGCAGACAGATCTGTTTCGCTGTATCACAGCTCATCAGTACAGTTAGACTCCGATTGCTTTTAACCCAGGATTGAAACACGACCGAATTGGCATCAGTCGGCGATTCTACCACTGGGTTATGGGCTCTCGGTAGAAGAAGGCAGACTTTTTAGCGTATACATTATCATTATACACGCTCAATAGCCAGAGTGCTCGAACTCATTACGGAATGAGCGATAGATACGAGTAATGCAGCTGACTATCGACAAAAACGTTTTTACAAAAATAGATCAATGAACCCTGATTTACAAACTGATTTCTTACAAAAAATAGATATTCTTGTCCTATGAATCTATTGTACAAAATATTGTTGGTATTAAATGAGCCATTGAGGTGTTGATATGCCGTAAAACAAAACGAATCAAATGAACCAAATCTTCAGGTGCTAGGAATTTCGACCCTAACCATTTATTACAATCACTGGGGTATATGAAATCCATTCCTTGCTTAGTAGTGCCTCTTTTGGCAGCCATGAGTTATCGCCCTCTAACCCTGTAAATTACTTGTTCACCACTGCTTAATACACCAAGAAACTGGAAGAACTCATTAGAAGTGGTAGCTATAGCAAGGTAAAAAAAGAGCCCGCGTTGAAGACAGAACGACAGTTATCACAGAATCTAATCAAGAACAAGGATCACTTCCAGCCTAGGACATTCAGGCAGTTGTCTCAACGTTACAGCAAGCTACCTCACATGTAACTGACAACAGAAAGTGCGACACAGAGATCCGAAGGCGAATTGGTATGGCGAAGGGTGCGTTCCAGAAACTGAGTAAAGTATTAAGACACAAGAAACTTTCACTAGAAACAAAGAAGAGAGTACTGGATTGCTATGTGATGTCAGTTTTTCCATAAGGCAGTGAATGTTGGACAATATCAACAAAGATGAAGGGAAAACTTGAAGCAACTGAAATGTGGTTCTACAGAAGGATGCTGCGGATATCGTGGACCGAGCATGTGAGCAATGACGAGGTGTTGGAAAGAATTGAAACGAAAAGGAAATTAATATTGAGCATCAGGAAGAGGCAACAGAAGTTGAGGAAGGTGGGCTTGGAGAATCTGACACTAACGGGCCAGATAGAGAGGAAAAGAAACAGAGGAAAGCAGCGGATAACATATTTAAAGGGTCTGAGAAGGTGGATGACAGAACGGGGGCTGAGAGATGTTACAGGAGAAAGCGTGCTAAGAGCCACCAGGGATAGGCAGACGTGGAAGGCCATGATCGCCCAAGTCCTGAAAGGACAAGGCACATAGAAGAAGAAAAATGGTCTACCTGAGATAATGTAAATACTGTAAATACTACCTCATATCAGAAACATAGACAAATACGAACCAAATCTGTAGAAAAAGAACATTTCTGTTATTTAAAGCATCTTCTTCATATGTGGAGATTGTACAGCATTCATTACATAACAATTACATCACATAACAAGTACATCACACTTTTATTTGTTTCTAACGATATTTTAATGTTGCTTAAAATTTTGCTTTTCTATCAGTTAAATTAAGCAACGTCCAGTTCGGTCATTACTCAGAAACAACGTGTAAAATTCGAAATACATTTTCGTTTTCGATAACAACAAATTTATAAGCTGAAATTTGTTTTTATCTATCAATCAACAAAATACTTCACTTAGATTTGTGGAATACCTATTTCTCTACTGCAATGCTTCTTCGGATTTCGGAGTCACACTTTCCATCGGCTGTTAAAACTTTTCCTATTTAAGTATTCGTACTTGCTTGGATGGAGAGCTGGTCTCTGGAAGAAGACCCACTGGGCGGCCACATTTGCGGTATCGTGACATCATAAAACATGATATGAAAGCTATAGGTATCAACGTTGAATAATGGGAGAGCGTAGCAGTCAACAGGTTCAAATGGAGAGGAACTCTGGCCCACCAACTTAAATCAAGGGTGGAGCAACTAACAAAACTCACCGTGGATAGGCGGGTTCGCAAGAAGCAAAATGATCACTTCGACAGAGCAGAAACAAAACATAAATGCAGCCTCTGCAATAAAGACTGTCACTCCCGCATCGGTTTTTACAATTACAGACGCCGATGCTCCAGCCAAGCAGACAACTAGGATGCTACCTATGGTCAACTCTGACCGACGGAGGCCGACTACTAATACGTAATTGCTTGATTTTAACATCTCTAATTCATAGTTCACGTTTTTGGCTGTTTTATTTTCCGATAATCATACATTTTTATTTAGTTATTATTTAATTTTAGTCATTTTTTTTTGTTTTAATCATTTCACTCCAGGCAAGGCATTTTATTGCCACTGTTTCACAGGTGGTTACATAGGGGAAAGTAATGAGAAAGAGGGGTTAGTTATAGGAAATGTCAGGAGGAGGGTAATAGACGGAAGAGTATACCGGTGTAATGGGGGTGGAGTGGATGGAGAAAAGAGCTTGAGAGAATGGATGTGAGTTAGTGAGATAAGAGATGTCTATTGACCTTACATTTAAATTCCTGGAGATTGAGCTGTCGGGGACGCAAGTATATGGAAGGGAATTCATTATCGCGGTTACATTTTATCGGTTTCACTGTAAAAGGATGGGAATCTAGTTGCTAGTCTAGTAGCTCGTGTAAATTCATACACAGAGGGCACCAGTGAGCTAAGTTCATTGGAGCAAAAGCAGTGAAAATATTTGTAGAAGAGGCACAGGGAAGCCACGTCAGGCCGGTGAAAGAGCGACTGCAGCCGAGCTGCCAAGTCGGTATCGATCACATTGCAGATTATCTGTTGGATTTTGTCAAGAAGCCAGAGGTGAATAGCAGGGACACCCGATCAGATGTAGCAGCAGTAATCATTACACGGGTGGATGGTAGATTTATATATGTGCAAGATGGATTCAGACGGTAAAACCTTCTGGACCTGCACAGTGAACCGAACTTCTTAGCAGCGGATTTTGCAATGAACACGATATAGTCTTTCTAATTGAGGTCCGCTTACTGTGAGGCGTAGTTTCTTAATCTCAGGGAGGCTGGCCTGATCCATGCTAAGTGGGGGTAGGAGCGATTGTCTATGATGGTTAAATGTTAGGGCGCTCTCCACCTTTTAAGTATAATGAACTGTTCCAGGCACTATCAATGGTGGTAATGTCGAGAGTTCGACGGACAGTTCGGGATTACGAGAAGATTACAAGTCAGTCGTGTATTTCCGGTTGTAAACCGGAAGTGATAATTGCACTCTACGACGTACAGAGACGTACACCTTAATACCTTGTTTTCCTGTATTATACTAACCATTTTTGTAAATACCATTTCTTCCTTAATACATTGTATTGTTATTTTTATATTTCTGTTCATTTTTATTACCTACACAACTCAACAGATATGATTGTCCAAAGTGTGTATCACGTATGGCACTTAACTGACTGACTGAATATAATAGTTGGAATCATGATTAAGGCTTTTACTAGTCATAAAGTGGGGGATCGGTTTTCTATTGTTATGAAGTAATAAACTGATCCCCCAGTAATTACTACGCAATAATATAATACATCTCTTCCCCCTCTAGCTATGAGTCAAATAACAGGACAGATTGGGTTCTATACCTTTGGTCGGCAACCAGTCTACCACAGAAAGCAATGGCAACCTACTGCGGGATAATCTTCTGCCCAGTCAGTCATGTCTCTTTCGGGATATTGTTAGGGCGCTCTCCACCTTTTAAGTATAATGAACTGTTCCAGGCACTATAAATGGTGGTAGTGTCGGGAGTTAGACGAGATTACGAAGTTACGAGTCAGTCGTGTATTTCCGGTTTACAACCGGAAGTGATAATTGCACTCTACGACGTACAGAGACATATTCATTAATACTTTGTTTTCCTGTATTATACTAACCATTTTTGTAAATACCATTTCTTTCTTAATACATTTTATTATTATTATATTTCTGTTGTTCGTTGTTATTACCTGCACAACTCAACATTCTCGACATTAATAGATAGCAGCTCCGTTTTGGAAGCATTCTTTTTTTCTTGCTGTTCATTAGTACCTTTTTGTAGAATTTCTTGTAGTTTCCTTTCAGTATTTACTGTCAATAATGTGTCATCTGTACATCTTTTGTTAAGCAAATGGCCGCCGATAATAAATCCTGGTAGAACATGTATCTCTCATTATCGTAAAAAATGAATAAATCCGCTGAAAAGACACAGGCTTGCCACACTTCTTATTTTTTATGAATTACGGAATTTTCCTTTGTGCCGTATCCGTTAAGGACGTAGGCGATCATGACCTTCCACATCTCCGTATCCCGTGGCTTTTAGCACGCCTTCTCTTGTTACTCCGTCCAGACCCTGCTCTGTCATCCACTTGCTCAAGCCGGTCAAATACGTTACGCGTTCTTTCCCCTGTCTCTCCATCTATTTGACCTGTGAATATCAGATTCTACAAACTCTCCTTTTATGCTCCAGGAACTTTAGCTGTCTTTTCAGTAATAGTTTCATGTTTGTTTCCATCATTGTTGACATACTCGGCCCATAGTATCCGCAGCAACCTTCTGTAAAACCACATTTTGATTGATTCAAGTCTCTCCTTCATCTTTGTTAAATTGTCTAACATTCGCTGCCATATTAAAGAACAGGTATCACATAACAATCCAGTACTCTCTTCTTTGTTTCTAGCAAAATTTTCATGTCTCTTAATACTCTACTCAGCTTCTGGAATGCATCGTTGTGCTTTTGGATCTCAGGAATATAAATGTTTAGAAACAAAGTGAGGGGTCAGTTTATATATTAATTGTAATATGAAATTGACCCCCCACTTTATATCCAGTATGCCCCTGTAGCACCACATTTTGGTTGCTTCAAGCCTCTCCTTCTTCTTTGATGAGATTGTCTAACATTCGCTGCCATATTGAAGAACAAACATCACGTAGCGATTCAGAGTGGAGTGAACGAAGAGAGGAAGCAGGTTAGTGATATAGAGAGATAGATAGATAGATAGATATGAACAGACTGGCATAGATAGATAGATAGATAGATAGATAGATAGATAGATAGATAGATATGAACAAATATAGATAGATAGATAGATAGATAGATAGATAGATAGATGTGAACAGACTGAGATATATATATATATATATATATATATATATATATATATATAGATATAGATATAGATATATATAGATATAGATATATATAGATATTTTTTTATATAATCATATCGCCCCAAGCAAAGCTTTTTACTGCCACTGTTAAGCTGGGGGTTACATAGGAGGAAAGTTATAAGAAAAAGTGACAGATTACAGGGGGTGTCAGGAAGAGGGTAGGAGAAGGATGAGAATACTGATGAGAGTGGAGTGGACGAAGAAAGAAGCATGAGAGAGAGAGAGAGAGAGAGGGGGGATGCAAATCAGTGGGATAGGAGATGACTAACGACTTTACATTTGAATTCTTGATGATTGTAAATGTAGGGAAAGCAAGCAAACGGAAGTGAATTCCACAGACGGGAAGTGCGAGAGAAGAAGCTGATGGAGTAGAATTTGCGTTTACAATTTATCGGTTTCACAATATTGTCGCTCGAGCAAACTCATGTATGGGTGGGGGTAACAGTGAGTGACGTTCATCTGAGCAGATGCCATGAAGGTATTTGTAGAAGAGACACAGGGAAAGTGAGAAAGTGACTGTATTCGAGCTACCAAGTCGGGATCGACCACATTACAGATTCTTTGTTGGATTTTGTCAAGGACCCCAAGGTGGATAGCAGGGGCACCCGACAAGATGTGGCGGGTGGATGTTGTTCAGATTGTGACCGCTGATGGCATAACTTCTAGGGCTCTCAGAATAGTCTTGCTGTACAAGTTGAATAGATCCAGTGAAAAGATATATCCTTGTCTTACACGCATTTTCATCCCTGTATATCTGCTAATGTGCGTTGTGTTCCAATAGATATCGGCTCGGAACGAGAAGCCGGGGAGCCGAGTTCGAATTCCAGTTGAATCCATTGTATTCACTTACGCGCAAATACCCTTGGGAAAGGTATTAATCCGTCTCTTCCTTCCAGTTATGGGTTAAATAACAGGACACATTGGGTTCTATAGCCTTGGTCGGCAACCAGTCTACCGCAGAAAGCAATGGTAACCTACTACGGGATAATCTTCTGCCCAGTCAGTCATGTCTCTTTCGAGACATGATCGCCCAAGCGTGTATCGCGTATGGCACTCAACTAGTTTCCTGTCCGTATGCAGGTACTTCGCTGCCAGTAGAGGTGCTTGATTACTTTAATGTCGTTCTCAAATATGTCCAGGTTGCTGAGAATTTTTGGTGAAGACTTCCAATGATTCTTTAATTCCTTTCTTTTAGCGCTCGTCTTTCTTTTTTAATTTTATTATTCTTTCATTCTTTTATTCTTTTATTCTCTTTAAACAAAACAATTTTTTCCTTCCTTCGGTCGTTACTTCTTTCTCTTTTTTCATTTATCTCGAATTAATTTTACACGCGTTTTATTTTTTTACAGCTTCTTTTTTTTCCTTCCTTTCTTCCTTCCTTCCTTCATTCATTCATTCATTCCTTCATTCCTTCCCTGCATTTTTAATTACTCTTACCGTCTTTTATCATTTTTTGCAGCTTCTTCCTTCCTTCCTTCATTCATTCATTCATTCATTCATTCAATCATTGCTGCCTTCATTCCTTCATTCCTTCCCTGCATTGGTTCCAGTTCCCTGTCTTTTTAATTAATCTTATCGTCTTTTATCTTTTTATTTTTTGCAGGTTTTTCCTTCCTTCCTTCCTTCCTTCCTTCCTTCCTTCCTTCCTTCTTTCCTTCCTACATTCATTCATACATTCATTCATTGCTGCCTACATTCCTTCCTTTCTTCCTTCCTTCCCTGCATTTGTTTAATTTCCCTGTCATTTTAATTACTCTTACTTTCTTTTATCTTTTTCTTTTGCAGCTTCTTCCTTCCTTCCTTCCTTCCTTCCTTCCTTCCTTCCTTCCTTCCTTCCTTCCTTCCCGTTATCCTTCATTCATTCATTCAGTCATTCATTCATTCATACATTCATTCATTGCTGCCTACGTTCGTTCGTTCCTTTCTTCCTTCCTTCCCTGCATTTGTTTCATTTCCCTGTCATTTTAATTACTCTTACTTTCTTTTATCTTTTTCTTTTGCAGCTTCTTCCTTCCTTCCTCCCTTACTTCCCTCCTTCTTTACTTCCTTCTTTCCTTCCTTCCTTCCAGCCTTCCTTCCTTCCTTCCTTCCTTCCTTCCTTCCGTTCTTCCTTCTTTCCTTCCTTTTTTCCTTCATTCATTCATTCAGTCATTCATTCATTCATACATTCATTCATTGCTGCCTTCCTTCCTTCCTTCCTTGCATTTGTTCCATTTCCCTGTCTTTTTAATTACACTTACTGTCTTTTATCTTCTGTTTTTGCAGCTTCTTCCTTCCTTCCTTCGTTCCTTCGTTCCTTCCTTCCAGCCTTCCTTCCTTCCTTCCGTTCTTCCTTCCTTTTTTCCTTCATTCATTCATTCAGTCATTCATTCATTCATACATTCATTTATTGCTTCCTTCCTTCCTTCCTCCCTTCTTTCCTTCTTTCCTTCCTTTTTTCCTTCATTCATTCAGTCATTCATTCATTCATACATTCATTTATTCCTTCCTTCCTTCCTTCCTTCCTTCCCTGCATTTATTCCATTTCTCTGTCTTTTTAATTACTCTTACCGTCTTTGATCTTTTTTTTTTGCAGCTTCTTCCTTCCTTCCTTCCTTCCTTCCTTCCTTCCTTCCTTCATTCATTCATTCATTCAGTCATTCATTCATTCATACATTCATTCATTGCTGCCTACGTTCGTTCCTTCCTTACTTCCCTGCATTTGTTCCATTTCCCTGTCTTTTTAATTACTCTTACTTTCTTTTATCTTTTTCTTTTGCAGCTTCTTCCTTCCTTCCTCCCTTACTTCCCTCCTTCCTTACTTCCTTCTTTCCTTCCTTCCAGCCTCCCTTCCTTCCTTCCTTCCTTCCTTTTTTCCTTCATTCCTTCCTTCCAGCCTTCCTTCATTCATTCATTCATTCATTCATGCATTCATTCATTGCTGCCTTCATTCCTTCCTTCCTTCCCTGCATTCGTTCCATTTCCCTGTCTGTTTAATTACTTTTACCGTCTTTTATCTTCTTTTTTTGCAGCTTCTTCCTTCCTTCCTTCCTTCTTTCTTTCCTTCCTTCTTTCTTTCCTTCCTTCCTTCCTTCCGTCATTCATTCATTGCTGCCTTCATTCCTTCATTCCTTCCTTCCTTCCTTTCTTTCTTTCTTTCTTTCTTTCTTCCTTCCTTCATTCTTTATTTCTTTCTTTCTTCATTTTTCTTTCTTTATTATATTTTTACAGCTCCTTCTTTCATTCCTTCCTTCCTTCCTTCCTTCCTTTTCCTCTCGTTTATTTAAATTACCCTCATTTTTAACTTACCTTTTTTCCTTCCTTCCTTCCTTCCTTCCTTCCTTCCTTCCTTCCTTCCTTCCTTCCTTCATTTCCTTTTTTAACTTTCCATCTCTTTAATTACCATTATTCTTGTTTGTCTTTTTCTCACGGGTTCTTTCTTTCTTTCTTCATATATTTATTTCATTCCTATTCTCACCTCTACTCCAACTTGTTCTCCTTCTCTTTCTCTTATCCATCATTCCTGTAACTTCTTTCCTTACATTTGCCTCCATGGCTTTTAGTAGGCTTCAAACATTCTTCGTTTCGTTCAAATCGATCAAAACTTCCCCAAACGTAAACACATCAACGTACATTTAAGACGACCAATATATCAACCAAATACAGAACATAGACCTGCAAAAACAAAACCCGAACATTTCTATAACCAGAGCTGCTTCCTTCCGCCTTCTCTTAACACTAATATTTCAATTCACTCGTCACTCTGTCAACGCTATCTTTTCAGCACGGACTCGATTATTGATTCTGATTTTATTTTATGCAACTCGAATATTTTTAGAATGTTTTCTTTTATGGTGAGCTTAATCAGAAGAAATAGGCGATGTTTTCGTAATTTCTTGGGAATCTCGTTTGATAGCTTCTTTTTTTGTTTAAATTTCTTCGATTTGGTTTTGTTGTTTTCAGTGTTGTTGGTGTTTTTTTTATTCTCTGTTGTTGTTGTTTCTCAACAAGTCCTTTGAAATATTCAATCCAATTCTTTCATCGTTTCCTGGGACAATTATGTCGCTGCCTAAGGCTGAAACCAACTGTGAAATACTGCCAAATAATAATAATATCTTACAGAGAACATTTTATAAGGAACGACTGTAATTTCTTAAGGTAAAAGTTCTGAAAACAACATCCAGGATCCACGGATCTTTCAAACCTCAATTACATATGCAAATTACTAATGCCCAGCACTAGGGGATGACAGGAGAGTTCCATAATATTTATACTAAACTATTTTACTAATTGCTTTTCCTAACTAATTATTTTACGGAAAGTATCAAATTCAGTACGAACCCATTGTAGGGTTTGATACATTCACACCCACACACACATGGTCATTCAGCGTTCACGTGATAACCCTAGTTTTTCGCGCTAACGGCATGCCGATATAAGCGAGGAGCGTCACGTGTTACGGCAGTTAGGGTTCCGTCCCGGGCAAGAGCAGACATGTTTATTACCTAACTCACACATACACACGCGCACTAATTGCTACCCGCAATTAGTGGCGCAAATTTTTATTTCTCACCAGCATGCACACACAACGCTAAATAACTCCAATTGGAAACAGACATTAACAGTATGTAGAGTAGATAGACTAAACTATCGCCCGGTTCACACTCCACCCACATTTATTGAACAGGTGAAGAGGCTCATCCCTTGTTTCTTGTTTAGGATGTGGTTTCCGGTTTTCTCTTTTCTAATCTTCTCACTCTTATGTAGCCCCCTGCACATTAGTGGCATTACCGCCTTGCTTGGGGTGATATGATTAAAAAAAAAAAAAATGTACATTAACTTTATTCAAACTGAACTTTATTCAATTTAATCTTCTATCGAACATTTACGTTTCTCTCCAGACACAGGGAAAGAACGTTTCTTTCCTTATTTGATTTGCATGCTTTCAACTCTGTGTAACCTCTGTTATTATATAGTTGTTCTGGTTACTTTCGCCTTTTCGTGTTTCCTTATTTCCTGCACTATTTCATGTCGCAAGTTACGCCGAGTCGACTCTTAAATATAAATTAGTAATGGACGCTTCGCTCTCTACACCCATCATGTTACTTACGAACTAGTTACATTTCATTCACCCTGACTGGGTTTCATTCGCCTGGTCGCGTTGATTACCAGTACAACCGTGTTTTTCTCAAGACAAGCGACGTTTGTATCAATACATTTTTAATAATTTTTGAACAGGGTAAGAAATGGCAAGTGCGAGACGAGATAACGTTATATATGGGCAGATGAATGGGGACATTCTCTATTGAACAAAACAAGATCTAGATTTGAAATTTAAATGCTACGCAATGACTTATTGATTTTGTTAGAAATAAAAAAAAGACTCGAATTTACAAACTTTGCTTAGCAAACACGCAAAAGTGAATACAAAACAAAACTCGTGAAATTTCACACCTTGATGCGAAATGTTTTTCGGCCAATAGAAAAGTAGGAAACATCTAAAAACAAAAGTTTGTTCATTGTCCAATGTAAAGTCCCGAATCTCATCCGGGAGTGAATTCCCAAAAGACTTTTTCAAGCCCCACAAACAAAATAAAAGATGGGCAAGTTCACCTGTCAACAGAAATAAGAAGACGTGCGTATTAACACGTCCCTTTCCTTTCCTTTTCATTGTTCACCCGTCTGCCTCTTTTTATACTTGATAAACAAACGGAACACTTTAAGACTGAGCAATAACTTCGAAGAGATTCCTACCCAACGATAACGCTCTTACGTACATCCACACAAGTTACTACTACGAACTCTTGATACCTTTAACTCTTACTACTGTTTCTCATTGAACATTAACTTCTATCAATTCATGTTATTCTGTTCTATTAATGAATTTCTATTTCTTCTTCTTCTATGTGCACTGCCCCTTCAGGACGTAGGCGATCATGGTTCTCCACGTCTCCCTATCCCTTGTGGCTCTTAGTATGTTTGCTCCTGTTACTCCTGGCAATCCCCGTTCCGTCATCTACCTGATCAGGCCCTGCAAATATTTCATCTGCTGCCTTCCTCTGTCTCTTTTTCCTTCTATCTGGCCAGTCAGTATCAGGTTCTCCAAGCTCTCCTTCCTTATTGTATGTCCCAGAAACTGCAGTTGTCTCTTCCTGATGCTCAGCATTAATTTCCTTTTTGTTGCCATTCTTTCCAATACCTCATTATTGCTCACATGCTCGGTCCACGATATCCGCAGCATCCTTCTGTAGAACCACATTTCAGCTGCTTCCAGTTTTTTCCTCATCTTCGCTGATATTGTCCATCATTCACTGCCGTATTGAAGAACTGACATCACATAGCAATCCAGCACTCTTTTCTTTGTTTCGAAACATACAAAAAAGATATACTTTTATTTTTTCACAAATCCACCTTCTGATAACCTCCTGATAATTCTGATAAAACCATAAGTTGTGGGAATTGTCGGCTGTGTTAGTAAATTGGCCTTGTACCAAACACGGCTGACCGTCCACACTGATAAGGGTTTATTTCAGAATTCCCAGATCGCTATACACATAAGAAAAAAAATCCAAACAAATGAGCGCGACAAGAAGGATACTAGCAGCATAACCCGGCGTTGCTCGGGTGTAATGAAAGCTTTAAATGTAATCCACGGTCCTGGAGCTCAGACTCAGTCCAAAAAATATTTGAAATAATAAAATGATTGCGACAATTTACCAATCGCACCTAATAAAATAAATTCGACAATTTACCAATCATATATATATATATATATATACATATATATATATATATATATATATTGCAGTATAACCCGGCGTCGCTCGAGTGTAATGAAAGCTTTAAAACTAATCCATGGTCCTGGAGCTGAGACTCTTTGGACGTTGGCACGAAAGACTAAAAAGCTATAGTTGTTTCCAGTTAAAGCGAAACTGTAGGTATCAACATCCGATATCGGGGAAAATGAGTCGTCTGAGAAGATCTACTAATGTTTAAGTCTAAAAACTATAATTTTACCAATTTAGAGCAGATTCTGCAGCAAGAACCACGATAAAAAGGCTGAAATCCTGATCTTGATCAGACTTGATTGGATATCGGAGTATCGAGTTCCAATATCGGAGAGAAATTGGAAAAAAATATGTCACCCACGACCTGACCAGAAGCCTAAAAAATATTTGTGTGAAGTTTGGGGAGAGTCGGATAAAAATTGTGGATTTGTATAAAAGACATACAGACAGATAAACAGACACTCACACACACAAACAACTTGCTTATATATATATATATATATATATATATATATATATATATATTATCGATTTTCTGCACTATTGTAAGAACTGCAACCTTGAAACTTCTGAATATAGTTTCTTATGTCTTTGTCTATGAGTGTATCAAATTTAATTAAAATCGCACCAACCCTTCTATAACCCAATTTTTTCGATTATCGATTTTCGATATTTATCGGAGGTACCTGGACACAAAACCTAGCTAAGAACACTCGCAGACGTTTATAGTAAAACTGTATAAATTTTCAAGACACAGACACAGACACAGACACACACAGACACAGACACAGACATACACACACACACACACACACAAAGTTCCATTTATAAATAAGTTTACATATATATATATATATATATAAGGTCGGTGCAAAAGCTTTTGCCAATTTAAAATTTCATCTTGAAAATAAAAGCTGTGTGTTTTTGAAAATCTTTATTCAAAATCTTTATTCAAACTCTTGGGAAATGTATTAATTCGTCAATTCCCTCCAGTAATGGGTTAATTAACAGGACAAATTGGGTTCTATAGCCTTGGCTGACAACCAGTCTACCGTAGAAATTAATGGTAAATTACTGCGGGATTATCTTCTGCCCTGTCAGTCATGTCTCGAAAGAGACATGATCGCTCAGTCCTGTATCGCGTATGGCACTCAACTGACTAAGTAGAGACAAGATAGCGAACATTTAATTTATGCATTACGATATATATATATATATATATATATATATATATATATATATATATATAAACATGAACATATATTGTTAAATATAACAAATCATGAAAGTCTGTCATGTTTAGTTATAAGCCGTTCTTAACATCGTATTTTGGTTTTAACTTCAGGTGAAAATAAAGACAAAAATAATACTCACATATACACACAGTAACAAGAAACTTCAGATATTGGAAGCCATCTACATTAAATCAAAGCAACCCACACTCAATAAAATCAGATTTCAATCTAGACACATTACATTGCATTTAGAGATATGGTTATGTTGTTAACATTTCGGTTTCTCACGTGGTGTGACGTCATATAAACCGCATTCCTAATTTACGATCTGCGTCTGCTATTCGGTGACTGTTATCGTTACATAGCAATGTTTTATGTCAATACAAGATAATATAATCTTTCATGGTGAGTGTGTTGAGGTTTACGTCCCTGTAACAACTCTGAAGATGGCTTATGTGAGCCGAAAGCTTAGAACCAGTGTAATAAAAATATCCAAATGCTGGATAATTTTTGTCTTTATAATATCAGCCCAAATCGCTGATCTAAAAGGAATATACATATTACACACTCTTTGTAGAAACGTTGATTCCAGTCATGTAGGTCTTTACCAAGATTATGGACTCATGTTTTTGCCAAATAGCAACAGCCCTCTATGATCCAGTGTACAGAAACAAAAAATAGATTTCCAATTTCTAGTTTTTAAAATCGAGATTTTAATCTCAAAATAGTAATTTTCTTAGATATCAGTTTCAATCTTTCCAACAATACATTTAAACCACTTCATAAAGGAAATCAATCTTCTGTTTACATTAATGTCAATTCCAATCACCCTAAGTCCATAATTAAGCAAATTCCTAACACAGTAAATACGAGAATTAATGGATTATCGTCCAGCCAAAAGATATTTACCGAGAACACATCAATATATAATGAAGCCCCCAACAAAAGTAATTCCAAAAAAGAAATAGTCCACCAAGAAAATTTGAAAGGCAAAACAACTGATGTAAACAAAAATAGAAAAAGAAAAATATTTTGGTTTAACCCACTATTCTGCCAGTTGTCCAATATGAATATCGGCCGATGCTTTCTTAACCAAATAGAAAAACACTTTAACCAAAATAATTCCCTAAAAAGAATTTTTAACAGAAAAACTCAGAAAATAAGTTATTCCTGCACCAGGTGTTTCAAAACATCATCAACTCACACAGCAACCAATTATTTAAAAAAATCACAATGAACTACAAGAATATAAACCTGCAATAACAGAACCGCCTGTCCCGTTGAAGGCAAATGGAATCCGATAAAGCGATTTTTCCGGAAGAAACCCAAACAAGAAAAGGTTATGCATATGGATATTCAAAGAAAATTGGAAACAAAGATTCTACAATCACTGACACTTCCTTAAAACACCAAACCACCCTATCAAAACACTATTAGAAACTAAACGAGGAAAGACTGACCCAACAAATTAAATGAAGGATCATCGGACATGCACAAACTCCCAACAACTTTCGAGGCAGATACAATGTATGCTTGGAGGAAAAATTGTAATAATCAATTATAAAAACCCCAGTGAACTATTAAACAAGAGGAATAATAATTTCAAAAATAATGTAATTTATTTGTGAATGAGTACTGAAAAATTCATTAAAAATTAAAACCCGACAATTATTTGATTTTTTCGAGAATTTCCAAATTAATGTGTTTGTCTCCGGAAAAAATAAGTTATGTAATGTTACATTTTCCATTGTAAACTCTCGTAACGTTTTGGTTACCCGCTAACTTAAATCAAAACAAAATTTTTGCCCAAATTTCGAACTTGTTATTAAGGATTGAAAAATATTAAAAAATAATTAAATATTATCTTTCCTCTTAATAATAATATAAACATTTTGATGGAAAAAGCTCATTTTTATTAAGTTTGGGGCCTTTTTTTTATTCATACTATGCTGTTTTTCAGTGATTTAGTGGAGGTACCTACTGTATATCTAACCCCCTCTCCTATCGATAGAATGTTTTCCTTCTTCCCCTGTCACCCCCACGTTTCTTTTCGTCTAGATAAATTGAACCCATTCATTTTTGTGAAAAACTTTTGTCTGAGGTGCGGATTTGTAAAATTTCCGCGAAATAAACTATTACCGATTGATTTATAAAAGCATCCAATTTATTTTCATTATAATACTCTGTTAAATTCTAACATCGAGTTCTAATCGGATTAGGATTCCCCGTGAAATTAACCTTACAATTTAACAAGTATACTCCTTTATATATATATATATATATATATATATATATATATATACAAATATTCAATGTTCTTCAGAGACCGAGAGAAATGCTTTAATTAAAGTGAAACGTGTTAGATTGATAAACGTTTCCTATTTTTTCTTTTTTCTTTATTCTATCATATATATATATATATATATATATATATATATATATATATATATATGCGAAAGATAGATTAAAAACGTGTTGTTCGTAGCATTTGCTCAATACAAAGTAGAGATTAAGAATGTAATCTACCTGTTTTTCACTTCCTTTTAATATATATATATATATATATATATATACAGAGAGAGAGATATTTACCTCTTGCCCTCACCAGGATATAGCTGTGATACAAGATCAAAGCTTAATGTTGGAAGTCTGAACGTGAACAAGCGGGCAAGTCACTAAAATTGCCCAGTCCTCGCAACCGCCGGTCGGGCTGGCCCCAAGGGTGGGAGCACTGGTCTACCCATCTGGTGTATAGGGGTGGCGCTGCCTCGGAACACTGTTCCCCGGTACAGAGATATAACTGAGCCGCATTGGGCTTTCAAGGACAGAGACGCAACTGAGAGATGAATTGGATCCCCACCCACCAAAAAGTGACAGGTAAGTATATATATATATATATATATATATATATATATATATATATTATGGACTCGATTTCGACGTATGAGTGTCTAACTAAGACTGCCACACAAAGAATTGTTTAAAGTGGTGAAGGCTTGTGTAGCACCATCCACATTTTTTTGAATCCGCCGATAACAATCACTGCAGAAGTCCACCATAGGTCGCATGAACTGCAAATCTCAGTTATTTAGCCCATAACTAGAGGGAAGGGACGGATTAATACCTTTCCAAAGGGTACTAGTGCGTAAGTGAATGCAGAGTGTTCAATTATAAGTTCAATTATAAGGTTAATGGCATCAAGATTTGTAGAACTGTTCATAGTAGTAATTAGTTGAAAAAGTTTATGCTGACATACATATGTACGTATAAGCGTTTGTTTGGTAAGAATGTCTTTCGATGAAGAAGAAGTAAAAAGAATCAGCAACGAGAATAAAAAGAAAAAAGAGGACAGTGTGCAACGCGAACTATGTCTGGGTCGTGGTTGAAGTTTCTCTCGTTATATTTTAGTTGCTTCCTCTCGCTGCTCCGATCTGACTTTAACTGACTGACGCTGATCGATGTCTTTTATAGTAATTTAGATTTTTCGCACTTGATCGCGCAGTCTTTATGGTCTTGCAAATCGCTTCCATTGGTCAGAAAATTAATTTAACATTTACTTGCGAAATCCGGTTTCGACTTTTTCTTTAAGCACATGGTCATTCCTTTTTCTATTTGGTAAAAAACCAGGATTTCACACGTCATTGTGAATTTTTGTAAAAGTGAAGAAGAAGATTGATTTTAATTCTTAATTTCCTATCCACCACAGAACTTATCAGAAACTTATTCACTCATCAGAAAATTCAAAAAGATAAAACGGGAAAGTTTCCCTGTTATTTCATTTATAATATATTATAATAATGTTTTTTTAATACAATAATATAAAATTCCGTTACGCAGGCAGATAAAATTATGAAACGAATAACTATAATTGAACTTGAATATAGTGACGCTTAATCTAGTACGAATTCTTCTTTTCTAGACTATGATAGCGAGTGCCTCGAATGATATAAAAAATGGTAAGAAAAAACTTCCTAAATAAAGCGGATATAAATTTTCATTACCGAAGAATATTTCTGGTTGAACTAAAACAC
Source organism: Ascarosepion bandense (assembly GCA_037127315.1). Taxonomy (NCBI): domain Eukaryota; kingdom Metazoa; phylum Mollusca; class Cephalopoda; order Sepiida; family Sepiidae; genus Ascarosepion; species Ascarosepion bandense. The sequence continues at coordinate 1,400,848 of JBBBDQ010000685.1, read as the reverse complement.
ATAAAACAAACATTAATCAACAATAATTTTTGCAACTACATCATCGCTAAACAAATAAAATTATTTTTACAAAGCATACATGACACAATTATTAAAAATACCATAGAACAAACATCACGGCATTTTACTTCAATCAAATGCACAAGAATTACAAGCAGGACGAATTTGCTATATGACAAATCCTTAAAAACCTTATTTCTGTCGTAAATCACGAAAAACATACGAAACTTAAAGTACATTACAGACAATGGGAATTCAAAAACTTCGTTACTATCCAAAATAACCATAAACCAAATCTAAACTGCTGATGACCATTGTAGCTTTTTCAGTTGACGCCTCATGTGTCCCTTACCATAGAAAGCTACTTAAACAGCAACAATTGACGAAAGCCCATAAGGAATTGCCTGGTTGATAACACAATCATCCTATATAGATTCTGTTACGAAGAGCATCTCCTTGTAAGATATGCCCTTTACAAAAAACATCCGACATCCTGTATAAACTTTAGCTTATTCAGTATTGGAAATGGTGCGTTGAATTGAATGTTGCTAAATCTAAATAAAAATTAATAAGAATTTTCATGTCTGTCAGATTCAACGAAACATTTTTGAATGAAAAGTTCCTGCCCAAATATACATTCAATCCTGGGTAAAAAGCAATCGGGTGTTTAACCGTACTAATGAGCTGTGATACAGCGAAACAGATCTGTCTGCGGATGACTATATATATATATACAAAGAGAACTGTGCAAAAGTATTAGGACAAGCACTATTTTATCTTTTATGAGTCATCAAACTAAAGTTTAAAATCACCCCTGTCACTTTTGCACATTATCGGTAGTGTGCTAAAGTATTAGGACGGGGGTGATTTTCCAAAAAAAAACTAACTGAAATTCAAATACAGGGTAAAAAGCCAACTTAGTGTAAAAGAAATATATCAAAAAGAAGTTATATTTAATTTTTCCTATTTTCTATTAAGCAAATTATTTTGAAACTACTCTTATGAACATCTATGTGATATTTTGGATAAAAAAAATTGATAAAACTAATTTTACTTTGCAAGACACAGTTTGAGAACAAATACAAGCTGCTTGGCAGGAGATTCCATTAGATACATTGAAGAAGCTTGTGATGTCAATGCCTGACAGAATGAAGGCTGTGATCAAAGCAAAGGCTATTATACTAAATATTAAATTTATTTTGTAACAAGTATTTTTCTTGTTGAAGCATTTGTTGAGTAAATCAAATAAAATTACTTTAATTAAATTGTTTATTTTCTGTGAATATACCTCATAAAAGATAAAATAGTTCTTGTCCTAATACTTTTTTGCACAGTACTGTATATATATATATATACGTCATCCACATACAAGCCTGTTTCGTTGTATCACAGCTCATCATTGTGGCTAGATATTCACTTCTGGCCGGGACCGATTTGGTGTTAGTCGGAGTCTTTACTTCTTAAGCCATAAGGTCATGGAATGAGAGAAGTGAAATTTTGACGTGTTAAATATAAGCGGTGTATACATACGCCAGTCACCGCAAGAAGTCAATTCATTAATGAAGACTAATGCATAAATAGCAGAAGTGGAAACATTTTTTTTAAATTTCTCCTCTCTAGAGAGCTCAATTGTAATGAGAGTATAACGTGTTAATTATCTACATACAAGCCTGTTTCGCTGTATCACAGCCCATCAGTAAAGTTAGACATCCACTTTCTTCTGGCCGGGATCGAAACTCGACCAATTTGATGCCAGTCGGAGTCGCTAACCCCTAAACCATAGGCTCATGGAATCAGAGGAGGGAAATTTTAGTATGTTATATATAAGAGGTGTATACGCACTCCAGTCACCGAAAAACTCAATTCATTGTTGAACTGCACATTTAGACAATGTTTTATTCATATAAATTTATAGCACCACAATCTATTAGCTATAATATTGTCTTTTACTTTACAATCTATTACCATTACAATCTAGTAGTCTCTTCTTTGTTTCTAGCGAAAGTTTCCTGTCTCTTAATACTTTACTCAGCTTCCGGAACGCATTCTTCACCATGCCAATTCGTCTTCGGATCTCTGTTTCGAACTTTCCTTCTTTTGCTAGAACACTTCCTAGGTATTTTAATTTTTGTACCTGCTTGATTTTAGTATCCCCCACCTTATTTGGCATTTCCGGTTGCTCTTTCTGCTGATGACCATGCATTCGGTAATGCCATATATACAGAGAACAAATGAAATGAATGATTTTTTCTCAAAAATGTGGCATTTCTGTACAGCAAAATCGGTAACTAACCAAAAAAATAGTGAGATTAATTTCAGATTCAGCGCCCTCAAATTAGCCAAAAAGAAGTTTGGGGTCTCGACACTATTTCAAACATTTTTATGTTGACTAGTGTAATATGAATATAAAACGCTGTGTACATCCTTTTGTTTACAGACAGATTCTGTTATAGCTGAAATATAAAAGACATTTGTGAATCCAGATATGATAATCTCATATGATAATCTCATATGATAATCTCATATGATAAACTGCATTAATCACATAATTAATTACTATAAAATGAGAAAATATGAGAAAATTAGAACTTAATCTGGGAGAAAACTACCTGTATGTAGATAATAAATTAATTAAATACAAAAATAAAATATGCAGACTTATTAAACACTAGAGCTATTCGTCTATCGTCTGGTTCACATAGCTTCCTTGTCATATAAACTGAGGCAAAGCAGCTGCGCTCAATATTACAAATGGCCCCACGGTGATATCATTCTCGAAAGACGAACGAATATCTTTTCGTCGATCTTTGCCTCAAACTCAACCTTAGGTGACAAAGATTAACGTCTCCCCAATTTCCCACGTCTCACTTGGCATAATCTCAGTAATATATAATCATTTCAGTTAAAGAAGCGTCTAGACTCATCAAAAGCCGCGATCTCTAAAAAGTCCCTGACCCGCAGAAAATTCCAGTGGGTGTCCTTACGAATATCAACCAAGAATTTTCCTCAATTCTAAGGACGTTATTTAACCAATGCTCCAAGCAGAAAGTTTCCTAAGCATGTGTAAGATTGTAAGGGTATGTACCGCCTTCAAGAACGGGGGTAATTGGTCTTCTCTCTCCCAGTAAAGACCAACTTATCTCCTCAGTATGTACCGCCTTCAAGAACGGGGGTAATTGGTCTTCTCTCTCCCAGTAAAGACCAACTTATCTCCTCAGTATGTACCGCCTTCAAGAACGGGGGAAGGGGGTAATTGGTCTTCTCTCTCCCAGTAAAGACCAACTTATCTCCTCAGTATGTACCGCCTTCAAGAACGGGGGTAATTGGTCTTCTCTCTCCCAGTAAAGACCAACTTATCTCCTCAGTATGTACCGCCTTCAAGAACGGGGTAATTGGTCTTCTCTCTCCCAGTAAAGACCAACTTATCTCCTCAATATAGTCTGTAAACTTTTTCAGGTGATTATCAATAGGATGTTCGTCGAGCATCTGGCTAGGTACACCCATTGTGCGACGTGCAGTATGTGTTTCGATCAGCGCGATCCACTGCTGATGTCTTAACTACCATTACACACAGAATTAGTTATCTGTCTGTATGTTCTTTGTACAAATCCACAATTTTTATCCGATTCTCACCAAAATTCACACAAATATTCTTTAGGCTGAGTCTGAGATCCAAGACCATGGATTAGTTTTAAAGCTTTCATTACACCCGAGCAACGCCGGGCTATACTGCTAGTAGTCTTATAAAACAGTAGATATATTTGTCTGTCGTCCGGTTCACATGACTTCCTGCCTCACTGGGAAGTGAAGTGAACAAGGGTTGATTGTTTGGATTTTACCGAAATACATGTTGGGTATAAAACACACAGAAATGATCCATTCGGAGATTAAACCTGCCATTTTGGAAGCAGCATGTTTGAAGAAGATTAGTAGAGGATCAAAACAGACCAAAATCTCTTTCAGACCGCCTTCTCACAGCGATAAACCGTTCTATGGAACTGTAAATCAGGATATGCAATAGATTTGGAGTCAGTCTTGACACTGACAAGATGAGTACATTTTTACTGAGCATTTGTTAGAACGACTGGCTTATCCAGCTGTCCTATCGCATCGGGTGGGTTCTTCGATAATCTGGGTCAGTGAATATTCAAGGGAGAAGTCACTCCAATACCTGTCTTCTTTCTTTATTTTGTTAGAGGGAGAAAGTATTAATCTTTCTCTTCCCTCCAGTTATAGAACCAAATTAATAAAAAATTATCCAAATGTTGGAGAATTTTTGTCTTTTTTTCAACTGAAATTAATGCCAAAATACGACGTTTAGAACGGCTCATTATTAAACATAATAGACATTCATTGTCTCTTATATTTAACAGTATATGTTTAGAAAATTATTTGCTGCCACGATACACTATATATATATATATATATATGTAGCTCAATGGTATCAGTGTCCTAGACTGTTGTTCACACTAGATAACGCGCTCTTTCCAAAATCTTTAGCTAAGGTTCGCGCAGTATAGTTGCAGTATAAACCATAAGAGGGCCCTGTGGGTTGTGAACACATTGAAGTGTGCTTTAGCAGGCATCTTTAATGGGAATTAGCTAACTGCCCCAGTAAACAGGTATCCTAGAATACGAATAGCGAGCCATTGCATATATATATATATATATATATATATATATATATATATGTTGTGGATTCCTAGTGAGGGACCACACGAAATAATGAAAACCAAAACAGATATTTGAGATAGAATGATTGGTTATATTAAACGTAAAGAGACAACTGGAACGCAGGTTAGTAAACCAGGAAGATGATTAGTTCGATATATATATATATATATATATATATATATATAAGTCTTGAATTATTATGTCCGAGTAATACTATTCTGGCTGAGTGGAGCTCAGAGCTACTATGACTACTGACGTAGTATTCTCTGTGTAACTTCGGTATAGTTCGGTATCTTACGGATCAGTTCCGGCACTCTCCGATAACTCACGGATCTCATTATAGCAGGGGCATGTGTATAATCAAGTCAAGTTCATTATCATTGAAAAAGGGGAGGTCGCACAACAATATATATATATATATATATATTAAGATTTGTTTTATAATTAAGATTTGTTTTATATATCCTGAACGGGGAAATAAAGTATAGAAAATAGAAATAATAAATGCAATTGGTGTCTTTAAACTTGTTTTTATCTGGAGAATCATTACCGGTTTCACACTTTTGTAAGTTTTATTGAGATGGAGAGATGTGTTGCTATGTCATCCTATGTCTCACATCTGACTTCAGTTGAATAATTTTTTCTGCTTTATGTCGAAAATAGAGGGGACTTTGAGTTGCATCTTGTTAAAATCTAAACTTATTTATAAATGGAACTTTGTCTGTGTGTGTGTGTGTCCGTTACCTATAGACTCCGAAACGGCTGAACCGATTTTCTTGAAAATTTACACAGTTGTACTATAAGCGTCTGCGAGTGTTCTTAGGTAGGTGTTGTGTCCAGGTAACCCTGATAAATATCCATAATCGAAAAAATCGGATTAAAGAACGAGTGGTCCGATTTTAATCAAATTTCATCCACTTATAGAGAAAGACATAAGAAACGATATTCAGAATTTTCAAGGTTGCAGTTCTTACAATAGTGCAGAAAACCGATAATATATATATATATATATATATATATATATAAGGCAAAATGTTTGTGTTCTTGTATGTCTGTATTTTTTCAGCCCTTTTATTTTAGTTTTTGCTTCGGGTTTGGCTCTAAGTAGGCACAATTGTAGTTCTTAGTCTCAGCCATGATACTATTTACTCAGAGGACTTATTTAGCCTTCAAAATTCAGTTTACGACGAAAATAACTTATTTGATATCGATACCAGGAATTCAAAATTTGACTTACATCCATTCATTTTTCTTTCAGTCTACGGTTTCACTTTAACTGGAAACAACTATTGCTTTTTAGTCTTTCGTGCCAACGTCCAAAAAGTCTCATCTCCAGGACCATGGATTAGTTTTAAAGCTTTCATTACACCCGAGCAACGCCGGGCTATACTGCTAGTATATATATATATATGAGAAAATGTACAGTATATATGCGAAAATGTACAGAAAATGTACACTTTTTAGTAGATTGTAATTTGTACATGATCTAAATTATAATTTATACATATATACATTATATATATACATGTGTGTGTGTGTGTGTGTGTGTGTGTGTGTTTGTGTGTGTGTGTGTGTGTGTGTGTATTAAGGAACGTCGGACCTTAATCAATACTGTGGCCACTTGGGAATACCATGGAAATAGACATGATTGCCCAAGCTCGTCACAACCACCTCTTATCAGCCCGTGGGACAATGCGGTGTGTTAATATCCGAACTCCCCCTCTCCCACCCCATAAATATAGGGAAGGCCAACGTCAAGGAAAGGACATTCAGTCTTAAATATCTCCGGCTATACATCCATTTTTCCTGTCTGCTTTCACTAAAGCATTAAACGTAAATGACACCTTCTTTGACAAATCTTAAACAAATATACGGTGAAGGAAAAGATTTTCAGCGTAAACAAGAAGAATCTTTTTAAATTGGGATCTGGTGCGATCTTAAATCAAATGCTGTGAAAGTATTTGTAGAAGAGACACAGGGAAGCCACATTGTGCCGGTGAGAAAGTGACTGTATCTGAGTTGTCAAGTCGGGATCGAACACATTGCAGATTCTCCGTTGAATGTTGTCAAAGACCCCTAGATGGATAGCAGGAACGCCCACCCAGATATGGCATTAATATTCAATGCACGGGCGGATTGTTTTAGCCGGGAAAAACGTCCTGGCCCTGCACAGAGAACCGACCTATATATATATATATATATATATATATATATATATATAAACAGACTTTCTAATCAAATACAAGTATCCATTTAAAAATAATAATGTTAATCAAAAATTAAAAATTCACATATGTCGGCTAATGCCAGTTTCGTATAATTCCGTTATATATACAATAGTGGCCATAATATAAGGAACGGAAACAACCAAGACATAAATATGTGTATTACTTAAAAAGTAATGCATGATTAGCAATGAAATTTCTGCCGAATAAAGATTAGGGTGTAATAAATAAATAGTATACAAAGTTACAAAAATTTACATAATAGTTTCTTTTAAATAAAGATTAAATGGAGCAAAGGAAATAAGCTACTGGATAAAAGTTAAGGAACGATCTTTTTAATACTTGATTGTGAACAAAATATCAACAAAATCTAGTATTTGTTAAACATCTCCTTATTTTCAATGACTTCTCTGCATCGTCGACCACATGATCAGCAGTAATTCCACCGCCATTTGTCTTTCAATAACTCCGATAGGTGATCCTGGTTTTTCGGGTTTCTTTTCTGAGCCCTTTCTCCAATCATCTGTATATTGTATATTTCTTGACTATTAATCACTAACCATTGCTTTACAAGATTTTGAATTATGGCACTTTGTATCATCATGTTTTGACTGACCTTTCAACCACTTTTCTTAGGTCCTGTGTATAACCTTAAACTGCATCCGGCAGCAAGGCCTCTGATTGGGGGGTTGTGAGGAGCATGGAACCACCTCTTAATTGCTAGTTTCCAGGTCCACCGTGACCCAGATGGTAGCACCTGTTAGGGTCCCAGCTATGGATAAATAGTTAACACCCAAACTGGGGCTAAAATGCCATGAAAATATTTACCAACAAAACCTTTTTTGAATGAAAAATGTTACCAACAAAACCTTTTTGAATGAAAGATGTTACCAACAAAACCTTTTTTGAATGAAAAATGTTACCAACAAAACCTTTTTTGAATGAAAAATGTTACCAGCAAAACCTTTTTTGAATGAAAAATGTTACCAACAAAACCTTTTTTGAATGAAAAATGTTACCAACAAAACCTTTTTTGAATGAAAAATGTTACCAACAAAACCTTTTTGAATGAAAAATGTAACCAGCAAAACCTTTTTTGAATGAAAAATGTTGCCAACAAAACCTTTTTTGAATGAAACATAACTGATTTAAAATAAACAATATGTTTCCAAACAACCCCACTTCCACAAAAAATATAAACAAACAAAAACAATAAAACAAATATACTAAATAACACAAATCAAAACGGTTTTCAGCATTAAATGACCTAATGAAGTTTGATATGCTGGTTAAATGAACCAACCAACCAACCAACCAACCAACCAACCAACCAACAAATTGAAGATGCCAAAATAACAAGGGTAGGACTTGTGGACCCTGCCCTTAAAAACAAATCCTAATGCATCTTGAAACAAACAAAAAACAATAAAACAAATAAACTAAATAAAAACAGATCAAAAACGATTTTCAGCATTAAATGACCTAATGAAGGTTGATATGCTGGTTAAATGAACCAACCAACCAACCAACCAACCAACCAACCAACCAATCAACCAACCAACCAACCACTTTTTAACCATTTCACCCCAAGTAAGGCTATAAATACGTAGGGAGTTACAGAGCGTGAAACAGAAAGAAAAGATTACATGTATTGGGAAGATTGAAGAAAGGACAACAGATGGACGTGACTCCAGATGGCAGTTGACGTTCCATTTAAATTTTTGAAGATTTCATTTATTAAGGAACCAAGTAAACAGAAGAGAGTTTCATAGGTGGGAAGTGCGAGAAAAAACTGTTGGAGTAGAATGACGAAACAACGAAACATTTGTTGTAGCGTTTAGAGAGAACTGGAGCCAGTTCAAGAACATATTTGTTTTTAGGACGACAGCTGGGATCCAGTCAACATTGCTTGCCTTGTGAGAGTCTAGTTTGAAAATTATATCTGAAACTAGTGACAGAGTTATGGGCATATTACTCAGTACAATCTGATGAATATTTATGAGCGTTCTCTTATTTAAAAAAAACTTCCAAAAAGCAATGACATAATTAATCTTCTATATAAACAAATGAAACAAAATAAATCCTAAATTTATGCTATGCTAAAATAAAGAGTCTATAGTGACACATGTGTTTGAATGACACATGACCATAAGTAATTTATATATGTAAAAGGCAATCTGTGAGTCTGTGTGTGACTATTCCCTATGCAGGCCTACATTTTTTAACCTACGCCATTCAAACTTTCTAAGGACACATATCTACAGGAAAGCCAGGTCGACACATAATTTTTGAGTTTTAAGTTCAGCAATTTTCCCTTTCACACTTTTTGGCCAATGGAGCAGATTGATTACATCTGCTCTGTAAAACATCTAAGATCTAAGATGGTTGCTACATTACGCCACAGAAATCAAATCACACTTGTCAAACGCGACTAAAATATATTTTATTAAAAAAATGAGTCTTTGTATTTCATTTTTATTCCTACGTTTTAAAAATTCATTTGGTCAACAAAAATGTGAATATTTTTCCCCGTAATTTTGAAGCAAAAGAAATATTTAAAAAAAGAAAAAAGTGTTTTTTCAAACAAAAACAAAATATGAAAAAAAAAAAACAAAAAAACGTGCCAATGGTTAATTTTATGATTTAAGTCTCTTTTTTTTTCAGATGTATTATTTCCTACATCAGAAAATAAAATTAAAAAAGAAATAAAGCTTTTTTTTTCGTTAAATATTTAATGTAGGAAATCAATTGTTTGTAATTCGCGTGGCATTAATGTAAGTTTTTCTTCTAAAATTAAATGTCTACATTTTAAATATTCTTATAAAATTTCTGAACTGACAGCGTAATAGTTTTTATATTTCTACATTTTTAAATATACTTCGAAAATTTTTGAACTAAGTGCGTAATAGTTTTTATATTTTTAATTTCAGTAGAGCAAAATAAATAATTTTTATTTTTATGTTAAATTCATTCAGTCAACGAAAAATGTAAATATTTTCACCGCTAATTTTGAAACAAAAACAAACGCTGTGTTGTTTACAATGTCACACAAAACATCAAATCACGTTTACGCAAAACAAAGAAAATAGATTTTTTTAATGGAATTTTTAACAATTTTAAACAACAATTTTTGATATAATTATTTTTTTATATAACCGAGTCCTACTACTAAAATGTTCTGAGTTGCACGAGCAACGTCGGGCTATGATGCTAATAATATATAAAGCAGTGTGTTCCGGTGTTCTACAGTATTCTGGGTATTTTACCTTGCACAGAATTTTCATTGTCAGATTCTCTGCCTTCGGGCGGAAATTAATTACCCAGTCGAGTCTCCGCCAAAGGGTAGAGTCTGGTCTGGGGAAAATTCGACAATAAATTTTTAGCCGGGCTATATGGCCCGGATGCCTCACATTAAAAGGGTCTTGTGCCACATGTTTGTCTTAAGTGGAGAGTAACCCAGTCGAGGCACTGCCGAAAGTTAGAATCTGGTCTGGGGAAAATTAGACAATAATGTTTTGCCCGGGCTTTAGGGCCGGGATACCCTACGTTTAAAAGGCCTTGTGCCACATACCCCAATGGTGGGGAAAATTAGACAATAAATTTTTGGCCGGGCTATATGACCCGGCTGCCCCACATTAAAAAGGCCTTGTGCCACATTTTGTTTTAAGTGGGGAGGCAAATATATACTATTCTGTCTTGCGCAGAATAGTGATTCTCGAACAATACTTTCGGGCTGAGAGTAATCCAGTCGAGAGTCTGCCGAAGCGTAAAGTCTCGTCTGGAAAAAATTAGACAATAAATTTTCGCCCGGGCTTTAGGGCCCGGATGCCCCACATTAAAAAGGCTTTGTGCCACATTTTTCCTCGGTGGGGAGGTAGATAAATATAATTCTAGGTATTCTGCCTTGCGCCGAATCATTGTTGGACGCTCTACCTTCGGGCGGAGAGTTACCCAGTCGAGACTCCGCCGAAGGGTAGAGTCTGGTCTGGGGAAAATTCGACAATAAATTTTTAGCCGGGCTATATGGCCCGGATGCCTCACATTAAAAAGGTCTTGTGCCACATTTTTGTCTTAAGTGGGAAGGCAAATAAATACTGTTCTGCCTTGCGCAAAATAATCATTGTCGGACTCTCTGCCTTTGGGTGGAGAGTAACCCAGTCGAGGCTCTGCCGAAAGTTAGAATCTGGTCTGGGGAAAATTAGACAATAATGTTTTGCCCGGGCTTTAGGGCCGGGATGCTCTACGTTTAAAAGGCTTTGTGACACATTCCCCAATGGTGGAGATGTAGATAAAAATAATTCTGCGGTATTTCCGGTGTTCTACACATTCTGTGAAAATTATTGTGCATTATTCAATGGATTCCTTAGTGCTTTAAAATTACGCGTAAATACCGAAATATTATAACTGGCAAATAGCGAGTTACAAAAGGTCCTTTTCATATTAACTTTGCGAAAAACGACGTTATAGATTAATCGAAAAAACTACCGTTCATGGTCGACGTTATAACAATTTGCCTTGATAAAATACATCAGAGGACGAAGCATGTCGGGTAAGAAGTTTTTCCACTTGTCCTCTTATTTACAATTGTTTTTTTTTTATCATTTCACCCCGAGCAAGGCGGAAACGCCACTGGTGTGAAGGGGGTTACATAAATGTAACAAGATTAATTAGAAAAGAGTGAGGAGTACAAACTAGTTAGAAAGGAACAATAGAAAGCTGAGAAAGCAGGTGCGATGACAGATACATAGGTGGAGAGAAAGGGAAGGTTATACAGGAGAGGGGAGAGAGCTAGAGTCCAGTGGTTAGTAGATGAGTATTGACTTTGCATTTAAATTTCTGGAGGTTGTAGCCGTCAGGAAAGCAAGAATACGGGAGTGAGTTCCACAGGCGGGAAGTGCGAGAGAAGAAGCTGCAGGAGTAGAATTGTCGTCTGCATTTGGCTAAGTTAACTGTGAATGGGTGGGACCCAGTTGCCAATCTGGTTGCACGAGTAAACACCTGTTGAGGAGGCACCAGTGACTTAAGCTCGTCCGAGCAGAAGCCATGAAAGTATTTATAGAACAGACAAAGGGAGGCCACATTTCGACGATGGGGGAGTGTCTGCAGTCGAGTCGCCAGATCAGTACCTATCACATTACAGACTCTCCTTTGGAGCTTGTCAAGAACACTGAGGAGAACGGCAGGGGCACCTGACCATAAATGACAGCAGTACTCCATGCACGGACGGATGGTTGACTTGTATATATGCAGGAGGGATTCAGGTGGAAAAAAAATCCTGGATCGACATAGTGACCCAACCTTAGCAGTAGATTTTGCTATGGATTCAATATAGTGGTTCCATTTGAGGTCTGAGGACAGGGTAAGTCCGAGGGGGCGTAGTGTATTACTCTCAGGGAGAATCACTTGGAATGAGTTTGTGAATATGGATATGTGTTTTATTACATAAAGTAAAATATGTCGAATATACTCAGATAATCATTTTACTGTATTTAAATTATTCGGACTATTGTCTTCATCTTTATTGCTATTTGTACGACGTTTCGGCCGTTGTACGCTCCGGCCTTCTTCACGTTCTAGGAATTTCGAACCGAGCCCTTTATTACAATCACTGGGGTATATTATCCTCATTCTTTGCGTAAAGCTCGATTAGAAGTCATCAGTTATCTCCCTTTAACCCTGAAAGTGTCTCCTTCACCACTGCTGTAGTCTGGTATTCAACTCACAACTCTAAGAGTCAATTCAGGAACTAACCAACGTCTATATCCACTCGGCTCGATTTCATATTAGTCTTTACACCAATAGAAGATTCACAATAGAAGAAACCCCTAGAATCAAACACCATAAAGTCGATATTACTGGACGATAATTTTACAAATGAAATCTTTTGTGTCGATTTCATATTGGCCTTTACACCGATAGTGTTTTATATTTAGATATCATAAGCTAATCCAGATTCAGCAGATATACAAAGATAGAAAGGGATGTGTTGAGTTGTGTAGGTAATAACAACGAACAACAGAAATCTAATAATAATAAAATGTATTAAGAAAGAAATGGTATTTACAAAAATGGTTAGTATAATACAGGAAAACAAGGTATTAAGTGTACGTCTCTGTACGTCGTTGAATGCAATTATCACTTCCGGTTTACAACCGGAAATACACGACTGACTCGTAACTTTGTAATCTCGTCACTACCACCATTTATAGTGCATGGAACAGTTCATTATACTTAAAACGTGGAGAGCGGCCTAACAATATCCCGAAAGAGACATGACTGACTGGGCAGAAGATTATCCCGCAGTAGGTTGCCATTGCTTTCTGCGGTAGACTGGTTGCCGACCAAGATTATAGAACCCAATCTGTACTGTTATTTGACTCATAGCTAGAGGGAGAAAAGATGTATTATATTATTGTGTAGTATTTACTGGGGGATCAGTTTATTACTTCATAACAATAGAAAACCGATCCCCCACTTTATGACTAGTAAAAGCCTTAATCATGATTCCAACTATTATATTCAGTCATTCAGTTAAGTGCCATACGTGATACACACTTTGGACAATCATGTCCCAAAAGAGACATGACTGACTGGGCAGAAGATTATCCCGCAGTACGTTGCCACTGCTTTCTGCAGTAGACTGGTTGCCATCCAAGGCTGTAGGACCCAATCCGTCCTGTTATTTAACCCGTAACTGGAGGGAATTGACGAATTAATACATTTCCCAAGAGTTTGAATAAAGATTTTGAATAAAGATTTTAAAAAACACACAGCTTTTATTTTCAAGATGAAATTTTAAATTGGCAAAAGCTTTTGCACCGACCTTATATATATATATATATATATATATATATATATATATATATATATATATATATAAACTTATTTATAAATGGAACTTTGTGTGTGTATGTGTGTGTATGTCTGTGTCTGTGTCTGTGTCTGTGTGTGTCTGTGTCTGTGTCTTGAAAATTTACACAGTTTTACTATAAACGTCTGCGAGTGTTCTTAGCTAGGTTTTGTGTCCAGGTACCTCCGATAAATATCGAAAATCGATAATCGATGGAAGAGATGGATTAATACTGGGAGCTCAGTTTACCTTATTATTTATTTGCAGCTAAGGAGAGAAGACATGGATGCATGCCTTTCTCAAGGACATGTCAGTCAGTCAGTTAAGTGCCATACGTGATACACGCTTTGGGCAATCATATCTGTTGAGTTGTGTAGGTAATAACAACGAACAACAGAAATATAATAATAATAAAATGTATTAAGAAAGAAATGGTATTTACAAAAATGGTTAGTACAATACAGGAAAACAAGGTATTAATGAGTACGTCTCTGTACGTCGTTGAATGCAATTATCACTTCTGGTTTACAACCGGAAATACACGACTGACTCATAAATCGTAATCTGTCGAAACTTGTCTCGAACTCCCGATACTACCACCATTTATAGTGCCTGGAACAGTCCATTATACTTAAAAGGTGGAGAGCGGCCTAACAAGATGTAAGTCAAGGAAGTGTTTTTTCACCAGATCTATTAAACTTGTTCAGCGAGACTGTTCTCAAGGATTCGTCATTGGTGGTCACAATCTGAACAATATAAGATATGCAGATGATACAGTGCTGATAGCTGACACGGAAAGAAAACTACAAATTCTCCTAAAAGGTAGATGAAGAAAGTCAGAAGCAAAGACTACAAATAAACTACAAGAAAAGTGAATGTATGGTCATCAGCAAACAGAAGAGCCCAAAATGCCAATTACAGGTTGAGGATACTAAAGTCAAGCTGGTACAATAATTTAAGTCCTTGGAAAGTGTTCTAACTGAAGACGGAAAGTGCGACACTGAGATCCGAATTGGAATGGCCAAGGACGCATTCTAGAAGCTGAGCAGAGTATTAAGAGACAGGAAAATTTCGCTAGAAACAATGACGAGAATAGTGGATTGCTATGTGATATCTGTCCTTCAATATGACAGTGAATGCTGGACAATATCATCAAAGATGAAGGAAAAACTTGAAGCAACTGAAGTGGGGTTCTGCAGAAGGATACTGAGGATATTATGGATAGAGTAGTTGAGAAATGATATGGTTATAGAAAGGATGAAAACGAAAAATAAATTAATACTGAGCATCAGAAAAAGACAGCTGAAGTTCTTGGGACATGTTATGAGGAATGAAGGCTTAGAAAATCTGATACTCACAGGTCAGAAAGAGGGAAAAGGAGACAGGGGAAAGCAGTGGATAACATATTTGAAGGGCCTGAGAAGGTGGATGGCAGATCGGGGTTTGGGTGGGTTGACAGGAGAAAGCATGCTAAGAGCTACCAGGGATAAGGAAGACGTGGAAGGCCATGATCGCCTACGTCCGGAAGGAACTTGGCATATAGAAGAAGAAGTGAATTCATGCGATCAAGGTCAATGACCGATCAGACACGACATAACGCCAAGACTTATCTGTTAAACTGTGACGCTTCTCATGGAAATCCTGGTTTAATCAATGTCGGGTAATACCGGAAATGTATATCGTCACAAATATACAAATTTGTTCACTGGATCGGAAATTCCATTGCAGTTTTACTTAGAAAGGATATTACCTTCCAGTCATTGTGCTTGACAATGTTTTCGAATTGGGATTTCGATAAAATGATAACATACGTACTTCATGTACGTGTAACATGAAGCTTGAATATTTCTTATTAAAATTTGCATTTTATTTTACTGATTCATAAATCAGTTATGGTTTTATCTGACAGATTTATTCTGTTAAGAATAACGTACAATTACATTTTGTTCCATTATATAAAGTAACCAAAAATGTGCTGTCCGCTTTTTGATTAGTCATTGAATGAAGTTGAAATATATACGAAATGCGTGTAGCAATTGTTTTCAAATTCGGACAGCCGGAAGTAGGAACATTAAACACGCGCACCGTGCCCGGCCATCAGTTATAAGCCGAACGGCTGTGAGAAGGATGGTAGTGTCTAGAGATCTCGTTCGGAGCTGTTTGCTTTACGATTTCAAAGTGGGCTTATCAGAAGCTGCATCAAGTCGCTGCATATGTCACGCGTTTGGGGATAGTGCTGTGGATGAAAGACGTTGGTTTTGAAAATTCAAGTCGGGAGATTACTCTCTCCATGATGAGCCTCGCAGTGGATGACCACAGGTCTTGAATGACGGAGTCCTGATGGCGGCCATTGAAGAGCACAGTAGTCTAACGTGTGGTGAACTTGCAAGAGAGTTCAACGTTTCCGATGATATAGTTAGACTTCACCTTCACCGCCTAGGTAAGACGTACAAACTGAGCAAGTGGGTTCTGCAAACGATGTTGGAGGTCTACAAGAGATAACGAGTTGCAGCCTGCGTATCACTGCTTTCTCGCCACCGTACCGCATCCTTATTTAATGGAGTGCTTACCAGTGATTGAAAGTGGGTTCTGTACGAAACTCCCAAGTGTTCCAGACATTGGTTGTCTCAGGATGCTTTCCCTCACACCTCAAGACCGCCTATGCAACCACGCAAGATTATGCTTTGTGTCTGGTGGACAGGTCGTCACGTGGCTCATTATGGACCGCTACCAACGGGCCAAACGGTCACTGGAGACCTATACTCACAGCAATTGAAACGTGTGCAGCAGTCATTGCGCCTGAAGAAGCCAGCACTGGTGAATCGCAAAGGTGTGCTTTTCATCCATGACAATGCCAGGCCGTATATCGCGCGAGTGGTCAGGGATACCCTACAGCAACTTGGGTGGGAGACTTTGTGCCATCCACCTTATTCACCTGACCTTACGCCATCCGATTACCACCTCTTCCACTCCCTGGATAATCATCTTCGTAGGAAATCTTTCACCGATAAAGCAGACTTGCGCAAAGCCCTCACTGACTTCTTTGCGTCAAATCCCCCTTCCGAGTTCTATCGCAAGGACATTAAACAGCTGGAGACACGTTGGCAGTAGGTGCTAGATGTCGATGATGATGACTTCGAAGACTAAATATAAGTTACACATACTGCGAAGCGTTTTCTTTTTTTCCTTTAAAAACGGAGAGAACTTTTTAGGTTACCTTGTATATTCACCTTTATTTACAAAGACATCAGGTCGCTTTTCAGGTATCTATTTTATAAATTTTGAATAAAACTTCACGGGTTTTCATGTGGAAATGATTTTGACAAAATCCCGATTCTAATTTTTAATACAGATAATTTTCTCTATAAACGCGTTTTTGCAGGGACCAAAAATATTCCGTTGTTGCATGATCAGATAAATATGGCCATTGAGTCTGAACAGAAAAACTGAGTCTTCCAATTTTTTTCCATGGTACTCCTGCTTTATGTCAATTTATGTAATAGAATATACCTTTGCTATTCACAAGCAAAGGGATCTTTTTGACGAAAATTTAGGGACATATTGCAAGTAATGAGTATCAAAATGTCTATTTGATGTTTGCGTATTGGAATGGCTAAAGACGAATTGCAAAATCTGAGTAGAGAGAGAAAAATTTTGTGGGAAACAAAGAAAAAATGCTAGACTGTTGTGGTATCTGTCCTCGTATATGGCAGCGAATACTGGACAGTCTGCTCAAAGATAATGAAAATACTTGAAATGTCGTTCGCCATGAGGATACTGAGGATACCATGAACAGAAATGTGAGCAATGTGAGGTCTTGGAATAATTTTTTTTATAATCATATCGCCCCAAGCAAAGCATTTTGCTGTCCCTGTTTTGCAGGGGATTACAAAAAAAGGAATGTTATGAGAAAGACTGACAGGTTATAGGGGGTATCAGGAAGTGGGTAAGAGAAGGATGAAAATAATGATGAGAGTGAAGTGGAGGGAGAAAGGGGCATGAGAGAGAGAGAGAGAGAGAGAGAGAGAGGATGCAGGTTAGTGAGATAGGAGATGACTGTTGACCTTACATTTAAGTTCTTGGGGATTGTAGCAGTCGGGGAAGTAAGTAAATGGAAGGGAATTAAACTTTCTGGTCCTTTACAGAGAACCGACTTTCTTAGCAGCGGATTTAGCTGTGGATTCTCGTCATTACACTTGAATTGTTGAATGTTGAATGAAAAATAAAAGGAAAATTATACATAACATCAGGAAGAGGCAGTTAAAGTTTCTGGTACACATAATAAGGAAGAAGGGTTTGGAGAATCTGATACTCACAGGGCGAATATAGGGAGAGAAAAACAGAGGAAAACAACGCGTCACATACTTTATGGACTTAAACAAAAGGATGGTAGAGTAGTGTTTGGGTGATATAACAAGATAAAATATATTAACAGCTACAAAGGATAGAACACTGTGGAGGGTTTGATCGTCTACGTCCCTAAGAGACGCAGCCCATAAAAGAAAGAAGATGTTTCGTTGTGTTTTAAGAAATCTAAATGAGTAACTCTAAATCTAACTGGGATGTGCGTTGTGGTGCATTGGATATCGGCTCGGAACGAGAAATCGGAGAGCCGAGTTCGAATTCTAGCTGAATTCATTGCATTCATTTACGCGCAAATACCCTTGGGAAAGGTATTAATCCGTCTATTCCTTCCAGTTATGGGCTAAATAACAGGACAGATTGGGTTCTATAGCCTTGGTCGGCAACCAGTCTACCGCAGAAAGCAATGGCAACTTACTGTGGGATAATCTTCTGCCCAGTCAGTCATGTCTCTTTCGAGACATGACTGCCCAAATTGTGTATCACGTGTGGCCCTTAACTGACTGAATGAAATGAGTAAAAACTCGACGATCATACATACTCCACACAAAACTATATTCCATGGAGCTCAGCTGTGGAGATCAGGGTTTGTTTTGTCAGTCTATCTTCCCCGTAGAAAATTTTCGTAGGCGAACATATTTCATCGCGTAACATGATTCAACATAACTCAAGTAGTTTTCCCGCCTGTAGAACTCGCTTCCTGATTCTTTATTTTCTTGACGGCTACAACCTCCAGGAATTCAAATGCAAGGTCAATACTCATCTCTTAACCACTTGACCCTAGTTCTTTCCTCACCACCCTGTATATCCTTTCCTTTCTCTCCACCTCTGCAACAGTCATCACACCTGTATTCCCTTTCTTCTCTTCCTCCTTTCTAAATGGTTTGTCTTTCTCTTCACTCTCTTCTATCTAGTGGTTTTACTCTTATGTAGCCTCCTGCACATCAGTGGCGTTACCGCCTTACTAAGGATGATATGATTAACAAATATATAGAAATTAGTTATGACTCAACGTAGGAGAATTTCCTCTACAGATCCTTCCTGTGGTTGCATTCGTTGCATTCACTTACGTGCAAATACCCTTAGAAAAGGTATTAATCCGACTTTTCCTTCCAGTTATGGATTAAATAGCAGGACAGATTGGGTTCTATAGCCTTGGCTGGCAACCAGTCTACTGCAGAAAGTAATGGCAACCTACTGCGGGATAATCCAGTCAGTGATGTCACTTTCGAGACATGATCGCCCAAACGTGTTTCACGTATGGCACTTAACTGACTGTAGATGTTCATAAAGAAAAATGAAGAATAAGATGAAACTAGACATGGAATAGCCGTTTTCTGTCAAAATGCTGGCGCTGTCTACGGCTATATCGTGTTGGCAACTAGTCTACTGCAAAAAGTAATGACAACCGACTAGAGGAAACTCTTTCCAGTTATTCATGTTTCTCTCGAGAGACAT
This sequence comes from Ascarosepion bandense, assembly GCA_037127315.1. Classification (NCBI taxonomy): domain Eukaryota; kingdom Metazoa; phylum Mollusca; class Cephalopoda; order Sepiida; family Sepiidae; genus Ascarosepion; species Ascarosepion bandense. The sequence continues at coordinate 1,381,279 of JBBBDQ010000685.1, read as the reverse complement.
GATCGCCCAAGCGTGTATCACGTATAGCAGTTAACTGACTGACTGATTAAAAACAAATTGAGTCATAAATGAATCGAGAAACTGACAAAAATTGCAGGAGATCAACGGCCAAAAAAAAAAAAAAATGAACATAGTGGCAGAAAATTTAAATACCGAAGACGAGGCATGTTTGAAATTATAGAAGGGAACGAGAGAACTGGTTCAAACATTCGATGGAAACAATAATAATTTTAAAAATAATATACCTGATAGTTTCGGCCTATATTTTCAGTGATAAAGTATTTTAAAAATTTACACTATTTACACAATTCGGATTGATTTTCGTATATATATTAGGCCATTGACGACGTTTCGGCTGCTATACGTTCCGGCCGCTATACGTTACGGCCTTCTTTTTCATATGTCTCTATTTCGGAGATAATGCATTTGACACTAGTTCTCATCTTTATGGCCACATTCACGACATTTTAGCCTTTGTACACCCCAGCCTTCTCCGGTAGCTGTCTATAATTATGCATTGCGGTATTATTCCTATTCGCACGATTTTTGAACTTATCTCATCTTTGTTGCCATATTTACGATGTTTCGGTTGTTGTACGTTCCGGCCTTCTTCAGATGACTGAAATGAAGGAACGGACCTTTAGTTGGAATAGTGCATAAAAGCGCTATTTGTAGTAATCCAGTGACTTAACCAAAGGAGTTCAATACCTGGCCAGAATAGAGGTGAACAAAAACTTAAAGTTGAGTTTATAAAGAGAAATAACTGAAACTGATATATCTGGAAGAGGCATGTCACGAAGAACTAGAACAATTTACCACGGTAGATGAAATAAATATATTCCAATCAATTGATGTAGACTGGAGTGTAAAACGGCCGAAACATCGTGAATATCACAAGAAAGCTGAGGACAACAGTCTCAAGTATGTAAAAAGTTAAAATAGATAAAGCAGTTTCAGCCCGGGTAATACCAGGTCACCATTTTAATTTCTTTTTCTCTGTGTACCACGAAGAAATACGTGCACAAGCTTTTGAAAAACAAAATTTAAAAAAATACAGCGTCCAGGATTTTTGAGTCTACCTATGAATAGCAAAAAATACAAGAAAATAATGGTATGCATTGATTTTTATGGGAAATTGATGAATCAATAAATCGATAATTTTAGATCAATATACCAGTCTTAGCGTTATTCGTCAAGAGACGAAATTTTTGGTTTGAACTAAAGAACAAAAAAAAAAAAAATTAAAAAACATGTAAATTGTAATGTGATATTTCCTCAAGTCAGCTTTGCAAACTGAACATTACTTCTGGGAAATATAAGATGGGTGAATGAACTGGATAAATTATTGGAATGATGGCCTTAAGGTTCGGGTTCCAATCACAAACAGCAGGTAAAGAATTAAAACGAAGAAACATTTCTATAATGGTAAAATTAAGTCTTGTAGGAGATATCCAGCTCATTGGATGCCCTACAAAGATGCTCCCACTCATGACATATATATAGCATTTGATTTACACATTTACATTTGAACATTGTTAACCTGTGAGCAAAAACTAATTCAAAGCCGGAAAGATTACTCATGAGAAACTCTGTTAAATATTTATCGGTTTCAAAGAAAAGACAAATATTTAATTCTCTCTCTCTCTCTCTCTCTCTCTCTCTCTCTCTCTCTATCTATCTATCTATCTATCTATCTATCATTAATTTGGAGAGGTTTGCCACTTAAACTCTGAGGAGTGAAGACATGACAGTGGTGCCTTCACATAACTTCGAAGTCGCCATGACTCTGCGCAGTAAAGTGAGAAGCGTCTTGCGTATTAATTCTATTAAAGTTCTATTTTGATATCTAGCACTTTATGACAAAAAACCTGCTTGCCTAAAATGCCTTCCTACAAGTAAATTACTGAAAAACAATAATCTTGACACTAGGCACCATCATAGCTAAACACACATGCACTCTCTCTTTCTATATATATATATATCTGTCACCTTAATCCTGACATTCCCTATGTCTAACCACTCCTTCTCTTTACCTTCCCCTATGTAGCCCCATGCGCAATAGTGGCAGTGGAATGCCTTGCTTGGGGTGAGATGATTAAAAAAAATATATATATATTTGAACCGTACTGTATATATATATACAGTCATCTGCAGACAGATCTGTTTCGCTATATCACAGCTCATCAGTACGGTTAGACTCCGATTGCTTTTAACCCAGGATTGAAAACCGACCGAATTCTTGTCAGTCGGTGATCCTACCAATGGGCCATTGGCGTTCGGTAGAAGAAGGCAGACTTTTTAGTGTGTATATTATCAGTACACACGCCAGAGTGCTCTAATTCAGTAATAAATGAGCGATATGTACATGCCAGAGTAGCTACTGTTTTTCAAAGTCTACCATTCTTCCAGAGTGCTCAATCAGGGTTTGAGTGCGTAAATTAATTTCAAACTGCAAGGACTGATTTGAATTTTCCTTTGAAGCTGTAGAAATTTGAATTCTTGTTAACCCTTTGTTGCTTATTAATTACAATTGTAACCAATATGCAAAAAAGGTTAGAGAAAATTTAGAATTGTAACCAATATGCAAGGAAGGGTTAATGGTGGTTTTTGATTTTCTGACACCCATTCTCTCTCACTCTCTCTCTCTCTCTCTTTCTTTTTTTCTCTCTCTCTCTCTCTCTCTCCCTCTCTCTACGGTCAATGAAGCAAGAAGCTAAGTGAATTAACAAATGAATAAATAGTAAAATGAAATTCACCATGATGAATTTAAAGTTTTACTCAACTCGGTTAATATTCTGATGGCAGCTGATGTAAGAGTAAGAACTAAAACTAAACCAGCTAAACATAAATCCCCTAAGCCTATTAACATCCCTTTTTCGAATGTCCGTGGTATCCGTACCAACCTTTGCAGCGTTGAATCCTTCCTCCAAGTAAACTCACCTGACATCTTAGCTCCCTGTGAAACTAAGCTTGACCCTTCTATTCTTTCCTCTTATTTCTATATCCATAATTACCTACCTCTCTTTAGGAAGGACTCCAATCTCCATATGCATAGACTTGTCATTTTTGTCAGCGAATAACCTCCTCTACCTGGGGTGATTTTTCTTCAATCTCCTGATCATTCCTACGTGTCTCTCTCTACATTGCTATCTTTTATTTCACTACCGTTCGCCTTCATCTCCTGACTGTTCGGTACTCGACAGCATCTCTGAAAATATAGATGAGACCATTTCCTCTCATCCATTCGCCCATACATTTGTGTTTGGAAACTTCAGTGCCCGCCACGAAAAATGGCTGGAAAACTTTGTCGCAGATCTTGCAGGTGTCCATACCATGAACTTTTCAATCACTCAATCCCTTTCGTAAGAAGCTGATTTCCCAACGCGTTTCTCGAATAACACTAATGGAACTGACTCGCTACTAGATCTGTTTCACTTCTATCCCTGACTCTTGCCATGTTATGCAGCGTTGCCCTGTTGGCAACTCTGATCATGCAGTGGTTTCTGTGGCTGCCGCCAAGTTACCCCTAAAAATAGGCCTAAATTCTTGTTGCGACCAGATCTCATTTTGTAAAATCAGCACTTTCGTCTCTCTGCAAAGCCAATCCTGTATTCCATTACCAGTGGCTTTGTCACTCCTTTGTCAAGATAATATCGCCAGACAAATTAGTACCCTTCCTTTCCCTATACTGCTTATAATGTTGACTGCTCCCTTATACCTCAAACGTAAGAATACGCAGTCGTTGTTCTCAGACCAAATGCCTTAAACGACCTTTTCAGCTCCGGACAGCAAAGAGGATGGTCACACCCTAGTTTTTCTCCCTGCTACTAGACACTTGGCTTTAGTTAACGGCCGCTAGCAGTGTGACAGAAAAGATAATTTTTTCCTTATTTTTCCCTAAAGTTGAGTTTTAAGATAAGTATTTTTTAGCCCCTTATAAATGTATTTTTAAAGCTTTGCTATTATTTTCTAAGAATATTTTCTACCCTTTTTCGTAAATGTTAAAACCCAAAACCTTCCTGCTGATTTTCCTATTCATAAAAACCCTTATTCATCGTTTATTAAGTATAAAACTTCCTTAAAAGTTTATTCTCTTTAATGTTTTTTGCACCTTCAAAATGTAATGTTTTTTGTGTTTTATTTTATGTTCATTTTTTAATTTGTTGCAGTTTTCACAAGGCTGCATTTATATGTGAAATAAATGTTGTTTTTACATATTATGTGGCTTTCGTCAGTCCTTTCACACACACCACTATCGATACTAGACGGCCGTTATAGTTTCCGTTAATGTCTTCTTTCAAATCCCTCTCTCCCAGGAACCACAGACCAGCAAAATATCTTACCGTAACGATTTCCTGCGTTACGTCCTTTGAAACAAAGCTTTTAGTCTTCCCGTTGAAAACTGTTTGTCCGAGGTCTCTTCATGTGTTAAAGCTGACATCGATGCTTTCATCCCAGTCGGGAAGTTACGACTTCAACTCCATTCGTCCCCCTGGTTCTCCCCTGCTTGCTTGGCTGCTATTGCTCACAGAAATCACTTCTTCCAGCTTTATTGGAGCCACGCGTCTGATCATAATAGGCGCCATTTTGCCTATGCTCGTAATCAGTGTAGGAGGATCTTAAATGATGCTAAGATGTTGTTTGCTGAAAGAATGAAGCAGCGTATAGCCTCACGGAAGTTCGGCTCTAAAGACTACTGGCAGCTCTGTAAAAATGTGTTAACTAACAGAAAGCCCTCAATCAAACAATGAATTTCAGGTCCTCACATCTTCAGCGGACTAGGCTGAATGCTTTACTTGCTAATCTCCACCATCACAACATTTGATTCGTCTGGGGTATCAGCACCCGACTTCCAACCTAGAACTGAGGCTCAACTGAGTAACATTAACATTACTCCCTCACTGATCTCTAACATAATTTCAAACTTTGACCTACATAAGGCGAGCGGAGGTGATGGAATCCCAATCACAGTCCTGCAAAAACGGGTCCCTGAACTCTCCTCTGTCTTCTCCACATTCTACATCTATTGCCTCTCTGCTTTTTGCTTACCTACCTGCTGGAAGTCCTCCTCTGTGGTTCCTGTATTTAAGAATGATGGAAAACCCTCAGTCCTCTCTAGTTATTGCCATATCAGCCTCCTACCCAGTTTTGGCAAATTGCTCGAGACTATTATTAATGTTGAAGTGGTTAAACATCTCACAGTCCACGGCCTCTATTCCGATAAACAGTATATTGTCCGCTTCACCAGGTCTACTGCTGATATGTTAAAAACTACCACAGAGTATATATACCAGGCTCTCCATAATTTCATTATTGCTGCGAATGTTAATTGGCATACACTCAGTTTTGGTATGATTCAGGTGAAGCCCTGAACAGTTTGCTGCTGATTCAAGAGAGGATAGGAGTGCCTGAGCACTAAGGAGGTTGTCTGACAACAGCGCAATGTCATCAGCAAAATCAGCATCGGTAATATAAAGTGCAGGATGACGTGAACTTCTTCTCGGCTGATACATGAGTCCATTTTCTTTTATTGCATCCACAGAGATGTGCATGATGTAGTTTATTACAATGATGAAAAGGAAAGGTGCAAGTGTATCGCCTTGAAGAATACCAGCTAGAATATCAAAAGGCTCTGTTTCACCATTTGGAGTCAAGACTGTGGCTAGTGTGTTTGTATACAATACTTTAATGGCTTCAATGATTTCTACTGGTATGCTATAAAGTCCAAGAATTTCGAACATAGTCTCGCAGTTGACTGAGTCAAAAGCTTTACTAAAGTCTACAAAGATAAGAGCTGCAGTTTTATTGCAGAATGTGATTTCCACAATTATTCTACGTAGAGTGAGCATTTGTCCAAGAGTGGAACGACCTGGGCGGAAACTATTTTGGTTTTTGCGTAGAATGGGCTCTAATTTTGAGCGTACACGATTTAGAAGTAGCTTGTTATAAATTTTTGTAGCTATAGGCAGCAACGAAATACCGCGATAGTTGGTTGGCAGTGTCAAATCGCCCTTTCTAGGCGTGGGAATGATTTGTGACTGTAGCCAGATGGTTGGTGAAACATGGCTGGCTTTTGCATAGTTACATAGGTTGAGAAGTAATAGGTGAAAAATAGGGCCTTTCCACAAGATGGCTGTAATCTTGTCCGGACCAAGAGATTTGTTCATTGTACTCTTTAGAACAAAAACTAACGCTTCAATGGTGTACTCTCCTGATGGCATGTTCAAAGCATTACTAATTTGAACTTTTGGAAGGGATTTGTCTTCTGGTAGGTTTGCAGGATTACCAAGGAGGTTTCTAAAGTGAGAAAGCCAGTTACTAAGACGTTGTTCACAGCTTCCACCTTTCATTGTTGGTAGAGATTTTAATCCCTTTTTCCGATAGATCATTTATAGTTTTCCAAGCTGCAGAGTATTGTTGGTTGATATAAAGATGGGAAATGTCATTTATTTTCCCATTTACGAAAGCTACTTCTACCTCAAGATATGCATGGTCAAGGGATTTTTTAGCAGCTGTTAACTTGTTCTTATTTATTCGAGAAGAGTGACAGTGATAGATAGCCGAGGTTTTCTTGAGATTTTCTTGAGCTGCTGAGACTCTTGTGTCTGAACTAACTGGGTTTCTTTGTGATTTTTGTTTTTTGGGAAGTGTAGATAGAGCCACTTCCTCATTAGCTTTAATCAAGTTTCCATATATCAAGTCTCTGTTACTTGAATCTAACTGAGGGTTTTCTGTGTCATAATGAAAGAGTTCTTGGAATCGGTTAAATACACTCACCGCATACAGAGAAGATAGATTTCTATCACGGGAGACCGCTTTCCAGTTAAAAGCTTTCATGGGATCCGCAGTTGGTTTTTTTGAAACTCTCAAACTCAGTTTAACTGTGGCAGAGACAATACGATGATCGGATCCTACAGAAGAAAAATATGAGTATGCTTGACAATCCCTGATACTATTCTGCCATTTCTTACAGACCAGTATGGAGTCCAGTTGGGCTCTGCTGCCATTTGGATACTGAAAGGTCCACAGCTGATGGTTGGACTTCATAAATCCAGTGTTAGCTTGATAGAGGTTAAATTCCTGCATTAAGTAAACCAGATGCTCGCCGTTACGGTTGGTTTCTGTATGGAAGGTGAATTTAGCAGCATCCGGCCCCAGTTTAGCATTGAGGTCGTCTGGTACCTGAAGAAAATTGTGGGCTGGAACATTTTCGAGAGTAGAGCGTATAGTGTTGTAAAACTGATTGATTTCTTCATCGATACTATCGTTGTGAGGAGTGTGGCAAGATATACCTACAGCCAGGTTTATTTTGTCTGTTTAGGCAGGAGTAAATGTTGGTGTCATATGTATAGTTGTAAAGTGATTATATCGGGAAGATGATCGATGAATATCAGGAAAAGCGTAGTGCCTAGGATACAGCATTGAGGCAAGTCCGCTTTCGTATGAAAGGATCTGTAAGCATGCTAATTCAGAGCGACCTTGATTTGGTAAGAGTAATAGGACTAAAGCGAAGCATCGTTTGGAAATACTATAGCTTTGTAGCTTAGGCAGAAGGTTAGCATGTCAAACGCTTTCGAGATATACAGGACAACAACCCGGGCTTCTCTTTTCTTATGAATAGCTTTATACATATATTCAGTGATGGCTGATCCTCACAACTTTTCTTTGTTTCTAAAAAAAATTTCTGCTTTTTAATACTCTGCTTAGCTTTTCGAAGGCAGCTTTGGCTATCCCAATGCACCTTCGGATTTCAGTGTCTCCCTTTCCGTCCTTTGTTAAAACACTTCCCAGATTTAACTGTTCATTAATATTTTCTTTTATTTGTTTCTAAGAAAGTTTTTCTTTTCTCTTAATACTCTGCTTAGCTTTTGAAATACAACTTTGGTCATTCCAATATGAATTTAGTTAAAGGGAGGTAATTGACTCTGAAATATGTCTCATGTAATTAGAACACCGAAGATCACCAGTGGACAAAATAATGCGTTCAGTTCGAAATTCACCTGAAGAAGGTAGGAGCGTACAATTGCCGAAAGGTCGTGAATATGACAACAAAAATGAAAACAGTCTTAAAAATATGAATAAATAATCTTCTGTCTCCTTGAAGCCTGTTACTCTATTGTCCCGATGTTTTCCTTCTCAGTAACCCGAGTGGCTTTTTTCGCCTTTCTTGGGGTGAAATGATTAAAAATATATATCTTCAAACAAGTTTTTTCATTTCATATTATAACCTTCAATAAGTTCTCTTTGATTTTTCACGAAAAGTGATTTTTTTTACAAAACTTAGGATGAAACATGACAATGAAAGTCGTGTCCATCTCTCACCATTACTTTTTTTCCATCTTTCTGGCAACGTTTGAATTCCACATCAGAAAAACATAATATCTTTTCAGGCTAACGACGAATTGATAAGAATGAAATTGCTGCTCAGCCAGGCCACATACCATCGATCGGAACAAGTGATAACGAACTGGGCAATGTCTGATGTATACGGCGGATGGGGTAGGACTTCCCATTTAAGCGTTTTCAAGTAGGTTTTTAACCGGTTTGCAAAATGTGGCCTAGTCTTGTCATGTTGCAAAATCACTTATATATATATATATATATATATATATATATATATATATATATATATATATATATAGGTATCCAAGTGAATAAAAATAACATTTATTACCATCATTATTGAACTAACTGATGAGACATTCTTCTTCTGATATACACCTTTGTAATAAATTATAATTTGTACGTGTTCTAAACTATAATAAACTAGCAGTATAACCCGGCGTTGCTCGGGTGTAATGAAAGCTGTAAAACTAATCCATGGTCCTAGAGCTCAGACTCTTTGGACGTTGGCATGAAAGACTAAAAAGCAATAGCTGTTTCCAGTTAAAGTGAAACCATAGACTGAAAGAAAAATGAATGGATCTAAGTCAAATTTTGATTTCCTGGTATCGATATCAAATAAGTTTTTTCGTCGTAAACTGAATTTTGAGGGCTAAATAAGTCCTCTAAGCAAATGGTATCATGGCTGAGACGAAGAAATACAATTATACCTACTTAGAGCCAAACCCGAAGCAAAATATCGATTTTCTGCACTATTGTAAGAACTGCAACCTTGAAACTTCTGAATATTTTTTCTTATGTCTTTGTCTATGAGTGTATCAAATTTGAATAAAATTGGACCACTCCTTCTATAACCCGAGTTTTTCGATTATCGATTTTCGATATTTATCGGGGGTACCTCGGCATAAAACCTAGCTAAGAACACTCGCAGACGCTTATAGTACAACTGTGTAAATTTTCAAGAAAATCAACTCAGCCGTTTCGGAGTCTATAGGTAACGGACACACACACACACACACACACACAAATTTCCATTTATAAATAAGTTTAGATATGTGACTTTGTAAGAGTAGCTTAGATGTGAGACAAAGCTGTAAGTGTGGAGCATCCGGTGAGAATTGAACTCACTATGGACATAATTACTCTAACAAGGCAAGCTTGTTAGACACCTCCTAATACACTAACTCGCACCCATTCTCTCAAACACTCTTCCTATGTACTTCCTTACTCGTCTATCACCCTCCTTCTGACATTTCCTATATCCAATCGCTCTATGTAATCCCCTGCGCTGTAGTGGCAGTGGAATGCCTTGCTTGGGGTGATATGATTAAAAAAATCTTTGTTGTGTCTCTGCTCGTACAGGGGCCGTTGTTTTCTTTTTCTTCAATGCTCAGATCAAACATATAAATTGTAGTCGATAGCGATCTCCCTTGAACAACTCATAATAAAATACACGCAGCTGATCACTTCAAATATAGAGCAGAAGCTTCGAACCATGAATATTCGGCTTCTCCGCCTATGTTGATGCATGTCCGGGGTTACCCGACAATTTTCTACGCTTAGTGTTATCGAAGTCCACCCACTTTTCATCGCCGGTCACCATTTGGCATCTTTATAACAATGAAAGTGCTGCTCAACCAAAATATATATTATTCATTGGAACAAGTGAGAATCGGACGGGGCAATGTTTGATGAATATGTCGGGTGAGGTAGGACTTCCCACTTAAGCGTCTCCGAGTAGGTTTGCACCCGTTTTGCGACATGTGGCTTAGCCTTGTCATATTGTAAAACCTCTTAGCTATGTCTCTTATCGTATCTCGGCTGTTTTTTCCAATTCTCAGCTCTAATGTATCAATTGTAGCCGACAGGGATTTCCCGTGATGATTTCGGCCGGTTTGTACAACTCATAATAAACTACACCCAGCTGATCCCACCAAATGCGGAGCAGTAGCTTCGAACTATGGATATTCGGCTTTGCCGCCAATTTTGATGCATTGCCGGGCTTACCCAACGGTCTTCTTAGCTTTAAGGGTTATCCTAGTGTTTCATCGCCGGTCACGATACGATGCAAACCCTTTGTCGTTAAACAGCTTTTCACACGCTACACGACGCTGTTCGATGTCTCTCAGTTTCAACTCGTACAGAACCCAATATTCTTGCTTTTGAATGCTTTCAAACGTTCTCAAACTGTTCAGTGATCAACTCTTAATGATTCTGCAAGTTCGGCTTGCACCTAACATAAGTTTTCGTAAGGTTTTTCTTCTTCAAACTTTTTTGGTACACCAGAGATTCTCAGAGCGTACTTTATTTTCAATATCAATATCATTATTTTTGAAGCGTCTAATCCAACCTTTGCATATATTTTACCAACAGAGCACGGTTGCCGTAATTCTCAACAAGAATTCCGTATGCTTCAGCGGCAGATTACTTTTGAATAAAGTGGTGTAGTAAAATTCCTCGCAAATGCATTTTCTTTGGCACGAAATCCGACATGTTTAACGCTATGAAAAACAATGTTGTTTACAATTCGGTGAAATGACATACACTGAATTTCAAGCTTATTTATAGGAGTTCCTTCTAGATGCGTTCTTCTTCTTCTATGTGCCCTGTCCTTTCGGGACGTAGGCGATCAAGGCTTTCAACGTCTCCCTATCCGTGGTGGCTCTTAGCACGCTTTCTCTTGTTACATCACCCAAACACCGCTCTGCCATCCACTAGCTTAAGCCCATAAATCTAGAATATAAATCTATAGAAACTAGCATGACCACAAAATGAGGGATCAGTTTATATATTGATTATAATATAGAATTGATCCCCCATTTTATATCTACATTATAATTTCTCATAAACAGTTGGCATATAACTACTCCTTCTATGTGCCCTGTCCTTTCAGGACGTAGGCGATCATGGCGTTCCACGTCTCCCTATTCCTGGTGGCTCTTAGCACACTTTCTATTCTTACACCATCCAAACCCTGCTCTGCTATCCACTAACTCAAGACCATAAATCTAGAATATAAATCTATAGAAACTAGCATGGCCACAAAATGAGGGACCAGTTTATATATTGATCATAATATAGAATTGATCCCCCATTTTATATCTACATTATAATTTCTCAAAAACAGTTGGCATATAACTACTTCTTCTATGTGCCCTATCCTTTCAGGACGTAGGCGATCATGGCGTTCCACGTCTCCCTATTCCTGGTGGCTCTTAGCACGCTTTTTTGTTACACCACCCAAACACCGCTCTGCCATCCACTAACTTAAGCCCATAAATCTGGAATATAAATGTATAAAAACTAGCATGACCACAAAATGAGGGATCAGTTTATGTATTGATTATAATATAGAATTGATCCCCCATTTTATATCTACATTATAATTTCTCATAAACAGTTGGCATATAACTACTTCTTCTATGTGCCCTGTCCTTTCAGGACGTAGGCGATCATGGCGTTCCACGTCTCCCTATTCCTGGTGGCTCTTAGCACACTTTCTATTCTTACACCATCCAAACCCTGCTCTGCTATCCACTAACTCAAGACCATAAATCTAGAATATAAATCTATAGAAACTACCATGGCCACAAAATGAGGGACCAGTTTATATATTGATTATAATATACAATTGATCCCCCGCGTTTCTATCCACATTTCCCAATTTGTCGTTCCAAGCCGATATCCACTGCACTATGAGGCACATCCTTGCATTCACTTACACACCAATACCCTTGGGAAAGGTATCAATCCATAGCTTCTCTCCAATTATGGATTAAATAATGACATATTGGGTTCTATAGCCTTGGCGAGCAACCGGTCTACCGCAGAAAACAATGGCAACTTACTGCGGGATAATCTTCTGCACAGTCATGTCATATCTCTGTCAAGACATGATCGCCCAAAGCGTGTATTACTTATGGTAATCAACTGACTGACTAAATATCTTAGCTACATCGTTGTAGTGCACAATCCAAAATTTTCAGTTTAAATTTCAAGGTAGAACTCTGAAACTACAGCTACTACTAGAAGAGATCTTTCTCATTGAAGCGGTAAATTTATTCCAAGGTTATCAAAAGAAGCAGCAGTTTATTTTGGCAACCTAGTTAAGATCTTCCCTGCTTTATTTGCGATGGCTGCGTTTATAAAATCTGAGTATAGTTATAAGGATTTAAGAGCGTGTTTTGATGCTTCAAGACCAGGTGAGGCACTCCTCTGAACACAACAGGATAGATCGAATGTGACGTCAATTATTTTGACTACGAATGAAATTCCAGCATTACAGATATATGTAAATATATATAATTACATTCCTGCATATATGTAATTGCATAGAAAAATCAATTCGATTAGTGCATTAAACTAAAGTTGGAAAGGTTTAGGTTTACCCAGATGTTGAAATATTACAAGAATTTCTACTTAGAGAGAAAAAACAAACTAGAGTTAAAAATAAAATGACAGATTTTCTAATGCAAGCCAATGATTACACAAACAATTAGTATTAACTAACCAATATGGGGAGAATTGTCCAGATATATTTACATATAGGATATTTACAACGCAGGATGTGCGTTGCGGTACAGTGTATATCGGCTCGGAACGTGAAACCGGGGAGCCAAGTTCGAATTCCAGTTGAATCCATTGTTTTTCACTTACGCGCAAATACCCTTATGAAAGGTATTAATCCGTCTCTTCCTTCCAGTTATGGGTTAAATAACAGGATAGATTGGGTTCTATAGCCTTGGTCGGCAACCAGTCTACCGTAGAAAGCAATGGCAACCTACTGCGGGATAATCTTCTGCCCAGTCAGTTAGGTCTCTTTCGAGACATGATCGCCCAAGCGTGTATCACGTATGGCACTTAACTGACTGACTGTATGTAATAGAAATATAATTAAAACTTCTACTGGGTATAAAGTGGGGGATCAGTCTTATATTGTTATGAAGTAATAAACTGATCCCCCACTATTACTACATAATAATATAATACAGCTCTTCCCCTTCTAGCTATGAGTCAAATAACAGGACAGATTGGGTTCTATAGCCTTGGTCGGCAACCAGTCTACCGTAGAAAGCAATGGCAACCTACTGCGGGATAATCTTCTGCCCAGCCAGTCAGGTCTCTTTCGAGACATGATCGCCCAAGCGTGTATCACGTATGGCAATCAACTGACTGATATTTACATTAAATATTAATAAAGGTTTCTAAAGGACATAAATTGAAGGATCGTCTTTCTATAATTATTATTTAATAAACTGATCGAAATGAGAATTACTGCAACTTACCAGATGGTAACGAATGGTTTTATTGTTGATTCTGGCTGAGAAACCACACAAAATAATAAATAACAAAAACAAATATGGAGATAGAAAATATAAGTTATACTGAACAAAAATATACAAACTGGAACACGGGTTAGTCAATTCAGGAATACTATTAATCGAAATCAATATATATGCAGTCTTGCAATAAAATATTATGTCCGGTTAATGAGTCAATATCCAAACAATTCCAGCTTACTCTGCACCAACTTACTAAGCAACTGCTTACAACTCTACAACTACACACTTTTACAACTACTCTCTATATTTAGCTGTCCCTCCCAGTAAGGGCAACATATGACACATGGTCAGTTTATATCTGGGCTAGGAAGCAAAGAGCGCCCTCTACGCGAAGGCAAAGGGCTGACAGTGTTGTAGTAGAGTACAACTACTCTCTATATTTAGTTGTCCCTCCCAGTAAGGGCAACATGTGACACATGGTCAGTTTTGACTGGGATTCCCGGGCTATATGGCCCGGCCAAAAAATGTATGTCTATTTTTGCCCAGTCGTGCTTCTACCCTTCGGCGGAACCACGACTGGGTTATTGCTCTCTGCTCGGAAGCAGAGAGCGCCCTCCACCCGAAGGCAGAGGGCTGACAGTGTCATAGCAGAGTACAACTACTCTCATTATTTAGCTGTCCCTCCCAGTAAGGGCAACATATGACACATGGTCAGTTTTGACTGGGATTCCCGGGCTATATGGCCCGGCCAAAAAAATGTATGTCTATTTTTGCCCAGTCTTGCTTCTACTCTTCGGCGGAACCACAACTGTGTTATTGCTCTCTGCTCGGAAGCAGAGAGCGCCCTCTACCCGAAGACAGAGTGCTGACAGTGTCGTAGTAGAGTACAACTACTCTCTCCAGTTCTCTCTAGAGGCAGGATTATATGTACACATCAGGCGAGTTCATTATTAAGTACAAAGGGGCGTTTCCCAAAAGTTTCATAATAAAATTAGAATTATTTAACAAATGGTATAATTGAGAAATTACACCGAAAAGAACTGTTGATACGGATTGTTAACAGTGACTTATTTGTGAATAATCTAAACTTATTTATAAATGGAACTTTGTCTGTGTGTGTATGTGCGTGTGTGTTTTTGTTTGTGTGTGTGTGCGTGTCCGTTACCTATAGACTCCGAAACGGCTGAACCGATTTTCTTGAAAATTTACATCGTTGTACTATAATCGTCTGCGAGTGTTCTTAGCTAGGTTTTATGTTGAGGTACCCCCATAAATATCGGAAATCGGTAATCGAAAAACTCGGGTTATAGAAGGAGTGGTCCAATTTTAATCAAATTTGATACACTCATAGTCAAAGACATAAGAAACGATATTCAGAATTTTCAAAGTTGCAGTTCATACAATAGTGCAGAAAATCGATAATATATATATATATATATATATATATATATATATATATATATATAAAAGGCAAGATGTTTGTGTGTGTCTGTTTATCTGCCTGTATGTCTGCATTTTTTTCAGCCCTTTTATTTTAGTTTTTGCTTCGGGTTTGGCTCTAAGTAGGTATAATTATAGTTCTTAGTCTCAGCCATGATACCATTTACTCAGAGGACTTATTTAGCCTTCAAAATTCAGTTTACGACGAAAAAACTTATTTGATATCGATACCAGGAAATCAAAATTTGACTTACATCCATTCATTTTTCTTTCAGTCTGTGGTTTCGCTTTAACTGGAATCAACTACTGCTTTTTAGTCTTTCGTGCCAACGTCCAAAGAGTCTGAGCTCCAGAACCATGGATTAATTTTAAAGCTTTCATTACATCCGAGCGACGCCGGGCTATACTGCTAGAATTAGAATAATCCGGAAGCTAAACTGGCAGCAAACTGCCTGCATACTAATAGAAAATTAATTCAGTAAATATACAAATAAACTGCAAGAGAACCGAATGCATGGTCATCAGTAAAAAGTGCGGCCCAATATGTCAAATACAGGTGGGGGATACCAGAATCAAGCAGGCACAAAAATTTAAATACCTGGGAAGTGTTCTAACAGAAGACGGAAAGTGCGACACAGAGATCCGAAGGCGAATTGTCATGGCGAAGGAAGCATTCCAGAAGTTGAGTAAGGTATTAAGAAACAGGACAATTTCGCTAGAAACAAAGAAGAGAGTACTGGATTGCTACGTTAGGTCCGTCCTTCAATATGACAGTGGATGCTGGACAATACCATCAAAGATGAAGGAAAAACTTGAAGCAACTGAAATGTGGTTCTACAGAAGGATGCTGCGAATATCATGGATCGAGCAGGTGAGCAATGATAAGTTTTTGGAAATGATGGAAACAAAAAGGAAATTAATACTGAGCATCAGGAAGAGACAGACGAAGTTCCTGGGACACGCAATGAGGAAGGAGGGCTTGGAGAACCTGATACTAACAGGCCAGATAGAGGGAAAAAGAGACAGGGGAAAGCAACGGATAACATATTTGAAGGACCTAATCAGGTGGATGACGGAACGAGGATTGCACGGTGTAACAGGAGAAGGCATGCTCAAAGCTACCAGGGATAGGGAAAGAGGAAGGCCATGATCGCCTACGTCCTGAAGGGACAAAGCACATAGAAGAAATATCCCAAAAAAATTGAAGAGTGTGTGAGACAACGACGTATCTTACAGTCAGCCAATTCTGATAGCATTAGAAATCATACCAAGATTCATTATTACCATCTAGAATATTATCAAGATAACCAGATGACCAAGTCTTGATAGCAAACACAGAAAGGAAACTAAAAGAACTCCTACAGAAGGTATTGAAGGAAAGCAAGAAGAACGGACTAAGTATCAGTTGCAAGAAGATTGAATGCATTATTATTTGAAAAAAAGAAGAGCCCGACATGCAAAATTACAAATTAGTGATTCCAAAATAAAAAAGTAAAACAATTTAAAAATATGGAAAGTGTTTTTTTAAGCAGTGGAATGAAAAGTGCCATATTGAAATCCGGAGGCACAATTGAATCGGAAAAGATGTCTTCTAAACGCTAAGCTATGTACGAAGAAATAGAAACATTTCCCTAAAAACAAAGAAAAGAGTACTGAAAAGTTATACAATAAGAGCCCACCTGTATTGCAGTGAATGCTGGATAATCTTCACATACATCAGACGTCGGCAACTCATTCGACCCCGCGGGATGGATCGTGTTATAATGATGAGTCACGGACCGATCGAAGACCATTAATGAAAAATTAAGGAAAAATAAACCTAAATCTTTAAAACCATAATGAAAATAAACATTGAGAAATCAGAAAAAAAAATCTAAAATTAAAAAATACCTAACAATAATTACTTTTCCTCAAGGAACGTCAAAATTCTTCAAAGTGAAAAATGATCAACCGACGTGAAATGGAATAAATTATGACGTCACTAAAAATTATTTTTTTGTTTATAACCGGGAATCAAGAATTGCAATATATTTTATATTTTCTGGGTTTTCTTTCAATTTTCAAACAAATTACTGAAACGAAACAAAATCCTGGATTTATTTCTTTTTGAATAAGTAAATACGAAAAGCAGATTATATTCATTTGAATTTTATTTCGGTATTTAAAATTACTTTTTATGTTTATTTTTTTTATTTTTTTTACGCTGAAATGGGGGTGATTGAGTTTTGATCGTGTTTTTGGGGTCATAGTATTTAAATTCGTTTGGGTGGATCAGAAGAAGATAACAGTAGGTCTTTTGTTGAATTCGAAAGCCTCGTCGCTCATGTTAAAAATAGAGTCATTGGTAATCAGGCTCGCGAGCCGGTTAAAATGCCTTCGCGGGCCGGATCTGGCCCGCAGGCCGTAGGTTGCTGACCCTTGATATCGATGAAGATGAGAACCGAAGCAACATAGATGTAGTTCTACAAAAAGATGCTGAAAATGCCATGGATCAAAATATAAGAAACTACGAAGTTTTAGCAAAAATGAAAACAAAAAAAAGGGCACTTATACTTGACATTAGGAAGAGACAGTTAAAATTTTTAAAGAACGTAATAAGGAATCCGTAATGGGGGTTATGGGGTATATCATCAGTGGTAGTACCTTTGCAACGAAGTGATTAACCCTTCATTAATTAGGCGAATAAGGGGGCGGAAATGTACTGGTCCACAGCCTACATCCAACTCTCACACATGGCTCCAAAACATCGCATGGACACTGTGACGACCACACCCCGGTGAACGGAATTAACCTGACGGCTAAAAAGGTTAAGTGTAGGGAAAAAACGTTTCCCGACCCAACCAGTGTAGGTGAACTTCTCTCTCCAAACATGCAATCATTGACCAGTCGCTGCGTCTCTGAGGTGAGCGGTTTTGCCAATAAGCGGAAGGTCGTTTTAAAGGACGGACGGGATAACCTGAACAACCTCGGTCATGTTGACTTATCGTTTCATGCTAGCATAATGATCGATGTTTTACAAGTAGGCAGATGCTATTTTCGAAGAAACTTCATTTTTTTCTTATTTCTTGTTTTTTTTTTTGTTTTTTGTTGGAAGAAATTATAATGGAAAAAATATGAAAGAAACCAACTCAGGAGAATACGATTGGTGCTGGGGTTTTCTTTTTCAATTCTTTGAGCTTCTGCTTCAAGGTCTGCTTTGCAAAATGCGTTCTTGTATTGTCTTGGTGGGAAATGACACCTTTTCGATTTGTCTAAATCGGGATTTTTTTCTCTCCCACCAAAAGAACATCTTCATTAGCTGAAGTCCTCTTTAGCCGCGGGTTCTGTACATTCAGAAGTTTTTTTTAAAATCTTTTCACCCCAAGCAAGGCATTTCACTGCCACTATTGCGCAGGGGGTTACATAGGGGAAGGTGGTGAGCAAGAGTGGTTAGATATAAGAAATGTCAGAAGGAGGCTGATAGACGGGTAAGGATGTAGATCGGAACAGTGTTTGAGAGAATGGATGCAAGTTAGTGTGTTAGGAGGTGTCTATTGACCTTACATTT
The DNA here is from genome assembly GCA_037127315.1 of Ascarosepion bandense. Lineage (NCBI taxonomy): Eukaryota > Metazoa > Mollusca > Cephalopoda > Sepiida > Sepiidae > Ascarosepion > Ascarosepion bandense. The sequence goes on along the minus strand of JBBBDQ010000685.1, from coordinate 1,362,667 downwards.
AAACTCCTGGAGATTGTAGTTGTCAGGGAAGCAAGTATGTGGAAGGGAATTCTACAGGCGGGAAGTGCGAGAAAAGAAGCTGTTGGAGGAGAAATTTAAGTTACATTTTATTGGGACCTAGTTGCTAATCTAGCATCTCGTGCAAATTCGTACCTAGGGGGCACCAGAGATCTAAGTTCATCGGAGCAGAAGCCGCGAAAGTATTTATAAACGAGTCACAGGGAAGCCACGTCACGCCGGTAAGAGAATGACTGCAGGCGGTCTGCAAAGTCTGTATCGATCACATTACAGATTCTCCGTTGTATTTTGTCAAGAACCCCGAGGAGAATAGTAGGGGCACCTGACCAGATGTGGCAGCAGTATTCAATACACGGGGTTTTCTAGCTCAGTTTACGTTGAATATTTTTTTTATAATCCTGTAGTCCCATGCAAGACATTTTACTGCCACTGTTGTGCATGGGGGATACATAGGATTAATGTTATGACAAAGAGTAACAGGTTACAGGGGGTGTCAGGAGGAGAATATGAAAAGAAAGAGGATACTGATGAGAGTGGAGTGAACGGAGAAATGCAACGAATTCGGCTGAAATTTGAATTTGGCTCTCCGAGCCCCCATCCACTACACCAACATGCACAGACGGTGCATAGGGCAGCAACTTTTTGTTCCTGTATCTGGAACAAACTGTTTTTTTACGGGGCAGGGTTGCTATTCCTGCACCCAACCCCCAAACATGGTGGACCATTCTTGGTCCTTACGTTTACAGCACCTGGTATTCCCAAATGGTCACCCATTTAAGTACTGGCCAGGATCGATGTTGCTTAACTTCGGTGATCGGACGGGAAGCGGTGTATTCAACACGATATAGCCGTATACTACATTCATCTGCACGAGGATTATTCCAGAAGGTTTATGGCTTTATGAGCGCAAGAACCATGGATTATTTTTAAAGCTTTCATTATACCCGAGCAACGTTGTAAACCAGGATGTGTCAGTGGTATAATGGCTTGGAATCAGAGAGTCAATTTCCAATTCTTGTCGGGTTCGTTATATTTACTTACGTGCAAATACTCTTGGGGAAGATATGAACCCACTTCCTCTTTTGCAAGCATGTGTTAATAACTAAAGTTTTAATCACTAAACCCTTATAATCTCTTAACAGAATACTTACAATGTATAAAAAATAATTTCTGTTTTTAAATAATCTGTAAAAGTTTGAGAAGATGTAAAAACGAACCAATAATCTGGGACAATTTTCGTGCCCAATTCTATCAACACAAAACTTCAACACATAACAAGCTTCAAAATAGTCTTTAGGTCCCGATGGCATTCTGTAAACTCGTCAAGTGTAAAAAGCTGGGGTTAGTAGGTTGTGGTCAAACATTTGTTAAAATCATCTCCTTCAATCTGGAATTAAAACAAAAAAGTAAGCAATTCAGAATATTAAATGTATTGTAAGGAAAATTATAACAGTCTCTGATAAAGTAAAAGGCTCCAAGCATCAGGAATGCATCTCATATTAAATTCTAAATAAGCTCAAATACAGTAACTTTCTCACCGGCGCAATGTGGCTTCCCCGTGTCTCTTCTACAAATACTTTCACGGCTTCCGCTCCGATGAACTTAGCTAACTGGTGTCCTCTCTATATAAATTTACTCAAGCCACAAGATTAGCAACTAGGTCCCAACCTTTTACTGTGAAGCCAATAAAATGTAAACGCAATTTCTACTCCATCAGCATTTTTCTCGCACTTCCCGCCTGTGGAATTCCCTTCCATTTACTTGCTTTCCTGACAGCTATAATCTCCAAGAATTTAAATGTAAATAGTCATCTCCTGTCTCACTAAACTGCATCCCCCTTCTCTCTCTATCTCTCTCTCATGCTTCCTTTTCCATCCACTCCACTCTCATCTGTATTCTCATCCTTTCATTACCCACTTCCTGACACCCCCTATAATCTGTCAATCTGTCCTCCTATGTAACCCCCTGCACAACAGTGGCAGTAAAATGCCTTGCATGGGGCGATATGATTATAAAAAAAAAGACAATCCTTGTGATGCTTATAAAACAAGCAATTTCTTAACTTCTTTCAACATGATAAGCAAAACCCTAACACATAAGACAGTTATAACGGTTCACGTATAATGTTTTTTAAATGATGAATAATTAAAAATAAAGCTACCTTCCACATATCAATTTTAGCATTGCCAGATCATCAGATGTCAAATTCACCCTCATTTAATACCGGGCCTACGAAGATACGGGGACCGTAAAATTGGCTACTTTTATTACCCGATTAATCCTGAACTATCGTAAGCTTTTTGCATAAAGAATAACAGGAAGTGATGAAAATGTGTATAATAGACTGAAGCGGTGCATGTGAAGAAGATATGTTTTCTTTTTCATTCACGGTTCGTCAATAGTTGTGACATATATACACCTTCACGGTCCACTTGCGGCTGTTACCGCATAAGAAAATTAAGTTCAGGACGTAGTTTAGTGTCACATTCGCCAAGCCTTTGTGATCGTGTGTCAGACTAAAGAAAGCTGAAAAAAAAGCCTCTCGACTCTGCTCCTGTCAACTTTCCGCCCCACACGTTTTCTTTTTCTGCAATCTATATACTTGTGCGAGTGTAAACATGCAACGATCTCTTCTATCAAGGACGGGGCTATAAACAGACAGGCACAAGCTGGTATAGATACGGAAAGTAAACTCAGTAAATTAATCAGTACAGGTACATTGTGTATTTTGGTTTGTCGGACGTCAACGGGTCCCCTCTTTAGATTTTGGACTTTTTAGTCAAATATTGAAAAGCTGTGGAAAAAGATAGCAGATAAAAAAAACAAAAAAAAACTGAGATTTCGATTTATCTTAAAACTAGCAGTACAACCCGGTGTTGCTCGGGTGTAATGAAAGCTTTAAAACTAATCCATGGTCCTGGAGCTCAGACTCTTTGGACGTTGGCACGAAAGACTAAAAAGCAATAGTTGTTTCCAGTTAAAGCGAAACCGTAGACTGAAAGTAAAATGAATGGATGTAAGTCAAATTTTGATTCCCTGGTATCGATTCATATATATATATATATATATATATATATATATATATATATATATATATATATCGATTTTCTGCACTATTGTAAGAATTGCAACCTTGAAACTTCTGAATATCGTTTCTTATGTCTTTGTCTATGAGTGTATCAAATTTGATTAAAATCGGACCACTCCTTCTATAACCCGTTTTTTTCGATAATCGATTATCGATATTTATCGAGAGTACCTTGACACAAATCTTAGCTAAGAACACTGGCAGACGCTTATAGTACAACTGTGTAAATTTTCAAGAAAATCGGTTCAGCCGTTTCGGAGTCTATAGGTAAGAGACACACACATGTACAGACACACACAAAGTTCCATTTATAAATAAGTTTAGATAGATACACGCTGATTATGATAGTGTGGTAAATTAACCTACAATAAAATTATACATTCTTAATTTGTAAACAATAAAATTGTCTGTTCTACATTTTTTACATTATTAACTTAATAGTGATAAAAAAATATATGAGATTCGAAAATTCCAAGCTGATAGTAATAAATTAAATCAGAATCTCAAAAAAAAAACGAACCTCATGACAGTTGCATAAAAACAAATAAATAATAAACCAGGAAAAGACGGCACTGGAGGTAGAATCACATAAAGGTACAGTTAAAATAGAAGAAAGCTGAAAACCAGGTCACCAGCCAAAAGAGGAGACAAAATGCCACTTCTTCTTCTTCATGTGCCGTGTCTCTTCAGGACGTAGGCGATCATGGACTTCCACTTGGCTCTGTCTCTTGTCGCTCTCAGTAAGTTTTTCTTTTGTTACTCCTCCCAAACTCTGCTCTGCAATCCATTTGCTCAAGCCCATAAATCTGGAATATAAATGGATAGAAATTATCTTAGTCAAAAAGTGGGAGATCAGTTTATATATTGATTATAATAGAGAATTGATCCCCCACTTTATATCCGCATTATAATTTCTAATTTGTTTATCAGATTTTGATTAGGTATGAATCCACGTCTTCTCATTACTGATTAGCTACTCAGTCATGTCTTTTAGTCTTATTTCTTCTTCTTCATGTGCAGTGTCTCTACAAGTCATAGGTGACCATGGACTTCCACTTGGCCCTGCCTCTTGTCGCTCTCAATATCTTTCTCTTGGTATCTTCCAAGCCCCGTTCCGTCAACCATTTGCTCAAATCTAACTAGTACGTCTCGCGTTGCTTTCCCCTGTCTCTTCTTCCATTTATCCGACCTGTGAGTATCAAGTTCTCTAGGCCCTCCTTCTTCATTACGTGTCCCAGGAACCTCATTTGTCTCTTCCTGATATTTATTATCAGTTTTCTTCTCGTTTGCATAATTTCCAACACCTCATCGTTGCACACGTGCTCTGTCCATGGTATTCTCAGCATCCTTCTGTAGAACCACATTTCTGTTGCCCCAAGCATCTCCTTCATCTTTGATGAGATCGTCCAGCATTCACTTCCATACAGAAGGACAGATATCACACAGCAATCCAGCATTCTTTTCTTTGTTTCTAATGAGAATTTCCTGACTTTCAGTACTCTGACTAGCTTCTGAAATGCGTCTTTGGCCATGCCAATGCGTCTTTGGATCTCCGTGTCACATTTTCCATCCTCTGTCAAAACACTTACAAGTCGGAAATACTAAAATCAAACAAGTATAGAAATTCAAATAACAGAGGACAGAAGGTGAGACACTGAGATTCGAAGGCGTATAGGGATGGCCAAGAACACGTTCTAGTGTATCTAGACAGGAACATTTCCCTGGAAACAAAGTTAAAGTACTGGATTGTTATGTGATGTTTGTCATTCAATATGACAACGAACGTTGGACAAGCTAATAAAAGATGAAGGAAAGACTTGAAGCAATCGAAATGTGGTTATACAGAAGGATGCTGGGGATACCATGGACAGAGAATGTGAACAACGACAATGTTTCGGAGAAGATGGAAACGAAAAAAAAAATTCTTTAAAAAAGGAAAAGACAGTCGAAGTTTCTGGGATATGTAGTGAGGAAGGAAGGCTTAGAGGATCAAATACTCGTAGGAGAGATGGAGGGAAACAGAAACACATTAAAACAAGAGTGACATATTCAATAGGTTTCAGCAAATGATTAGCAAAGCAGGTTTTGGGATGGATAACAAGAGAAAGGGTGTTAGGAGCTTCAAGGGATAAAGGGATATGGAATGCCATGTTACTCTACGTCCGAAAGGGACACGGCACATAGGAGTCGAATATTTCGTAAAACGGTTACCAGCGATGAATGTAATTTTCATGTCCTGGATATCTGTCCTTTTAAAATAATTATTTTGAAGTAAAGCCAATTAAAAGATGTCTACATCGGCCTCGAGGAGTCTGCGCAACTCTCGTGAGATTTACTCATTGAGCGTTTTATTATTATTTTTTTTTTAAAGGTGGGACCAACCGGTCTGTAGGCGTATTGGGATGGCTAAAGATGTCTTTCAAAAGATAAGCAATGTATTAAGTGATAGGAAAATTACGCCAGAAACAAACTAACTAGTACTGAACTGGTCCGTGATATATGTGCTTTTGTATGAAAGCGAATGCTGGGAAATATCCTCAAAGGTGAGAAAGAGACATGAATCAACGAAAATGTGGTTCTACAGAAAGATACTGAGGATACAATTGGCCAAGTATGTGAGAAACAACGATGTTTTGGAGAGAATAGAAACAAAAAAACTAACTTATACTTAATATAAGGAAGAAACAGTTGAAGTTTCTAGGAAACGTAGTGAGGAAAGGGAGCTTGGAAAACCTCATACTCACAGGATATATTGAAGAAAAGTGGGATAGAGAAAACATTTCGAACATATTTGATTAAGTTGAGCAAATGGATGGCTCAATAGCGTTTAGGAGAAATAGCAAAAAACAAAACTTATTAGCAGCTACAATAGACTGGAGAATGGGGAGAACCATGATCACCTACATTCTAAAAAGACACGGCAAATAAAGGAAGAAACAAAAAATTGTTTACTCTTCTAATGAAAGCAGAATTTTTAAATAAATTTATGGTCAGTTTCTTTGCCGTCAGCAACTATTGTCTTTGGTGCGTTGTTGTGCAATGACTTGTTCATGAAATCTTAAGTTTCTTGAGGTTTCTCCAATGTATTCTTGGTGGCAACTATTACAGATGATAGAGAAAATTTCTTCTTTATGTTTTACTTTTTTATTATTATGTTGTTTTTTAACAACATTTCACCATTCTTAGCAGATATTCTGTTGCTGCAACGTGTGATATTTGATAACAAAATATATAAAAATATAAACAAAAAGAAACAAAATGAAGTCGGCGAAACTATATGCCCAAGCAAATATTTAAAAATAATTAGCTAAAACATTCAATGTTCCCACTCCTGTGCACGTGTAACCACATTACTTTATTCCGAAAGAACAAAACATGGCACATGAATATTTTGTTTCACTTTGTTATATATATATTTATATATATTTATTTATTTAAATACTTTAATCCAAGCGGAAAAAGCAGGAAGGTAAATTCCAAAACCCGATCCTAATTAATATTAAATATTAAATTTTAATATTAAAAAATGATACAGGAGGAGAGCTCCATGTAATAAAAATTACAGAGCAAATATAAATTAAATTAAATTTTTTCAAAGATGTTGAATGCACATTTCGACATGAAATCCCCGAAGGGGATAACACATCACCTCAGCAACAAATGCTATCCCGAAACTGGAGATAATTTGAAGTAAATTATGTCTATTTTCTCTTTTCAACTCATAGACAGAATTGTAAAAAAAATTAAAAAAAAAAATAAAAAAGGGGAAAAAATGGTATCGTCTGGGTTCACAAAAAGGGGAAGAGGACAGTAAAGTAAACTGAACAGACGGCGTGTTGAATTGATATTAGGTTAAACAAAACGGAAAGGATGTGGGAGGTAAAAGAGATAAAGGAAGGGAGAGGAAAAAAGAAGAGAAAGAAAAAAATTCATATTATTTTTAAAGGGAATAAAAAGATATGAGAATTAAAATTTAAATTTTAAAATAGGTCATATAATTTGATCTAATTAAAGATACCGCTCGGTATAGATGAGCTAAAAAATTCCCATGTACAAATTATATATATATATATATATATATATATATATATACACACATATATATATACATATACACATGTATACATATACACACACACATATATATACATATATACATACACACACATATACATATAAAAAAATATACATGCATATACACATGTATACATATCCACACACATACCCACACATATATATATATATACACACACATATATATATGTATACATACACACACACACACACAATATATATATACATACGCACACATATACATACATACCCATACTACCCATACATTTATGCAAACACACATATATATATGTGCACACACACACATACATATATATATATAATTAAAGTAATAATTTATAAATATTATGAAGGGAAAGGGAAATATAGGTAGAGCGGTTAAATTGCTAAAACAAACACACACACACACACACACACACACACACATATATATATATATATATATATACAAAACTGAAAATTAGAGTTTAAAACTTAAAATCTAAAATCCGCCCTATGACGGCACTTACTGATGAATTCTTTTCTAAAATTCAGGAGTAAGTCCTGGTTAGGGTACTTTAAAATCACTGGAAACTAATAGGCTCAGCCTATATTCCAAAAAGTTTCGTGATAGGTGCCGTCTATGTCTATTGGAGATGATTCTGATTTTTCATATATATACTAATATACACTTTGTCCATCATCGATAGCACAACCATTGACCTTGCACGTAGATTTTTTGAAAATTCAGTTGTTAGCTGCTAATTGAAAACAGGTCGTTTCAAAAAATGAATATACATATTTATACCATAATGTAATGACAATGAAGCTGTCCGTTTATCTACGAAAAAATAAATTATCAACATTTATTTAAATCGAAATCCAAACATATACTGGGTTATTGAAAAGTAACTCTCCTTTTTAAAATACTTATAATTTTCTTTTTACTATAATTTTGCAATAAATGGATATTAGAGGAAAGAGGTTTTGGTTTGGTTTGGTTTGGTTTGGTTTGTTTTACGGCACATAAGCACCTCAATGGGCCACTTAATATTTTCATAATAAATTTGTATGTATAAAATATGTATTTTTAGTAAGAAATCAGTTTGTCGACCAATTGTTTGTGAGAGACAGATGTATTGCTGGGATATATATATATTTTCCAAAAATATATTGCTGGTTATATTTTATTCAAGAAAGTATTGTTGGAATTTAAATTATAAAATCTATTTCTATACTTTCATCTTGTTTTAAGTCCAGGTTGTTGGTTGACTATCTGCTCATATATGGGGGTCCCTAACAGGTGGTACCACCCCGGGTCAGGGTAGACCTGAGAACAACGAAATTAAGAGGTCGTTCTACACTCCTCACAACAATCAAATCAAATGATGCAGCTTTTTCTTTATACGCAGCACAGTATGAGGTTTGATTTAATATTCGATATGGGCATCAGATTTCGTTTCTTGCTTCTCAAGTACATCCAGGAGTCACATTAATTTCACCAAAAACTCTTGTGGGGTGGAAGACGTAAGTTCTTTTATTCATCCTTCAATTTCCTTCAAAGTCTTTGTTTGGTATAGTAGACTTCTTTAACCAGCCTATAAGGAAAAAGAACACAGAGTATGGAGTCAGGACTCCTGGCTGGCCACTCATACAGATTATGTCGACGTCCCCTATCTTCATGGGAAATCGTGGTCCAGCCATTCACGAGCGACAGCAGCAGAAAGGCGACATTTTGCATGAAAGTTAAATTCTCTCAAGGACCGATAACCGGCCAGATTACATCTTGCAGCATGGTAAGATAGATTTCGGCATTGATCCTCTCCACACCACACCGTTACTTTGAATTGATTCTGCATTTTTCAGATATAACAAGAGGATCTTCGCCTGCCCAATAGTGGCAGTTGTAACGGTTCTCAAACTCATCGATGTGAAATACCGCTTCATCATTCTTCTTTTAAAGAGATCTGACCAATTTTCATACCAAACCAGCATATTCTCCCCAAACTCCAGGCGAATGTCGCGGTGTTCAATGGAGAGTTACTGGCAGTAATGCACCTTCCATACATGCATTTTAAGCTCTTTCTTGGGCAGAGTTCATACTATGTGAAAGGAGAGCCCACTTTCCCTCGCTGCTTATCGAATTTTTGGGCTACGTTTAAAACATTCCTTTGAACTGTTTGCATTGTCTACTGATCGCTGGACTCTAGACCTTGTAGCGATGAGTTTTCATTATTGTTTTTGCATTAACTTAAGCATACGCATTTCTAATGATTCTCCGCCATCTTTGCACTCGAAAAACGGATTTCTAAATTGTATAACGTTCCTGCTGAGTCAGACAATCAGCCATGTTTGTAGGGCTTACAAATTAAAAAAAATGTAATCAATCTGAAAAGAGAGATACAAACAGATTATCATCCATTAAAGATCAAACAAAAATAGACAAAAATGTCAATAAATAAATAATTTATAATTATTTTCAAAGAGAAAATTAATTTTCAGTCATCTTGTGATATATATTTTCAAATGTAGATACAAATATTTTCCTGGTATTCACATTTACAAATACGTAATATAATATGTGCGTCGTGGTGGTGCAGTGATATTAACTGGGAACGAGAAATAAGAGAGCCGAGTTCAAATTCCATTTAGATTCCTTGAATCCAGTTACGTTCAAATACCCTTGGGAAAAGTATTAATCAGTTGCTTCTCTCTCCAGCTGTGGGTTGAATAGCAGGACAGATTGGGGTCTGTAGCCTTGGTTTGCAACCAGACTACCGTAGAAATTAATTGCAATCTAATGCGGGAAAATCTTCTTCCAAGTCAGTCATGTTTCTTTCGAGACTTGATCGCCAAATCGTGTATCACGTATAACATTTAATTGAGTGGATATATTACTTAAGATAGTCAAAAGTTTAATCGGATTTCTTTCGAAATGGACTTCAATTTGTGGCTTTACGTATCGAGTTCCTTTATTCGCCTGAAGAGAGTCAATTTTAGACTCGAAACACGTGTAGCGTCACAAATACCATTACGGACACTTAATGTATCATAACATGCATAATAACATCAGCAATAAATATACACTTTAAAGAAAACGTTCACGGCTTCTCACACTTTTTATTCTATACTAATTTCTCTCGTTAGAACAACCTTATTTCTTTAGTCTTTATATATATATATATATTATTTTATTTTTTTTTAATCATTTCACCCCGAGCAAGGCGGAAACGCCACTGATGTGCAGGGGGTTACATAAATGTAAAAAGATTAATTAGAAAAGAGTGAGGAGTACAAGCTAGTTAGAAAGGAACAATAGAAAGCTGAGAAAGAAGGTGCGATGACAGATACATAGGTGGAGAGAAAGGGAAGGTTATACAGGGGAAGGAAGAGAGCTAGAGTCCAGTGGTTAGTAGATGAGTATTAACTTTGCATGTAAATTTCTGGAGGTTGTAGCCGTCAGGAAAGCAAGAATACGGGAGTGAGTTCCACAGGCGGGAAGTGCGAGAGAGGAAGCTGCAGGAGTAGAATTGTCGTCTGCATTTGACTAACCTGACTGTGAATGGGTGGGACCCAGTTGCCAGTCTGGTTGCACGGGTAAACACCTGTTGAGGAGGCATCAGTGACTTAAGCTCATCCGAGCAGAATCCATGAAAGTATTTATAGAAGAGACAGAGGGAGGCCACATTTCGACGATGGGGAAGTGGCTGCAGTCGAGTCTCCAGATCAGTACCTATCACATTACAGACTCTCCTTTGGAGCTTGTCAAGAACACTGAGGAGAACGGCAGGGGCACCTGACCATAAATGGCAGCAGTACTCCATGCACGGACGGATGGTTGACTTGTATATATGCAGGATGGATTCAGGTAGAAAAAACATCCTGGATCGACATAGTGACCTAATCTTCTTAGCAGTAGATTTTGCTATGGATTCAAAATAGTGGTTCCATTTGAGGTCTGAGGACAGGGTAAGTCCGAGGAGGCGTAGTGTATTACTCTCCGGGAGAATCACCTGGTCCATGCTTATGGGAGGCAGAAGAGGTTGCCTGTAATGGTTGACAGACAACAGCTTGGTCTTAGAGGAATTGAAGTTGACAAGCCACTTCTTGCCCCAGTTCACCACAGAGTGTAGATCCCGCTCAAGGTCAGCAGCGAGATTATGTCTGTCCGCCACGACAGGTTTCTTACTGGAGCGGGAGTATATTGTAGTGTCATCTGCGTAGATGCCTACTTGGGACTTGATCTCATCTGGGAGGTCGTTGATGAAAATAAGGAAGAGTGCCGGGCCCAGGATAGAGCCCTGTGGGACACCACCATTCGTGCTGTAGGACGAAAAGGTACGCCCATTCAGAACGACCTTCATTTTGCGGTTATTTAAGAAAGATTGGATTAGGTCAAGCAGGCGACCGGTAATACCATAACCGCGTACTTTGCATAGGAGGCCAGGGTGCCAAACCCTGTCGAAAGCCTTGGAGATGTCCAGAGCAACCGCGCGAGCATCGTCAGACTCATCAAGGGCCTGTAGCATGTACTCCGTTACAGTTATATATATATATATATATATATATATATATATAGTATTTTGTATTGTACAATATAAAGCTCTACTCTGTATCGAGCACTCTTAGTAAAAGTAAACCCTTGAACAGTGGGTTTAAAATCTACGTATTCTGTCACTTTCTTACAATATATATATATATATATATATATATATATATATATATATATATATAGTATATTGTAAGTAAGTTATGGAACACGTAGGTTTTAAACGTACTGTTCATGCATTTACTTTTATAATGAGTGCTCGATACAACGTAGAGCTTTATATTGTAATGGTTGTTACAATGGTATCTACTCTTTCTTAAAAAACCTTACATCCCAATATAAGAATTATCCAGACAAAACTAAAAAGTGACCTGTCCAAAACTAAGCTACTCCGCACCCCTCTCCTAACCCAAGGCCGTATCACTATGGCTACAAACTGCCGACTAAATCGTACTAAACTCCCACCACATTCACTTACATATCATATTACCAAAAATAAATCGTTTTCATAATTTATTTTTCATTTCAACTTATCACCAGATGAGGAGCAAACGTAGCTTCGAAACGCGAAAAATTTTGTGTAGTGATACTATACTTTTATAAACTATTGTAACAACCATTATAATATATATATATATAAAGAAAAACTCAGAACATCATCTGAAGCGGTTATAAACTATAATTTATGTCGACGGGAAAGTATTTAGCACCCATCTCATTAGACAGCAAATTACAAAATCTAAATTAAACATATATGGATGTGCAGTGTGGTGTAGTGGATATCGGCTTGGAACGAGAAATCAGAGAGGCGAGTTCGAATTCCAGTTGAATTCACTGCATTCACTTTTAAATTGAGAAATGTATTAATCAATCTCTTATTCCTTCGGTTATGGGTTGAATAGTAGAACAAATTGGGTTCTGTAGCCTTGGTTGATAACCTATCTACCCCAAAATGTAATGGCAACTTGCTGCGGGAAAATCTTTTGCCCAGTCAGTCACGTTTCTTTACTTCAGTTTCCTCAAATTTTCTTAAAATACTATAACACTTTTAGATTTCTACAAACTCTTTGAAATATCCCGAATCGAGAGTTTATTTTCATTACGTAACTTGAAAATTAGTTTTCTAAGTATCAATGACGTCACAGATTTTTTCGCCATGCTTACAATGCAAGAGCCAGTAAAGAGCCGGTGTAATTTAGTAAAATACCCGATTTTATATTCGTACCCTAAAGAATTTTCAATAATACAAAATAATTATTAAATTTTAGGGATTTATTTAATCGTTCTGATGTTTTTGATCATCTTTATTTTCGAATGTTATAAAATTATTCTTATAACTTTATCAAAATAAGTTTATTGAACTTTATATTTTGGAATTATATCATTTACTTTTAAATCTTTTTTTTCCTTGATAAAATGTTCTTTGAAGCTTTATAATAAAAAAGTTATTTTGTATTAACATCGTTCTGATCTTTATGCTCGCTACTGTAGTAGGTGTTTCTGGGGAGTAGCACAAGACAGAAATTGACATTAATACTACGTCCGTGTGCACAGCATTTCAAAGAAGTGAACATTACTAAAATCAAAGCAGAAGAATTTCATGTGTCAGAATTATCGTTCCTAAGCAGAATGCAAAGCCCTGGGACAAACTCGCTGGATTCTTTGAAGCTTTAAAATAAAAAGTTATTTCATATTTCTTAACATCGATCTGATCATTATGCTCGCTACTGTATATATATATATATATATATATATATATATATATGATAGAAGACTTAATGAAATAAATCTGAACAGTCGACTAGCCTCTACGAAGCCTGAGATTTCTAAAAGGAATCAAATGAGCCGGTTGAAATTTGCGACTGAACACCACATATAGACAGAAGAACAGTGAGATTGTGTTTATTTCACCGATGAGTCAGTTGTGATGGTGTTTGGCATGATTTCATTTGTTGTTACGGGTCCTTTTCTTAGGCTACACGGTAAAATTAACGCAATTGTATAAAAAAAAGATATTGAAGAAACACGTCGTATCTAATTTGAGAACTGCAATTAATCAATCAGCTGTATTTATGCATGATAACGCGCCATGCCACACAGCGAGGTCTGTTAAAACATTTCTATCTAAGGAGGATGTTACTGTTATGGAGTGGCCTGCTCAAAGCCCAGACATGAATCCTATTGAGAATGCTTGGAAGTTACTAAATGAAAGACCTAAGGAAAAGAAACCAACAAACGTCAAAGAACTATGGACTAATTTGAAAGGAGAATGGGAGAAAATATCCGATAATGAATGCAAGACATTAATTCGCTCAAGTAGTAAAAGATGTCAAGCTGTTATTAAAGAAAAGGATTTTCACATCAAGTATGTGCGTTGTGGTGCATTGGATATCGGCTCGGAACGAGAAATCGGTGGAGCCGAGTTTGATTTCCAGCCGAATTCACTGCATTCACTTACGCGCAAATACCCTTGGGAAAGGTATTAATCCGTCTCTTCCTTCCAGTTATGAGTTAAATAACAGGACAGACTGGTTTCTATAGCCTTATTCGGAAACCAGTCTACCGCAGAAAGCAATAGCAACCTACTGCGGGATAATTCTCTGCCCAGTCAGTCATGTCTCGAAAGAGAGATGATCGCTTAAGCGTGTATCACGTATGGCACTTAACTGACTGACTAATGAATTATGAACGCTATTTTCATTGGGATATAACATATCCATCATAATAGTATGATTTTGTTAATCGTTCTGATATTTTTGATCATCTATTTTTTTCGAATGTTATATAATTATTCTTATAACTTTGTCAAAATAAGTTTATTGAACTTTATATTTTGGAATTATATAATTTACATTTATTTCCTTATTATCTTCTTTATAAAATGTTCTATGAAGATTTAAAATAAAAAGTTATTTTATATTTAATCTTTTTCTTAACATCGTTCTGATCTTTATACTCGCTACTGTAGATTGATAGATGGGTAGTAGATTGGTGAATAGCTGAGTAAAGATTGTAAGAAAAACAAAAGTACGAGATGAAAATCAACGGATTTCTTAATTAAAGATCGTCAAATTCTACTCCAATGAAACCGTTTCTACGACAACGCAATAGTCTGGGCGATATGTTGGTTTGGACATACTTCAAACAATGTGCAAACGCATAAAAGATTTAATTATGTAAGTAGGCTTAAAATATTTACGCGTGTATTTGCGAGTGGATATTGATTTTCTCCAATTGTCATTCACCTTTCTCTCAGATACAATCTCTAGCCCATATCTAAGCGTATCTCGCTGTATATCTATGAAGGAAGAGGCGCTGTCACAGGGAACAGTGCGTAGCAGTTTAATTGTTGTTGCTACCTGTAGAAGAAGGCAGTTAGACACAAATTGTACAGCCCATATGTTCCAAAATGTTTTGACTGTAAGACAACAATTATTGGAGAGCCCATTCCAAGATCAG
>JBBBDQ010000685.1:1225000-1345000 GCA_037127315.1 Ascarosepion bandense | reverse complement strand
GAATTACGCATATATTTTCATACTTACATAGATCCTCATATCCATACGTATATCTTCTCATAGATGCTTCCACACCCACACATGCGTGTGTGCGTGCGCACATATAAATGTGTTCATCATATATATTTTCATCTATGTATATACACATACAATTATTGTGCTCACACACACGCAAATTGATGAAAAGCGGATATACGAACACATGTATACACATCCATATATATATATAAACAACTTTTTATATACCCGTATGTATAAAGACAAATGTGCACCTATGTAAACATATCTATCTACTTTTAACTCCCAAACGAGGTGGTATATTTTACATTTATACATCCAAACAAACATTATACATATATATCCATATATACCGGCATATATCATTCGGGTATTGATATTAACCTGTACACGTATGAGTTGAATGATCAATACATGAAGGTATAATCAGTTCAAGAATGCACAATAGACTACATCCAAGATTAACACAGACTACACATAATCAGGTGTTTTCATATACGGGAAAAACATATACATGATTAGATCCACTCTTATACATGAAATACACTTATACTTAAGTGCACCCATATACAGGACATTTTAACTTCGTACACCAAGAATATAAAGCCGTTGCGTACTTATATTGGCCTGTCAACCCATTGCATGGTAGATCTCTATCCTCACTTCCTCGGTCCGTAAAATCCTGCAACGAATGATCCACACAAAATATGAAAGAACTGGCAAGTGTGTCGAAATGGGGTAATTCTAAGATTTCATGTGTTAGACAGTTTAAATTTATTTTTATGGCGGCATTTAAAAATTATTTCATTTCTATGATTTAATAATTGGCTAGATTCTCTGCAATTGATAATTTTAATCTTTTCGTCTAAGCAGAAACTGCATCTGCTTCTAAAGCTGTTGAGGGTTTGAAATTTCCCTATAAACTTCCATTCAATTTGAGGGGAAAGATTTCTGTCTTTTAACTCCCAGAAATGTTTAGAGAGAGCGGTTTGATATTTTAGATGCGGTTTAGAAAATGATTGATTATGATTGTATAGGCGTTGTTATTATTATTTTTGTCCTAAGCTCACATCGCGTGACGCAATAAAACACTAATAATATCACCAATATCAATTTCTCTCTCCGTTGTTTTAAACCAACCAAAGGAAAGTATCCCTGCGGGAGAAGGGACAGCATCACCGTGAGAGATAGTGTCACAATGTACGCCTTTGTACACATATCCATATACTTTTAACTCCCAAACGAGGTGGTATATGTCACATCTCATACATTAACAAACATTACATATATATATATATATATATATATATATCCATATATATCGGCATACATCATTCGGATCTTGATAGTAACCTGTACACGTACGAGTTGAATGATCAATACATGAAAGTATAATAAGTTCAAGAATGCACAATCGGCTACATTCAAGATTAACGCAACCTACATATAATCAAGTATTTTATATACTGGAAAACCATATACATAATTAGGTCCACTCTTATACATGAAATACACTTATACTTAGGTGCACCCATATACACTGCACACAATAATACATACAATGATACATATAACACATATATTCATAACTATACTTGGGAACATACACATAATTAGGTGCAACCATGTACACGAAAAACATATCTAACCTTACAATTAGGTGCATCATTATACACGTGAAATATTTATATCGAAATCATTATAGTAAAATCATTTACGATCCCACAGTTCAAGACAGGACATTTTTAACTAACGTTCAAAAAACAAGATAGTACAGCCATCTGTAACTGTAACTAGAATCAGTCTCTAGCAGTTCATTCCTCTTTCCCATCACTGACCAATTCATTACTCACGCCCATTATAATTTACAGTAAGTTCTAGTTAAAGATTTTGATGAGTGGGAGCGAAACTGGTTGATTTTGTTTTAAATTTTATCCTTATTATGCTCTGTAATATAAAAATTATTATTTCTAAAGCAATTCTCAAGTTCTGTACCACAATATATATATATATATATATATATATATATATATATATATATATATATATATCCAAGTGAATAAGGAATAAAGAAAAATATTAACAACGTTCAAAACATTAATTTCAAACAGTGCTCAATATAAAAATAGAGCTATGAATATTTATTATAAGTTAAAGTTAAGAACATGGACAAATTATGATAATTTGTACATGTAAAATAAAATTTAATATATATATATTGTCATCCACAGACAGATCTATTTCGCTGTACGGTTAGGCAGCCGATTACTTTTTACCCAAGATTGAAACCCCACCGAATTGGCGTCAGTCGGCGATCCTACCTCTGAGCTACGGGCGCTCGGTAGAAGGAGGCAGACTTTTAGCGTGTATATTATCATTATACAAGCCCAGTAGCTGAGATTGTTCTAATTCATTGCTGAATGAACGATGCGTATATGCCAGAGTAGCTACTGTTTTTCAAAGTCTACCATTCTTCTAGAGTGCTCAATCAGGTTGTGAGAGCGTAAATAGTCATCCGCAGACAGATCTATTTCGCTGTGTTACAGCTCATCAGTACGGTTAGACAGCCGATTGCTTTTTAACAAGGATTGAAACCCGACCGAATTGGCGTCAGTCGGTGAGTCTACCTCTTCAAAAGAAAATCTTATCTATTGCAATTTCATAGATAAGAGATCCGTTAACTAGTGCAAGTTCCAGCCTCGCAGTTTCATAGTAAAGTGTGTATTAATAAACACTTTTGCCCAGTCTCGTGTATGTGAGGCTAAACGCAAACTTTTTGAGCGTAAAATGTTTACCGGAGAGAAGATAATGGAATGGTCACCATCATGTCCTGATCTGAATCCGAGCGAAAATCTATGCTCAATTGTGAAAATGAAAATGAAAATGAAACGAAGGTTACAAACAAAATGACAGACAATCAGGCCTATGGGAAACAAGGAAAACCACCATGTCGGAAACTGAACCTGCTGAAGTAAACAATTTCACAAAATTAATGGATAATTGATTGCCGGCTTTTATTGAGAAGAAAGGTCACTAGATTAAAATGCAAATGCTTCAAAGACTTAGTTATTCTATCATATGAGTTTAACAATTTTAGATGATTTCATTACCTCGTTTTTGAAGTACAACTTGATTTTCGGGGTTTTAATTATAACTTTAAACTGCAATTTTCTGTAAGAAATCCAATAACTTTAATAAAAATATTTAATTAATAAATTAGATTAATTCAATAATACATGCAAAATTAACTCAAGCTTCTTTATGGTGTCTGGATTAATCATTTAAAATTTGACGAAATTTGTTCGAAGCAAATTCGAGTTATGTGATTATGTTCATGTGATGTACATCCAAACTCCAAACATCATATATATATATATATATATATATATATGCTAGCAGTATAGTCCGGCGTTGCTCGGGTGTAATGAAAGCTTTAAAACTAATCCATGGTCCTGGAGCTAAGACTCTTTGGACGTTGGTACAAAAGACTAAAAAGCAATAGCTGTTTCCAGTTAAAGCGAAAACGTAGACCGAAAGAAAAATGAATGGATGTAAGTCAAATTTTGATTTTCTGGTATCGATATCAAATTTTCTGCACTACTGTAAGAACTGCAACATTGAAACTTCTGAATATCGTTTATTGTGTCTTTGCCTATGAGTGTGTCAAATTTGATTAAAGTCGGACCACTCCTTCTATAACTCGATTTTTTTGATTATCGATTTTCGATATTTATCAGGGGTACCTCGACACAAAACTTAGCTAAGAACACTCGCAAACGCTTATAGTACAACTGTGTAAATTTTCAAGAAAATTGGTTCAGCCGTTTTGGAGTCTATAGGTAACGGATACACACCCACAGACAAAGTTCCATTTAAAAATAAGTTTATATATATATGTTGTGGAGTAGTTTTCGCGCTAAAGGTTATAATCGTGCTATGTCGGTTGCTAATCGACTTAACGCACCAAAAATGTTAGGAACTTATATATATATATATATATATATATATATATATATATTTACGTTCTCACACCCTGATTGAGCACTCTGGAAGAGTGGGGGACTTTGTAAACAGTAGCTACTCCGGAAAATACGCACCGTTCATTCGATAATGAATTGGAGCACCCTAGCTATTGGGCGTGTTTATACGCGCTAAAAAGCCTGCCTTCTTCTACTGGACGCTCGTGGCCTAGGGGTAGATTCGCCGACTGATGCCGATCCTGAGTTAGGAAGCGAACGGAGACTAAACCGTACTGATGAGCTGTGTGATACAGCGAAATAGATCTGTCTGCGGATGACTATAGTATATATATATATATTCCGAAATCGGAAAAGTTGCGAAATGGTATTAACCGACATATTGATGCAAACTTATTTGTTTGAACATTGTTATTAATGAATATTCGTATTTGAGTGGATCGTCTGTTTTTCTGTAATTAAACAGTAAATTTATAAATATCCACCGGCCTGAATGCTTGAGAAATCCTCTTAGGAAAATATCTGTCTTCTGGGAGGATTCGAACCTGCAACTCCTTTATACCGGGAAAATGCTGCCAATAGAATTGACGTGTCTTACACCTAGACCAATAAAGATTTTATGGTTTGACAAAGTCGAATTAAGCCTTAAATACGTAAGTCGCCGAATTCTCACATTCATATCTGCTTCGGCTTGCGTCTTAATGTAAACGAACCTAAACAAATACAATATTAAAAAAAAAACTTACGAAATCGTATTAACCGACGTATTTATTTAAATTTCTTTGTTTGAAACTTATTCTTAATGGATACCAGTATTTGAGTGGATAGTCTGTTTTTCTATTATCAAACAGTATATATATATATATATATATATATATATATAGTATATCGAGGCAGCAAGTAATTTTCTAAACATATGCTGTTAAATATAAGAGACAATGAATGTATATTATGTTTAATCATGAGCCGTTCTAAACGTCGTATTTTTGCTTTAATTTCAGTTGAAAATAAAGACAAAAATTCTCCAACATTTGGGTAATTATTTATTGGTTTTCTTCTAAGCTTTCGGCTCACATGAGCTTTCTTCAGAGAGATTGTGTAATCTGAAATATTATAAAATCTACCATCACCGACGATGTAATATGTTATTTCCTGTTTTAAACACTCAATAAAATCAACTTTAAAACCGGAAATAACATATTACATTGCATTTAACTACATGGTTTTGTTGTCATTTCGCGCTATCCCGCGGTGTGACGTCATAAAACTGCATCGCAAACTTAAGAACTGCGTTTATTATTTTTGGTAACTATTGCCGTTGCCAAGCGGAGTTTTATGTCAACACAAAATAAAATCGTCGGTGATGGTGGATTTTATAATATTTCAGTTTAAACAACCTCTCTGAAGATGGCTCATGTGAGCCGAAAGCTTAGAAGAAAATCAATAAATAATTATCCAAATGTTGGAGAATTTTTGTCTTTATTTTCAACTGAAATTAAAGCAAAAATACGACGTTTAGAACGGCTCATGATTAAACATAATAGACATTCATTGTCTCTTATATTTAACAATATATATATATATATATATATATATATATATATATATATATATATATATATATCCGCCTGCGAGTCCCTTATACGTGAGAATTTACGTATATGTATTTACGACTTTATTAGACTTTCTCAAACCATGAAATCTTTTGTGGTTTATTGGTAAGACACGTCAAATCAATTGGCGGCATCTCTCAGACATAATAAAAGTCCGAACAACAAGTAAATTAGAAATATATCGGTTAATTCCATTTAATAACTTTCGTAACATTGACTTTGTTTACATTTGTCTACATTCAGTCATTTAAGTACCATACGTGATACAAGCTTTAGGCGATCATGTCTCAAAAGAGAGATGACTGACTGGGCAGAAGATTATCCCGCAGTAGGTTGCCATTGCTTTTTGTGGTAGACTGGTTACCAGCCAAGCTATAGAACTCAATCTGTCCTATTATTTAACCCATAACTGGAGGGAAGAAACTGATTAATACCTTTCCCAAGGGTATTTGTGCGTAAGTGAATGCAAGGAATTCAACTGTAATTCTAACTCGACTAACCGAATTGTCGTTCGGTGTCGATATCCACTGCACAACAACGCACATCCTATTGTCTACATTAGGATACGAAAATAAGGAAAATATGTGTTTATATGGTTTAATTCGGCTTTGTCTAACTGCAAATTTCCTCGTGGTCTAATTGTTAAGGCACGACAGATCAATTGACAGCTTGCCGTTAGTAAATATATTCGCAGGTTCAAATTCCGCAGAAGGATGCATATTTTCCTAACAAGAATTATCGAATATTCAGGCCGGTATATATATATATATATATATATATACTGTTTTATTATAAAACAGCGTCTATTCATATATGTTTATCAATTAAAAATAATGTTTACACAAATAAATAAAAATGTGTCCGTTAATTCCATTTCGTAACTTTCCTTAGCATTTTGTAATATATATATATATATATATATAAGTGAATAAGGAAGGAAGAAAAAAATTAACAAAGTTCAAAACATTAATTTAAAACAGTGTTCAATATAAAATAGAGCTATGAATATTTATTATAAATTATAGTTTAGAACATGTATATATTATCATCAAAGTATACATTTTGTTTCGTCAGTTTCTCCTGTTAAATCTGTCCATGAAATCTGTCCATGAAATCTGTGCATGAAATCAGTGCATGAAATTTTCAACACGTCCATTAATCACCACTACCTCTTCCCTCTTTTCGTTCAAATTCTAACTGACAACTTACAACTCTAATTTCTCATTTTCTACTCCACCTATTTCTCACACAAAATTCACCAATATAAGATAAAGAATTTTCCATTTTCTTTTTACACTACATGATGAGACATTGTCCTTTTAATGTCGAAACAAAATGTACACTTTGCAGTAGATGATACTTTGTACATGCTCTAAACTATAATTTATAATCTATCTATCTATCTATCTATCTATCTATCTATCTATCTATATGCAACAGTTCCATCCGATCTCATTTAAACACACATCGAGATCTTCAAGGATCTGCCTGTGATATACTTGTTGACTACACATACATAATAACATCATCCCCGTGCAGAAGTTTTAAAAAAATGAAGGCATTACAAATAAAAAAGAGAAATCCTACACTTAACAGTATCAATTATGAACACGGTAACAATGTGTTTACAGTGTTCGGAACTTAAGAAACAAATGACTTTAAATTCAAAAGATTTACACAAACCTATTTACAAATAAGATAAAATAAAAAGTAAATCTTGATAATGACTAAAAATATAGTAAGAGACAGTAAGATAAGTTCTGATCTTTTATTTCTTTAATATATATATATATATATATATATATATATATATATATATAAAGAAACTACACACACAAAACAACCTGCACAAAGAGTAAATTTACAAACAGAACAATGCTTTATAAGTATATATGGGAAATTAAAAAAACAAAAAAACAAATCACACCAAAAATATAACGGAAAATGCGGAAAAGAACATCTGCCTACAACAACCGATCCAAAACCTGCAGACTTTGCTTGGAAGAAAAAATAGCTATTATTACCTTCCCAAACCAAAGCAAATTACTAAATAAACGATCTGAACTCATCTCAAAATGCAGACACAAAAACAAATTTTTACTAGGTTAGATAAAAGTCGAAAACTGAAAGGCACAAATAAATAATAAAGAACAAATTATCTAATCCAAACAAATAATAAACAAATAACAAAGCACAGACGCCATAGCAAACATTAGAATAGATAAAATAGAAATAAAATAAAAATAAATAAAATAAATATGAAATCCAAATAAATAAATACATTAAACATAAAAAAGAATAAATAGAAACAAGTAAAATAAATTTATCCAAATAAATAAACAAATACATAAATAAATAACAATCCATTTCCAAAATGCACTACTGACCCTATATATAAATAACCGGGGAAAATCCCAACATATGTAGCCTGATGATTGCGCCTAGCATGTAACAGTCTGTCGCCCCTGAGTGTTGCTTTTAATGTTCACTCTTTTATATTTACATACTGTCTATCTCTGATATTGAGAAATTTTTCCTATAAATAGAGCACAAGTTAAAACTATATTTCTTCTTGTTTCGTCAAAAAGCTCTTAAAAATATATTGCCGTTACGTTTTTCATTTACATTTTATTGTGTTCGTAATATTTGTTTCTTTTCCGGAAATAAATTATGTTGCACATTAGAACAATTTCTACATAATTTATGTCCAGAAAAGAGACAATTTATAAAAGCACAAAAAGCTTAATTGAAAAACATAACAGCAGTATCCTGCTCATCACTTTTAACGAAACCTGGCTATATATATATATATATATATATATATATATATATATATATATATATATATATATTCTAACCATATACTGTTAAATAAAAGAGACAATGAATGTCTATTATGTTTAATCATGAGCCGTTCTAAACATCGTATTTTGGCTTTAATTTCAGATGAAAATAAAGACAAAATTTCTCCAACATTTGGATAATTTTTTATTAAGTTGGTTCTAAGCATTCGGCTCACGTCCTAGTAACCTCTCTGAAGATGGTCCATGTACATTTAGCAGTATATTGTTAGAAAATTATCTGCTGCCTCAATACACTATATATATATATATATAGATAGAAACAAAACGACAATGAGCGGGAAAGCAAGAAACAGGATAGAGAATATGTCCTGTCTTTTATCATTTTCTCTCTCTCTCTCTCTCTCTCTCTCTCTCTCTCTATATATATATATATATATGCATATATTCAAATGAAAATAATTTTCACAACAATGATTTAACATTGCCTGATGACGATGTAAAAATATTGAAACAGAAATTTCCGTGTCGCAATGTAAATGATATTAATTTTAAATAAAAAAAAACAAATTCAGTTATATTATGCTCTACAATATTTATCAATATTTATTGTATTGATAACTTTTATAAAAAATGATAAAACTTTTGGTTCTTTTCAACAATATTTATATATATATATAGTGAGAGAGAGATAGGTTGAGAGAGAGAGAGAATGATGAACAGCAAAAGCAAGTCGAGGATAGTAGAGAATCTGTCCTTTTATTTTTTTTTTAAATTGCTGAATAATGAATGATTTGTTATCTTTGAAACCTCAAAGAAATCGTTTATTGCGATCTGCTGGTTCGCCAAAAATTTGTAACAAAATGAACCGATTATTCTGCTCCTGTTTTCTTGAGATTTTATCTCGTTAAATTTTTACACTAATCAGAATTATGACGACTGGATGAAAAAAAAACTTT
This sequence comes from Ascarosepion bandense, assembly GCA_037127315.1. Lineage (NCBI taxonomy): Eukaryota > Metazoa > Mollusca > Cephalopoda > Sepiida > Sepiidae > Ascarosepion > Ascarosepion bandense. The sequence continues at coordinate 1,335,632 of JBBBDQ010000685.1, read as the reverse complement.
CTTTATTATTGATTTTCTGTTATAATCACTCGTAGTATATTTTTATATGATTATTTTCATTTTAAAGGAGATTAAGTAAAACTATCAGAAGAACTGTGCTTTGGAAGCGTTACTTGGACGCCTTCAACACGTAGCAGTATCTGAAAGCTGGAAGGTGAATTGAGTACGCCTGGCTATGACAGATAATTTTTTTTTAATCTAAAACACTTTGTTAGGGGTGTCTAGAGCAAAATATTATCCTGTAAACTAGAGTGATGTTTTGAAATAGATATAAACCGGTATATGAGCGCCTTGTTCAAAATCTTCAACTCATTCCCACATGTCTAAACGATTACCTTTTTTTTAAAAATCATTTTATCCCAAGCAAGGTGTTAACGCCACTGACGTGCAGGGGGCTACATAAGAGAGTTGAAGTATTAGACGGGAGTAGAGTGAAGACAAAGACGAACCAGTTACAGGTTGTAAAAGAGAAAAGGCAAGAGAAGGATGTGGACACAGGAGTGAAGACTGTTGCGAAGGTAGAGCGAAAAAAGAAAAGAACAAGATACAACGGGTGATGTAAAAAGGACTGCAGTCAAAAAGATAAGAGATGGGAATTGATTTTACATTTAAATTCCTGGAGGTTATAGCCGTCAGGAAAGCAAGCATATGGAAGGGAGTTCCACAGGCAGGGAGCGCTAGAAAAGACGCTGCTGGAATAGAATTGTAGGCTGCATTTGGTTGATCTAACTGTAAAAGGGTGGGACCTTGTTGCCTGTCTGGTTGCCCGAGAAAATTCTTGTGAAGGGGGCAACAGTGGCCCAAGTCCGTCAAATCAGAAGCCGTGAAAATATTTATAGAACAGAGAGAAACCACAGGCTGATGATGAGAAAGTGGCTAGTGTAGAGCTGCCAGGTCGGGACCAATCACGTTAAAGATTCTCCTCTGGAGCCTGTTGAGAACACTGAGAAAAACAATATATATATGTATATATCTGTTTTACCCGATCAATGAGGGGACATCGCTTCAAGCAAATGAACCATTCTAGTAAGTGGTTCTCAAACAATTCTCACATGGACCACTTTTTCTATTAAAAGCTTTGGTGGAAACCAATAATCAATCGATAAAAAGGTAGGAATTATTTTCTAGAAATAGAAATTTTATATGCTGTATTTCGAGGTAAAACTACTTTAATGAAAATAAACTTGTATTCAACAACTAATTTATTTATGTACACTAGTACATATACAGAACCTCACAATTGAGAGTTTTGCCAGAAATTATTACTGATGCTGAACGGAGGAACGCAAAATGTTGGATATACTAAAATCAAACAAGTACAAAAATTTAGTATCATGTGCGTTGTGGTGCGGTGGATATCGACACGCAACGACAAATTGGGGTGCCGAGTTCGAATTCCAGTTGAATTCATTGCATTCACTTACGCGCAAATACCCTTGGAAAAAGTAATAATCCGTCTCTTCCCCACCATTTATGGGTTAAATAATGAAACAGATTGGGTTCTATAGCCTTTGCTGGCAACCAGTCTTCCGGAGAAAGCAATGGCAACCTACTGTGGGATAATCTTCTGCCCAGTCAGTCATGTCTCTTTCGAGACATGATCGCCCAAGCGTGTATCACGTATGGCACTTAACTGACTGATTTACGTTAGCGCTTGGATAGTTAAAAAGGCAACCTAAAATCGACACGCAAATGCGGCGAAATACAAAGTAATACAAACTGACTTCGTTGCGAGCAGGTTTGTAAATTTTTCAGCATATTGACACTTAACGTTTATACAGATTAGTCTATTAAACAATCTGTTGTACAGGGGTATGCTTCGATTGCCCGTTGATTTGTTTGCTTTGTTTTACGGCATGTCAACCTCAACGGGTTATTCAATACCTACAAGATTTTTAAGAAAAGTTCGTATGAACAGAATGTGTCTTCTTTTAAGTAATCAGATTGTTGATCCGGTTTCAGTGACAATTTTTTTGGTTGGTTGGTTAGTTGGTCGGTTCATTTAACCAGCATATCAACCTTCATTAGGTCATTTAATGCTGAAAATCGTTTTGATTTGTTTTATTTAGTTTATTTGTTTTATTGTTTTTGTTTTTAAGGACAGTGTCCCCAAGTCCTACCCTTGTTATTTAACCCATAACTGGAGGGAAGGAACGGATTAATACCTTTCCCAAGGGTACCAGTGCTTAAGTGAATGCAGGGTATTCAACTGGAATTCGAACTCTGCTCACCAATTTCTCTTTCCGAGTCGTTATCCACCGCACTACAACGCACATCCGTCACTAAACGCTTCCAGCACCTGGTATTCCTAAGCAATCACCTATCTAAGTACTGACCGGGCTCAACGTTGCTTAACTTCGGTGTATTTGTTTTTTGTTTTTGTTTTTTTGTAAAGACGTTTTGTCGAGTGTCAAATGTCTTGCTCTTCTGGTATATAAATTTTTCTTCAAAAATTTATTGGTGGCAATATTTTTTTTTTCAAAAAATTGCTGGTAATATTCTATTTTACAAAAATGTATTGCTGGTAATAGTCTTCTACTTAAAAAAATGGTTTGCTGTTAATGTTGTTGGTAAGGTTGATCGTAAGACTGTGCGTTGTGGCACAGTGAATATCGGCTCGGAACAAGAAATCGGGGAGCCGAGTTCGAATTCTAGTTGCATTCACTTACGCGCAAGTACCCCTGGGGGAAAAGTATTAATCCATCGGTTCTCTTTCTAACTATGTGTTAAATAACAGGACAGTTTAGGTTCTGTAGCCTGGGTTGGCAACCAATCTACCGTAGATATGAATACTAATCGACTGGGCGAAAATCTTCTGTCCCGTCTCTTTGGAGACATGACCGCCAAAGCCTGTATCACGTATGGCACTTAACTGATTGCTGGGAATATTTTATTCAACAAAAATGTCTTCCTGGTAATATACTTTTTTTTACAAAAATGTAGTTTTGGTATTTAACTATAAAAACCTACTTTTATTCTTTCATAGTACTTTAACCCCAGTTAGGGGTTCACTATTTGTCCATATCTGGGACCCTTAACATATGCTACCATCCTGGAACAGGGTTGATCTGGGAACAACAGTAATTAAGAGTTGATTCCACTGCCATATAAGACGACAGATATCAAATAACAGTACAGTAAACATATCGCTATTTCATGGTAAATCGGAAATATACGCCTATTTCAGGAGAACCATCATCAGCCTCCGTCTTTATTTTACAAAGGTTTTTACACAAAAGGATTTTACAAGATTCGTGTGAAATCCTTTGTAAAATAAAGACGGAAGCTGATGATGGTTCGCCTGAAATAGGCCCATATTTCCGATTTACTATGAAAGAACATGTCTGCTTAATCTTTCTTATATTTGCTCTATATGTATTTATATACATATATATTTAGAGCTCTCTCAGAGAGTTATCTTACCACTGTATATACAGGATACTCTTTTGAAATCTTCTATATCTATACCGCATGCTGAGATATATATATATATATATATATATAAGAATACTTGGTATATTAGTCAGGTAAATTCCAATAGAGGCGAACTGAAAAGAACTCACTGTTAAATTTGTTTATTTAATTCAACAGAGTAATATAATTTAGAAAAAAATCTTTAGATGTTCTACAATTTCATGGGTTGCAAAATTGTAGAATATCTAAAAAAATTTCTAAAATACATATATATTCGTGTAAAATCTTTTGCACAATAAAGACAGAAGCTGATGATAGTTCGCTTGAAATAGGCGTATACTTCCGATTTACCATGAAATAACGTGTCTGCCTTAATTTTTTCTTATTTTTCTTATTTTTCTCTATTTGTAGAGCTCCCTTAGATAGTTATCCTACCACTGTATGTACAGGATACTCCTTTGGATTCTTCTATATCTATACCGCATGCTGATATATATATATATACTAGCAGTATAGCCCGGGGTTGCTCGGGTGTTAAGAAAGCTTTAAAACTAATCCTTGATCCTGGAACTCATACTCTTTGGACGTTGGCACGAAAGACTAAAAAGCATTAGTTGACTGAAAGAAAAATGAATGAATGGATGTAAGTCAAATTTTGATTTCCCGGTATCGTTCTTTCATATGCTTCCGTCTCTCACTTCTAAGCTCGATTAGCTATCTCTTCTTTCTTTACCTTTTATATATATATATATATTATCGATTTTCTGCACTATTATAAGAGCTGCAACCTTGAAACTTCTGAATATCGTTTCTATGTTTTTGTCTATGAGTGTATGAAATTTGTTTAAAGTTGGACCACTCCTTCTATAACCCGATTTTTTCGATTATCGATTTTCGATATTTATAGGGGGTACCTCGACACAAAACCTAGCTAAGAACACTCGCAGACGCTTATAGTACAACTGTGTAAATTCTCAAGAAAATCGGTTCAGCCATTTCGGAGTCTATAGGTAACGAACACACACACATACACACAGACACACACACACATACACACAGACAAAATTCCATTTATAAATAAGTTTATATATATATATATATATATATATATATATATATATATATACGGCCGCTATTCGAGCAGATGACAACGCAAGGCCACATGATGCAAAAACGGATAAGAACCTACTTGGAAACGCTTAAATGGATTCTTCTCGTTCCCTTTTCTGATGATATGTAGTTATCCTTGAAGGCACATGGGCCGGTGGATATAGACATTGGTTAGTGCCAGTGATTGGACCTAAACATTTGTGAGTGCAGTACCTGGATACAGCAGTGGTGATGAAATAACTAAGTTGAATTAAGGGGATATAACTAGATGACCTCCAGAAGTGGCATCACACATAGAACAAGAACAATCTATCTCAATGATCGAAATAATAGTTTCGGTTCAAAATTCTCAGCACCTGAAGAAACGGCCGAAACGTCGTAAAAATGTCAATAAAGATGAAGACAACAGTCCAAACAATGTAAATAATTAAATTTAATATTTCGAATAAGCAAAATATTTTGCCATTTTTCAAAATTAATCTAAATTGACTGGAAGTAGTCGTTTATTTTTTTCGTTTTTTTTTCTAAATAATTGATTTTAGCGCCATTTTTAGTCCGCGTTTATTGCAATATAATTCTCTTTTATTAACAAATCTTCCAAAAATAAAATATACTTTTCTACATCTTCAGTTGAAGTATATTACCTGACCTGAAAAATAATTAATCTGCTTATAAAATTACAAGAAAATTGGAAATTCTTTTAAAAGAATAGGTATTTTAAAGCTTTTCCATTTATGATTAACAAATATAGTCTTGATTTAATAATGATATCATCTAAAAGTAGAAATTAATGCAAAACTTTAAAAGATTTTAACCTTGTAAATTATTTTAATTAAAATTAAGAAAAACAAAAACAATTCCTACAAAAAATTCATTTTTCATCTTGAAAACTTTTTCTTAAGAGAAGAGTGTCTTTAATCTCATTTATAAAAACAACCCATTTTAACCCAGTGTCCTCAGGTTTTAAAACATTATATTCATTTACAAATCACAAGAATTTTTCTTCCAACCGGGCAATATTTGGAAGGTCATTTTATTGATGAACCAATACGTCCTCACTACCTAATATATAATAATGGTTTTATATAATGATTTATACCCATCATTTTTTACACATTTTTATGCTGTCTTCAAATGAGGACACTGGGTTAAATGCTTTCCTAATTAAATACTGTCTTTGTTTTATTGCATTTTTTATTTTAAAATTCAGAGCTGATTTTTGGTAGATGGTGTTTCTGATCTACAAAAAAAAAAAAAAAAAATGAAGATGAAAATAAAAACGTGAAGTTTTAAATTATTCAAGGAGTCCTGCTGTTTTTGTTAATATAAATATGGAGGAGGGTGAAATTAGTTTATTTTGTAATAAAGAATGCAGCTATTTATGAGAAGAGTTGAAATAATAAATGCAGGATTTAACATCACTAGTATCACTCAGTTAAGTGCAATCGAACGATCATGTCTTAAAATAGGTATGACTGAACGATCATGTTTTGAAATACACATGACTGAACGATCATGTCTTGAAATAGACATGACTGATTGGGCAAAAGTTTTGTCCCTCAGAAAGTTGCCATTACTTTCTTTGGTGGACTGGTTACCAACCAAGGCTATAGAACCAAATCTGCCCTGCTATTTAACCCATAGCTGAGGGAAAAAGATGGATTACTATCTTTCTCAAGGGTATTTGAGTATAAGTGACTACGACTAATTCAGCTGAAAATCGAAATCATTTCATTGCACCACAACAAACATATCTTCTTTTATGTGCCATGTCCTTTCAGGACGTAAGTGATCATGGCTTTCCACGTATTCCTACCCCTGGTGGCTCTGGGCACGCTTTATCCTGTTACACCACCCAAACCCTGCTCTGCCGTTCACTAGCTCAAGAAAAAATCTAAAACATAAATGTATAGAAACAAGCATGGCCACAAAACAAGGGATCAGTTTATATATTGATTCTAATAGATATTTGATCCCCCATTTTATATCCACATTATAATTTCTTATCAACAGTTGGCATATATAATCTTCTTCTATTTGCCTTATCGCTTCAGGACGTAGGCGATCATGGCTTTCCACGTCTCCATATTCCTGGTGATTCTTAGGACGCTTTCTCCTGTTGCACCACCCAAACCATCCACTAGCTCAAACCCATAAATGTAGAATATTAATGTATAGAAACTAGCATGGCCATAAAATGAGTGATCAGTTTATATATTGATTATAATATATGATCCTCCATTTTATATCCACATTATAATTTCTTATAAACAGCTGTCATATATATTCTTCTTCTATGTGCCCTGTCGCTTCAGGACGTAGGCGATCATTGCTTTCCACATGTCCCTATCCGTGGTGGCTCTTAGCACGCTTTCTTCTGTTGCACCATCAGATTAGGTTCTTCAAAGGTGTTATCCGCTGCTTTCCCCTGTCTCTTTCCCCCCTCTATCTGACCTGTCAGTACCAGGTTCTCCAAGCCCTCCTTCCTCATTGTATGTCCCAGGAATTTTAGTTGTCTCTTCCTGATGTTCAGTATTAATTACCTTTTCATTTCCATTCTTTCCAAAACCTCATCATTGGTCACATGCTCGGTCCATGATATCCGCAGCATCCTTCTGTAGAACCACATTTCAGCTACTTCAAGCTTTTTCTTTCATCTTCGAATATATTTTCCAACATTCACTGCCATATTGAAGAACCGACATCACATAGCAATCCAGTACTCTCCTCTTTGTTTCTTATGAAATTGTCCTGTTTCTTAATACTTTACTCAACTTCAGGAATGCTTCTTTCGCCATGCCAATTCGCCTTCGGATCTCAGTGTCACACTTTCCGTCTTCTGTTAGAACACTTTCTAGGTATTTAAATTTCTGTACCTGCTTGATTTTAGAGTCCCTCACCTGTAATTGGCATTTTGGGCTGCTCTTTTTGCTGATGACCATGCATTCGGTTTTCTTGTAGTTTATTTGTAGTTCTTTCTTGTCACTCTCTTCAGCTACCTTCGGTAGGAGGTCTTGTAGTTTTCTTTCTGTGTCTGCTATTAGCACTGTATCATCTGCGTAACTTATATTGTTTAAATCGTGGCCTCCGATCCAAGCTATAAACGTTTTCAGCCGACCATCGTAGGCTGAGAAAGCAATATACTGAAATGAAACTGTTCAGAAAATGTTTTAATGGCGAGATGAAACAGTCCAGTTCTTACAACGTTTCACTTTTCTTAGTAGATCTTCTACTAACAAAATGTGAAGATACTTAATGGGAAAAAATAATGGAAAATAAAAGAATAGGAAGAAGAAAGAGGACATGAGATTAGAGAGACTATAAACTCAAAACAAATAAAAGTAATACCTTCTCAGCGTTACGTTTACGTCGAGTGCACGTGTAGTCGGATACTGTTTCCCTAATATACAAGGTAACCAAAAAAGTTTTGTCCGTTTTTTTTATGAGTTATTGAATGAAGTTGAATTATATACAAAATGCGTGTAGCAATTGTTTTCAAATTCGGACAGCCGGAAGTACGAACATCAGATGTTATAAAAACACGCGCACCGTGCCCGGCCAGACAGTTGTGAGAAGAATGAAATTGTCTAGAGATCTCGTTCGAGGCTGTTTACTTTACGATTTCAAAGTGGGCTTATCAGCAGCTGCATCAAGTCGCCGCATATGTGAAGCGTTTGGGGATAGTGCTGTGGATGAAAATACTGAAAGACGTTGGTTTAGAAAATTCAAGTCGGGAGATTTGTCTCTCCATGATGAGCCTCGCAGTGGATGACCACAGGTCTTGAATGACGGAGTCCTGAAGACGGCCATTGAAGCGGACAGTAGTCTAACATGTGGTGAACTTGCAAGACAATTCAATGTTTTCGATGAAACAGTTAGACTTTACCTGCACCGCCTAGGTAAGACGTACAAACTGAGCAAGTGGGTTCCGCAAACGCTGTTGGAGGTCCACAAGAGACAACGAGTGGCAGCCTGCGTATCGCTGCTTTCTCGCCACTGTACCGCATCCTTATTCAAATGAGGGCTTACCAGTGATGAAAAGCGGGTTCTGTATGAAACACCCAAGTGTTCCAGACATTGGTTGTCTCCTCAGGATGCTGTCCCTCACACCTCAAGACCGCCTATGCACTCACGCAAGATTATGCTTTGTGAGTGGTGGACAGGTCATCAAGTGGTTTATTATGAACTACTACCAACGGGCCAAATGGTCGCTGGAGACCTATATTCGCAGCAATTGAAACGTGTGCAATAGGCATTGCACCAGAAGGAGCCAGCACTGGTGAATCGCAAAGGTGTGCTTTTTCTCTATTACAACGCCAGGCCGCATATCGCGCGAGGGGTCAGGAATACCACACAGCAACCTGGGTGGGAGACTTTGTGCCATACATCTTATCTTGACCTTGCGCCATCCGATTTTCACTCCCTGCATTATCATCTTCGTGGGAAATCTTTCACCAATAAAGCAGACTTGCGCAAAGCGCTCACGGACTTCTTTGCGACAAATCCCCCCCCCCGAGTTCTACCGTAAGGGCATTGAACAGTTGGACCCAGGTTTGCAGTAGGTGCTGGATACCGATGGCGATTACTTCGAAGACTAAATATAAGTTACACATACTGTGAACTTTTTTCCTTTAAAAGCGGACATAACTTTTTTGGTTACCTGATATATATATATATATATATATATATATATATTTGTGTATTTAGGCAGCAAATTTTCTTTTAGACATGGCAGATTAAATAAACTGCAAACATTGTGTCTACTTATTTTTAATAAAACCCGTTCCTACTCACGGATAATCTTTTGCGTATTATAATTGAAAGATGTCAGAAATGAGCTGTAGCGTTGACAGATGTTATTATAATTCATTTCTCAAGGTAACCAAGTACTTTCCCAGATCATCAAAAAATTACCCCAAAACTGATTTGCTAAAATTTACTGTATTTTTTCTGCTTCAAATATAGCGGTTAACAAATTGCTAGGGTTCATTAGAAAGTGAAAATTATACAAAATGGATTTTTTTATATGTTGTAATGTTATGATCATTCACGTGCTAAAGTATGAAAAAACTGTTCTTTTTACAAACATTTTAGAACATTACTACAGTATTCACAGCTGATTCTATTAATTGACGGCTTAAGTGTTTTAATGAATATTGCCTCGAGAATCTGTAGTTTGCTTTTGTTGTTTTTTTGGTATAGGATAGTTGTGTTATCGATCATTAATTTTTATATTGTGAGTGCAAAGAGTAATGTTGTTGTAGGTGTCTAGAAATAGATGAATGGTCAGACAAATGTAATGTAAAAGTCTGTTTAATGTAGTTGTTGTAAATCCAACGTATATATATATTTATTTTTTTTGTCAGAGATACATTCTCCCAAGGGACATTTGAATTGATATATAATGTTGGTTTTATGTAACATATCAGTTATTGGTGAGGAATTATTACTGATAATTAAATTAGTAATATTGTAACTTTTATAATATATTATTAATTTTAAATTAGATATATTAGTATGAATGAGATTTTTTATTATTTTTTCATCCTGTAGTTATCGTGCATCTGGTTATGATAGAAGAGTTTGATATGTTTAGGGTCTTTTGAGGAATTACCATATTTTGTTTGATGTGTATTGAAGTTTTTGAAATGTCGTCTTATTTCTTCATCTCCAATGTTGTTTGGGAAATCATTATTAATGGAAATCTGCTTAATATTTTTTAGTTCAGAGTAAAATATCTTTTTTGTGGAGAAGTTGATTTGTGCTCGGTTCGTTAAGTTGTGTATAAGTGCTGTTTTTTAGTAGTTAGGGCATTCACTCTTATAGTTGAGAGTGCAAGAGTTTTTGCTGGTTTATTTTTTCTATGGGAAGGTAGTAAATGTGTTATTAATTGTGTGTATTAAAATGTCAAAGAAAAGGATTTTGTTATCTTTTTTAAGTTCGTATGTAAACTTGAGGACAGAGTTCTTTTGAAAGTTTTTTGGAGATTTCTTATTTCTTTGATGTTTTTAACTAATATAAGAATATCATCAACATATCGTACGTAGATAGAGGGATTTTTAGTGGTGCTAAATATATTTTCTAGGTTGGCTATGTTGTAGTTGCTTAAGGTTGGACTAGAACTGAGCCCATTGAAACAGCGTCTAGTTGCATATAGATATTTTTTCTGTTATCATAGAATGGGACTTCGGTGGTACAGGTTAAAAGTAGTGTTTTTTTAGTATTTTAGGTATAATTTTTAGTGGGATCAGAGAATTATTATTATATATATATATTTTTTTTTTATAATAATGTCAATGGTTTCTCTAACAGGAAAGTTAGCGAATAAATTTTCAACTTCAAGTAATGCTATGGTTTCGTTATTAGGTTTTTCTGTTTTAAATATTTGAATAAGTTCAATAGATGATTTAATGCTATATTTGTTAAGTATGTATGGTGTAATTAATTGGTTAAGAGTTTTAGTTAGTTGGTATATAGGAATGGGTATTTGTGATATAATAGGGTGAAATGGAAAGTTAGGCTTCTGTGTTTTGATAGAACCAAAAATGTATCCTGGTTTATCCAAATATTTTGGTAAATCTTAGATTATCTTTCTCCGCATTGTTGTCTGGGATTAATTTATTAATTTTTGATTTTGGCTGAGTGGTATATATATATATATATATATATATATATATATATATATATATATATATATAATAATAATATATGTAAAATGACTTGATATGTAAAATGAATTGTACTAAGAACAAACATTTAGTCTGACATATATATATATATATATATGCGGGATACACACACACACACACACACACACACACACATATATATATATATATATATATACCAGCGAGAATTATATATATATACATATATATATATATATATTGACGGACAGTGAATGTTGGTGTTAGTAATAAGACACTACGATATGTAAAATATACATTTGTTCCTCATCATTCGATGAAAAAAATATAAATCAATTTGTTACTCGTCATGTGATATTAGAATGTTCAAATCCAAATACTGAGGATTCTAATAATAAAAAAAACTTTCCGTACACCTAATGGGTACGGCGGCGTTTTTGCAACAACTGTTTTTTTATGGGGCAGGGTTGTTAGCCCTTCGCCTAACTCCCATACCTGGAGAAAGGTGATTTCTAAGCGTAGCTTAGACGTAACACACGGCAGAAAGTAAGAGACAAACAGTGAGGATCGAACTCACTTATAATGATTCTAGCGAGATGCGCTTGCTAACCATTACACCACGGCGAGGTGCCGTAATCCTATTTCTGTGGATTCTAACTCTTACTAAAAGACCCCCCCCCACTCCACCATTCTGATTGGCCATGTCAAATACACGCGCGCGTTGTCACAGACACAAACACACACACCCGAAATAGTAGTAACTAGCGTCCTGAAATGAGGAATCGGAGAGCGGAGTTCTAGTTCCAGTTGAGTTAATGACATTCACTCAGGTGTCAATATCCTTTGGAAAGATATAACTCCATCTTATCTCCCTAGGTTAGGGTTAAATAGCAAGACAGACTGCGTTCTATAACTTTCGGTGGAGAAGGACAATTCTGAATTCAAATCCTGAATTATCGAGTTCACCCCACCCGTGTATTAAATAGCCTAACCTAAACGCAACTGACAAAAATCAGTGTAGGCTGTATTAACAAGACAATGTTTTGTATATCTCTTAAGCTGCCGTTTCCAGGGATTCTTTCAATGTGTTTTTGTCCCAATTTTTATCATTCCAAGTGCACCCACTATTTTTTTTTTTTAAATCATCACACCCCAAGCAAGGCATTCCACTGCCACTATTGCGCATGGGGCTACATAGGGGAAGGTAAAGAGAAGGTTGTGTTAGACATAGGGAATGTCAGGAGGAAGGTGACAGATGAGTAACGATAGCGAGGATGAGGGTTAGGCAGATGGGAAGAGTGCTTGATAGAATGGGAGCAGGTTAGTGTGTTAGGAGGTGTCTATTGACCTTACATTTAAACTCCTGAAACTATTATTATTATTATGTCATTTTTCATCATATTTCTATTTCAGTTTTGGTCGCACTACCAATCAAGTCCGCGGGGAGACCTAAGGCAGGTCGTGGCGTGTTGTTATGGCCCCATTTCATGTTTTTCTATCTTCCCTATCATCCCTAGCGTTACATAGATAAAGTTTTCCTTAGTGTGTGAGCTGTATTAACAAGACAATTTTTTCTATATCTCTTAAGCTGGGGTTTCTAGGGATTCTTTCAATGTGTTGTTTTGCTCCATTTTTTTTATCATTCTAAGTGCATAGGGGAAGGTAAATAGGAAGAGTGGTTAGATATAGGAAATGTCAGAAGGGGGGTGATAGATAGTTGGGTGGGTGGGAAGAGTGTTTGAAAGAATGGGTGTGTTAGGAGGTATCTATTGACCTTACATTTAAACTCCTGGAGATTGTAGCCGTTGGGGAAGCAGTCATGTGGAAGAGAAGTCCACAGTCGGGAAGTGTGAGAAAAGAAACTATTGGAGTAGAAGTTGCTGTTGTATTTTATCGGTTTCACTGTAAAAGGGTGGGATCTAGTTGCTAATCTAGTATCTCGTGCAAATTCGAACCTAGGGGGCACCAGTGATCTAAGTTCATCGGAGCAGAAGCCGTGAAAGTATTTATAGAAGAGACACAGGGAAGTCACGTCGCGCCAGTGAGAGAGAGACTGCAGGCGGTCTGCTAAGTCGGTATCGATCACATTACAGACCCTCCGCTGTACCTTGTCTAGAAGCCCAAGGAGAATAGCAGGGGCACCCGACCAGATATGGCAACAGTATACAATGCACGGGCGGATGGTAGATTTATAAATGTGCAGGATAGATTCAGACAGGAAAAATTTGTCACAATTTTTATCGTTCCAAGTGCACTCACTATTATTATTATTATTACAATTATTATTGTTACTATTATTATTACTATTATTATTATTACATCATTTGCATCATAATTCGATTTCTGCTATGGTCGTACTACCTACCAAGTCTGCAGGAAGACCTATGGCTTGCAGTGGTGTGTTTTTATGGCCCCATTTCATGTTTTTCTATCGCCCATAACATCACTAACATTACATGGACAAAGTTTTTCTTAGTGTGTGGGCAGTACTTAACAAGACAATTTTTTGTATATTTCTTAAGCTGGAGTTTCCAGGGATTCTTTCAATGTGTTGTTTTGTTCCATTTGTTATCATTCCAAGTGCACCTACTATCACTGGCACAACTCTTGTTTTCAATTTCCTCATTTCTTCTTTTTCAATTTCCAGGTCTTGGTATTTTGATAGTTTTTCAAATTCCTTGGTTGCTATGTTACAATCCGCTGGACAAGCCAAATCAATTAGTTGGCAAATTATTTATTTATTCCCTCCTCTTCTTTCCTTTTATTTAAATATCTTTTTACCTCGCACGGAAAAAAAAATTCCCCCAAAAAAGGAAATTGTTGTTTTTAAAATAATTTTTGTTTTAATAAAACGTTTATTACCATCTGTGTTAACTACTTGATGAGATATTGCTAAACAGAATTTACGATACTGTCGTAGTTTGTAGTTTGCACATGTTCTAACGTAATAATTAATAATGCATATATATATATATATATATATATATATATATATATATATATACACTTAGTATACAATCCAGGTAAATTCCGATAGAGACAAACTCAAGAGAACTCAGTGTTATATTCACTTATTTAATTTAACAGAGTAATATAACTTATAAAAGATTTTAGATTATTACCCTGGGTAATACATATTTCACCGCGTCCTAATGTTATTATTTGGGTCTGACGAGCGGCGATAATAACATGAGGACGCGGTGAAATATGTATTACCCAGGGTAATCATCTAAAATCTTTTATAATATATATATATATATATATATATATATATATAATATTATGAGGAAATGAAAGAACAGATAGATTAAAAAACTAATATTCGTTGCATTTACTTTTACAAAAAGTGTTTACTGCAGTAGAACTTAATATTGCAATTTTGTTATTACAACGGTTTATAAAGTCATTATATCACTACACAAAAAATATATTTCAGAACATTATTATTGTTCTTTAGGTGATATTTTAAAAACAAATCCTCTCTCTCACTCCCTATATATATATATATATATATATATATATATAAATCTCCATTTTAGAACAAGACTAAATAATGAACTGCCAGAGTTACAATCTCAGATCTTCTTGTTTTTTGCTTTTATTATTATTATCAATGGATACTCAAAATGTCTGGTTTAGTGCAATCGTGTATATATCCAAGATCAACAAGTTTTAATATACGCACATTTTACCGCTTCGCTATGGAAAAAAACGACCCGTCGAACGAGAGAACATGTATTCGAAGACTCCATTTTGAAAGGCGAGACGTTGCTGTTGTCTTTCGCAACTGCAATTTCTCGTCTGATTTCATCAGATGCCAACACGAATTACTCGAATAGATTTATCGTATATTCTTTGTTTTGGCTTTAAACAAAACAACCTCAAGCCTAATATACAGAAATCCATAAATAGTAGAGCAGAATGGGCTCTTTAGCCTTGGTTGAAAACCAGTCTAGGAAGAAGGAACAATCTGAATTCAAATTCTTGGTCGCTTAGAAACCATGTGGCATAAAATATGCACCACTTCTTTGTAATCGGTTCTTGCGAATGTTTTTCTTTCTTTAAAGTGATATACTGCATAGAAAAACAACAACAAAAATACATCGATACCTGATAACGTGTATATATTCTATTCACCCGAATTACGGCAGTTACACAACGTAGTATGGAGGTGAATCTACAAGGTACTGCATCTGTTATTACACCACAACCAAAAAGAAAACAAGAAGAATGGATTAAGCATCAATTAGAAATGACAGAATACATGATGGAACCACCCAACATCCAAATCACTAATTGTGAATACAAAAATTAAGCAAGTACAACAATTTGAATGTCTGGTAATTATTTAATAGAAGACGTAAATTGCGACACTGCTAACCGAAAATGAAATATCATTTCCAGAAACTAAGCACAGAAACGGACAGTTAGTAAAAACAGAGAAATGGTTTTTTAAGTCCTACGTAACGTCAGTCCTCCTATACACTTAAACTTAACATCAGGAAGAGACAACTGAAATTTCTAGGGGTTATAATAAGGAAAGACGGCTAGGAAAATTATTACTCACAGGAGAGATTGAAACCAAGAGCACCAGAAAATTGAGTAAATAGATGGTAGACTAGAGTTGAGGTGAGTTAAAAGAAGACAGTGTTTATTACGAGGTACAAATGACAGAAAAGTGTAGAGAGCCATGATCGCCAACGTTCTAGAGAAACAAAAATCATGGAAGAAGTTCTGGACATCCTAAGAAGACATTTAAGAAATGACGTCATACGTACATGAATCAAGTAAAAGATTTTATTCGACAATAAATAAATGTCGCATGAAACAATATTGGTGAATATAACGACAAATGGGAACGACACGTTATGGTCAAATCTAATGAGAATATCCTGTGTACACATGAATATACACTAGAATCACACAGTAGAGAGACCCAACACAAAACTAAGGGATAGAAAAAGCAACACGTTCTGGTCAAATCAAATCGGAAGATACTGAGTAGATATTAATAGCCACATGAATCTAAATCTAAACTTATTTACAAATGGAACTCTTTGTGTGTGTGTGTGTGTGTGTGTGTGTGTGTGTGTGTGTGTGTGTGTGTGTGTGTGTCCGTTACCTATAGACTCCGAAACGGCTGAACCGATTTTCTTGAAAAATTACGGCGAGTGTTCTTAGCTAGGTTTTGTGCCGAGGTACCCTCGATAAATATTGAAATTCGATACTCGAAAAAATCGGGTTATAGAAGGAGTGGTCCGATTTTAATCAAATGTGATACACTCATATATAAAAACATAAGAAACGATATTCAGAAGTTTCAAGGTTGCAGTTGGTACAGTAGTGCAGAAAATTTTATATCGATACCAGGAAATCAAAATTTGACTTACATCCATTCATTTTTTTCTTTCAGTCTACGGTTTCGCTTTAACTGGAAACAACTATTGCTTTTTTTTTAGTCTTTCGTGCCAACGTCCCAAGAGTCTGAGCTCCAGGACCATGGATCAGTTTTAAAGCTTTCATTACACCCGAGCGACGCCAGGCTATACTGTTAGTTATCTCATAAAAAAACAGAACAGAGATCCGACTCCATATTAAGGGGTAAAAAAGAGATAGAAAAAGCAACACGTTATGGTTAAATCTAATGAGAACATCCTGCGTAGATATCAATATTCATTTGAAGACTCACATGGAGGCAGAACAGAGATTAAAGACAATAATAAAGGAATAGAAAAGGGATAGAAAAAGAAACATTTTATGGGCCAATCCAATAAGAAGATCCTGCATTGATATTAATATTCACTAGAAGTCTTCCATGAAAACAGGACACAGATCCGACCCAATACTAAGGTGTAGAAAAGAGATAGAAAAATCAACACCTTGTGGTTAAATCTAATGAGTAGATTATGCGTATTTATCAATATCCATTAGAAGTCTCCCCATGAAAAAAGAAAAGAGATCAGACCCAATACTACGGTCTAGAAAAGCAACACGTTGTGGTTAAATCTAATGAGAAGATCTTGCGTAGTTATCAATATTCACTAAAAGTCACTTACGAAAACAGAAAAGAGATCCAACTAAACATTAAGGGATAGAAAAAGGATAGAAAAAGCAACACGTTATAGTCAAATATAATCAGAAGATCCTGCATTGATATCAATACCCACTGGAAGTCACTGATGAAAACATGGAAAAATAAATGATATTTATAATCAACATTAAAAAGAGTCAGCGGAACTTTCCAGGGAACATATTATGGAAACATGGTTTGGAATATTTGATATTCAAAGAGAAAAATTGCGCATAACCTACCTAACGAGCTTGAGTAAATGGACGGTACACTAGGTTTTGGATGTGCGTTGTGGTTCATTGGATATCGGCTCGGAACGAGAAATCGGGGAGCCGAGTTCGAATTCCAGCTGAATTCATTGCATTCACTTACGCACAAATACCCTTGGGAAAGGTATTAATCCGTCTATTCCTTCCAGTTATGATTTAAATAACAGTTCAGATTGGGTTCTATAGCAATGGTCGGCAACCAATCTACCGCAGAAAGCAATGGCAAGCTATTGCGGGATAATATTCTGCTCAGTCAGTCATGTCTCTTTCGAGACATGATCGCCCATGCGTGTTTCACGTATGACACTTAACTGACTGACACTAGGTTTTAGGAGAGATCAGAAAAGACGGTGTTTATTAAGAGGTACAAAGGACGGGAAGTTGGGAAGAACCATAATCGCCTACGTCCTGAAGAGACATGGCATCCAGAAGAGGAAGATGTTTAATTATTCTATTACTTCAGCTTCTCAGTAATTAGCAAAACGGAACCATATCCAGATTACCTGCAGTGCGTATTTGTGCATTATTTAAAGGTAGAAGATAAGGGGTTATCCAAATATTCGTGGCATAAGTGTCGCGGTCCCGGTTAAAGGTCCAGCAAGAATAATACAAAACAACAAAAATAGGAAATAATGAATATATATTAAACACAGCAAAATACAACACTTGGAACTTTGTTAGTAGAACGATAATACGGGTTAGTGTGTAATACTATAATTCGAACCTCGAACTTGGAGTCGTAATGGTCGTTACAGTAGCCGTGTTCGTAGATGACTCTCGGCAGGGTTCAGGGCGCTCTCCTCAGGCTACTCTCTCAGGCTTCTCTCTCAGGCTACTCCCAGGCTACTTAGGCTATCTACCTGGCTATCTACTCTGAGGTATATGTAATGGTTGGAAGAGTTCATTCCGTTATAGGTGATGCTGCCATGACAATAAACCTATGGCTTGGACATCTTACTAATTTTATTTCTCCGAAGTTAGTTTTTAAATGCAGCCTCGATCAGTTGGCTAGTAAGTGTTTTAACAGAAAACAGGAAGTGCGATATACTCAAATCAAAAGATGAATTGGAATAGCGAAACACAGAGATCCGAAGGCGAATTGGTATAGCGAAGGAAGCATTCAAAAAGTTGAGTTAGGTATTAAGAAACAGGACAATTTAGCTGGAAACTAGGAAGAGAGTACTGGATTGCTACGTGCTGTCCGTTCTTCAATATGGCAGTGAATGCGGGATAATACCATCAAAGATGAAGGAAAAACTTGAAGCAACTGAAATGTGGTTCTGCAGAAGGATGCTGCGAATATCATGGATCGAGCATGTGAGCAATGATGAGGTCTTGGAAATGATGGAAGCAAAAAGGAAATTAATACTGAGCATCAAGAAGAGACAGCTGAAGTTCCTGGGACACGCAATGAGGAAGGAGGGCTTGGAGAATCTGATATTAACAGGCCAGATAGAGGGAAAAAGAGACAGGGGAAAGCAATGGATAACAAATTTGAAGGACCTGATCAGGTGGATGACAGGAGAAGGTGTGCTCAGAGCCACCAGGGACAGAGAAACGTGGAAGGCCAAGATCACCTACGTTCTGTAGGGACAGGGCACATATAAGAAGAAAAGGTGTAAAGCCAGTCCTCCTGTATAGCAATGGATGCGGAACAATCTCTTCGCTGATGAAGGCCAGACTTGAAACAACAGAAATGTGTTTCTATCGATGGAAGCTGAGAAAACTATGGATCGAAAATGTGTGCAGAGAAGAATTTGTAAAATACATGGAAAAAGGAAGGACTTTTATAAATGGCCATTCAATAAATAAGGTGAATTCTATGGTACAAGGGCTTCTAATACAGATAGAAGCTTACTTTCTTTTTAAATTTTTCAACGTAGTCTCCCAGCAGAGTCACACACTTTTCTCATCTGTGCCCAATCTTCCGTATTCCCTCAGCGTAAAAATATTAGGACTGATATCTCAGCTAATCGCTCACAGCACTTTTGACTTCATTGTCACTTTTAAACTTCGTACCTCTCGTGAACGCTTTCAAGGGACCAAACAGGTAAAAGTCTGAAGGAGCAAGGTCTAGGCTGTAAGGGGGATGAGGGAGCAGTTCCCAGCCCAACTCGTTGATGGTCTATACCGTTTGAGGCCTTGCGTTGTCTTGATGCAAGACGACTCCATGTGACTCCATTTGTTCTTTATATAGGCTCCATTTCCATTTGTTCT
Organism: Ascarosepion bandense; assembly: GCA_037127315.1. Lineage (NCBI taxonomy): Eukaryota > Metazoa > Mollusca > Cephalopoda > Sepiida > Sepiidae > Ascarosepion > Ascarosepion bandense. The sequence continues at coordinate 1,315,905 of JBBBDQ010000685.1, read as the reverse complement.
TTATATAGACTCAAAGTCCTTCCAATGTCTTCCGCTGTCACCCTTCTGTCAGACTGAATGAGGTGTTTGACTGATTCGATCACCTCAGGAGACCTCATTTCTGAAGGTCTCCCAGGCCTGTCTTCATCCTCAACACTGCTCCGTCCTTCCTTAAACAATTTAGCCCACTTGTAGATATTTTTTGGCTGAAACATGTGGCACCGTACACAGTTGACATTCTCCTATGAATTTCAATTGTTTTGCACCCTTCAGCAACCAAAACCTTGATAAGTGACCTCTGTTCAGTCTTGGAACATGCTTCTTGGTCGGCCATCTTTGTTAACCTCCAAAACTCACAAAGTGTTTTTTTCAATCTGCAAAAAAATAAATCTCTTTGAAAAAGAAGTAAAAGAAAAAAATTAAAAAAAAAGGAAGCTTCTATCCGTATTACCGAAAAATTCACCTTATTTATTGAATGACCCTCGTACTTGAATTCAGAAAAGAGACAACTGAAATTTTTCAGTCAATGAGGAAAAAAGGCTAGGAAATTTTGATACTTCCAGGGCATATTGTTAACATGAGTAACTGAGAACATGAACGCATAACTTACATATCAAATGTAATGAGAAGATCCTACGAAGTAAATTGTGGTGTCATCTGCGTAGATGCCTACTTAACACATCACGACCTTACAAAGGTGGTTATGTCTGCAGATTATTGTCAAGAAGAAAAGTTAGCCATAATATTAGTTCCGGTACAAAACGTTGCTAAATGAAAGATAATATATATTTTAGGATCATATAAACCTTGATACATGTGTTTTAAGATCCTTAAGTAACTCCTCCCTAATTTTGAAAATTTTGTTATATTCAACTTCCTATAGCACGTTCATAAAAATCCCTATTGTACGTTTGAAAACGTCGGAAAATTAGTCATTATAAATCGCCTGGATATACAGAAAGGGTGAAACCAAGGTTGCGTAAATAGCTTCATTCCAAAGGAACGCTCTCAAGTCTACCATTCTGAAAGAATAGTAGACTTTGAAAAACAGTAGCTACTCTGGCATCTACGCATCGTTCATTCACTGAAATGAATTAGAGCACTCTGGCTATTGGGCGCGTATAACGATAATAGACACGCTAAAAATTTTGCCTCCTTCTACCGAGCGCCCGTAGCTCAGAGGTAGAATCGCCGATTGACGCCAATTCGATCAGGTTTCAATCCTGGGTAAAAAGCAATCGGCTGTCTAACCGTACTGATGAGCTCTTATACAGCGAAACAGATCTGTCTGCGGATGACTATATATATATATATATATATATATAGCCCTCCGCAGGCAGATCTTGAATATGTAAAATATATCAGTAACATGCAGGGGACTAGGCATATGCCAATAGTTAGAAATGGTTTCTTTGAAAATTAGTACTGACTAATGAGTCAAAGCCCAAATGATGCTATATTGTGGGCTTTTATTTAGACTAATCAGGTACTACTGAGAACTTTCACGTAGAATAATGCTTTGCGAGCTGTTTTCCCATCTCTAATGAACGGTGGTTTCAATCCTCACTGGGTTCCTTAAACGGAGGGCCATGCTCCCAGAATAAGCTAAGTATTGGAAATAATATTGGAATAGTTAACATCAGATAATGATGGATACATATTTGCAAATAACTAGGGTTCCTTGGCATGAAGTAACTGTTAACAATCACATTAATTAGTAGATCTTATGAAAAGTTTAATTTTTTTTTTTTAATCATTTCACCCCGAGCAAGGCGGAAACGCCACTGGTGTGAAGGGGGTTACGTAAATATAACAAGATTAATTAGAAAAGAGTGAGGAGTACAAGCTAGTTAGAAAGGAACAATAGAAATCTGAGAAAGCAGGTGCGATGACAGATACATAGGTGGAGAGAAAAGGAAGGTTATACAGGGGAGGGGAGAGAGCTAGAGGCCAGTGGTTAGTAGATGAGTATTGACTTTGCATTTAAATTTATGGAGGTTGTAGCCGTCAGGAAAGCAAGAATATGGGAGCGAGTTCCACAGGCGGGAAGTGCGAGAGAGGAAGCTGCAGGAGTAGAATTGTCGTCTGCATTTGGCTAACCTGACTGTGAATGGGTGGGAAAGCTGAGAAAGCAGGTAAGTATAATAATAATAATAATAATAATAATAATAATAATAATAATAATAATAATAACAGCAACAACAACTATTGCGGCAAGACCAAGCTGTTGTCTGTCAACCATTACAGGCAACCTCTTCTGCCTCCCATAAGCATGGACCAGGCGATTCTCCCGGAGAGTAATACACTACGCCTCCTCGGACTTAACCCTGTCCTCAGACATCAAATGGAACCACTATATTGAATCCATAGCAAAATCTACTGCTAAGAAGATTGGGTCACTATGTCGATCAAGGATGTTTTTTTCCACCTGAATCCATCCTGCATATATACAAGTCAACCATCCGTCCGTGCATGGAGTACTGCTGCCATTTATGGTCAGGTGCCCCTGCCGTTCTCCTCAGTGTTCTTGACAAGCTCCAAAGGAGAGTCTGTAATGTGATAGGTACTGATCTGGCGACTCGACTGCAGCCACTTTCCCATCGTCGAAATGTGGCCTCCCTCTGTCTCTTCTATAAATACTTTCATGGCTTCTGCTCGGATGAGCTTAAGTCACTGATGCCTCCTCAACAGGTGTTTACCCGTGCAACCAGACTGGCAACTGGGTCACACCCGTTCACAGTCAGGTTAGCCAAATGCAGACGACAATTCTACTCCTGCAGCTTTCTCTCTCGCACTTCCCGCCTGTGGAACTCACTCCCGTACTCTTGCTTTCCTGACGGCTACAACCTCCAGAAATTTAAATGCAAAGTTAATACTCATCTACTAACCACTGGCCTCTAGCTCTCTCCTCCCCTCTGTATAACCTTCCCTTTCTCTCCACCTATGTATCTGTCATCGCACCTGCTTTCTCAGATTTCTATTGTTCCTTTCTAACTAGCTTGTACTCCTCACTCTTTTCTAATTAATCTTTTTACATTTATGTAACCCCCTGCATATCAGTCGCGTTTCTGCCTTGTTCGGGGTGAAATGATTAAAAAAAAAATTGAAAATGAAAGCCAAAGATAAAGCTCTTGAAGAGATGAAACAGCGCTGGCAAGACAAACCTCTGCATGGCCAATATCCAGAACGTGCCAATAAATCCAATGTTGACAAAGTTAATACTCATCGATGGTTACGTGCATCTGGATTAAAGTCTGAAACTGAAGGCTTTATTCTTGCAGCACAAGACCAAAGTCTTTTCACTAGAAACTTTCAGGCAAATATTATGCATAATAATATGGATCCAAAATGCAGGTTTTGTGATAAACACCAAGTAACAATAGACCACCTAATCTCACGCCGTTCTGTGCTTGCCCCAAATGAATATAAAAATCGCCACGATAGAGTTGGGCAATATTTACATTGGACAATGTGCAAACATTATGGAAAATCTGTAAACAAGCACTGGTATGAACATCACGCAGCACCGGTTACAGAAATAGAAGATGCAACCATTCTATGGGATTACACCATCTACACAGAGAGAAAAATTGAAGCAAACAGGCCAGACATTATTGTTAAAAACCAGAAGGAGAAAACTTGTCTATTAATTGATATGGCTTGTCCAGCGGATTGTAACATAGCAACCAAGGAATTTGAAAAACAGTCAAAATATAAAGACCTGAAAATTGAAATAGAAAAAATGTGGAAATTGAAAACAAGAGTTGTGCCAGTGATAGTAGGTGCACTTGGAATGTTAAAAAATGGAACAAAACAACACATTGAAAGAATCCCTGGAAACCCCAGCTTAAGAGATACGCAAAAAATTGTCTTATTAAGTACAGCCCACACACTAAGGAAAACTTTATCTATGTAATGCTAGGGATGATATGGAAGATAGAAAAACATGAAATGGAGCCATAACAACACGCCACGACCTGCCTTAGGTCTCCACGCAGACTTGGTTGGTAGTGACCAAAGCAGAAATCGAAATATGATGAAAAATGACATAATAATAATGTTAAAAATGGAACAACATCAACAACACACACACAAAAAAAAACACATTGAAAGAATCCCTGGAAACCCCAGCTTAAGAGATATACAAAAAATTATCTTGTTAACTATAGCCCACACACTAAGGAAAACTTTCTCTATGTAACGGTAGGATTTTAGGTGAGATAGAAAAAACATGAAAGGTAGCCATAACAACACACCACGACCTGCCTTAGGTCTTCCTGCAGACTTGGTAGGTGGTGTGACCATAGAAGAAATCGATATATAATGAAAAATGACATAATAATAATAATAATAATAATAATAATAATAATAATAATAATAATAATAATAATGTTGATAATACTACATTTAATAAAATAACTTTCTTTCTTTTTTCTCGGCCATATATTCTGCAACCAGTGTGACAGGTGACAGGCTGGCATTGATAGTTGTCCTTCTCGTCTAGCTGTTCGACCAAGCCTAAAGAACTCAGTCGTATTGCAAGAGCTTGAATTAAGAGTTTTCCTTCTCCAAGACTGGTTGCCCTACCAATGGGCGATATCTTTCTTTATTATTTACGTATTTTTTTATTCAGATTTGTTATTCATTTTACACCGGTTGGTCTAATACAATTTATGATCCGTGTCTTTATTATTAAGGGTTTTTAAATTCAGATTTGCCTTTCTCCTAGTCTGGTGGCTCTAATATGGCTAACTAGTTTACACGTATTTAAATTCTGAATTATTTTTCTTCTATACTAGGAATAGGGTATAGTCTACCCTACTAATTTACCTATGACTGAAAAGCAGTAGTACAAAAGTGAATGAGAGTTAGAACACGGCTCCGATAGGTTTCCCTGCACTTGCAAATACAAGAGTATAACTGACTTAATATCAAGATGTCAGCAAATAAATCCAATTGTTTCCACACAGTCTGTTCCACTTTCTCTATGTAAAAAACAAAAAATAAATAAATAAATAAATTTCAGGCCTGAAAATTGATACGCAACTCACCAGTTTATGGCTTCATAAATATTTACGAGTTTTTGTTTCTATTGTAAGTGAAAACTTGTTTTTGCAATGAAATCTTTGTTGGAGCTTTTGGGTACCCTTGTATATTAATGAGCCAGCCATGAACTGACTCATTTGATAGTTCACCAATAGAAGGGTTAACCAATCAGAAGGCTCAAAATATTCAATGCGACGTGTACAAAAGCAAGCATATTTTCCCGAGTATTGGCGATATAGTCCGATTCAGTAGAGAGTCCGATTCGTGTGTGTTGATCTTTGACGTTGTTTCATTGAACAGATTACGTACTGCACTGTATTCTATATTCATAAACTATGGTGGACATGGTCAACAATTTTAAACAGGCAATCGGCGACAAAAAAGTAACAGTAGAGAATACTTAAAACAAACCCGCCAAACCTGGCTTCGGAGTTTATCACAAAAGAGTTTTTATGAAAGGTTTCTAGAATATATATATATATATATATATATATATATATATATATATATATATATATTAGTTGGATGGAGAACTTTTAATGATCTTTTTTATCTGAACATGAATAGTTTTGAAAACCGTTTTTTCGATGGAAAATTTGGCAAACTCCCAATACATAATATGAATAAACACAGATGTTTCACTTAAGGTTTGATTGTATTATTCGTCATCTGTAAATTCCGATTTTTATCCTCCCCAACAGTTTAATCATATTCATATTAAAAATAGATGCAAAGTAGTCATTCATTTATCTCGCGAGATAATGGTAGCACATTGTTTGGTCAAAATCAGTCATTTTATAAGCAGCATCTGGAGCGTGTTAACAGTCTAAACTTTGCATGACACTATCGTCTGCAGATGTGGCAGACGTTGCTGGAATGAAAGTATCAGATTTCTCTCCCTCTCTCTCTCTACTTCCTGTCTTGTATTAAGGTTTCGCCTTTTCCTCCCTTTTCAAGTCCTCCATGAACGGCATGTTGCCAGTCGCTGCTAACGTCTGCTTGCTGTTCCCAGCTACCAGATTCGATACCTGTGACTTTCAGATCATTCTTGAAGACCTAATTGAGGCAATGCAGTGCGGCTAAGTAGTTACCATTTCTACATAGTGCTATATCGGCGTAAATATTCATCCGCAGAGTGTCCTGTTTCGCTGTATCACAGCTCATCCGTACGATTAGACCCCGATTGTTTCTGGCCAGGATTGAAACCCGACCGAATTGACATCAGTTCAGCGATTCTAACTTCTAAGTTGTGGACGCTCGGTGGAGAAAAGCGGATTTTAGTGTGTTATATACATAATGTAAACACACGCCAGTAGCCGAAAGTGTTCAGATTCATTACTGATGAGTAAAACAGATCTGTCTGCGGATGACTATATATACATAAGATGGCTCATGTGAGCTGAAAACTTAGAACCAGCATAATAATAAAAATTATTCAAATGTTGAACAATTTTTATCTTTAATTTCACCTGAAATTAAAACTAAAACACGATGTTTAGAACGGATCATGATTAAACATAACAGATATTCATTGTCTGCGATATTTAACAGTATATGTTTATAAAATTATCTGCTGCCTCCATAAACCCTGCTTGAGAACTGTGGAAGAATGGTAGACTTTGTAAAAACAGTAACTACTCAAGCATCTACGCATCGTTCCTACAGTAATGAAGCTACTTGCGTATGTTTACATTGCATATAATACGCTGAAAGTCTACTTTCGCACATAGCTTAGAGGTAGAATCGCCAACTGATGTCTCTTCAGTCGGGTTTCAATCCTGGCTAGAAGCAATTGGATGTCTAACCGTAATGATGAGCTGTGATACAGCGAAACAGATCTGTCTGTGGATGATTATATATATATAATGTTGCATGTTTCATTAAATAATAGAGGCAAGTTTTGTCGATTTATTTTATGTAAATTTTTCATATCGTTGAAAGAGGAAAGAAAATCACAATATTGATACATGTTTTTATTTAATCCTTTCTGAACTTTCGGCTTACATCAGCCATTATCAAAGAAGAAAATAGTGTTGGATGTAATGAGCAGTTCGTGGACGAACGATAGTAGTAGTCGTCTATTTTGTTTGTGTGGAGGATTGGCGTGCATGCTGGAAGCGAAGATCGCACTACAGCTTGTGGCGTCTCACATGAACACGCGAGAGGGGGGGCGAGAAGTATTAAGTATGGAAAGCCATTGGGATAACCAATCGCTTCTGTTATATATTACAGGCATTAAAAAAAACATGTATCAATATTGTGATTTTCTTTCCTCTTTCAACGATAATGCTATTAAGCTTACATAAAGTAAATCGACAAAACTTGTCTATATTATTTAATGAAACATGCATCAATGAAAAAGTGCAGCCTAAATACACAATATATATATATATATATATATATATATATATATATATATATTGTTCAATTAAAAACAGAATATCTACTCAAATAAGAACATCGATTAAAGATAATCTTCAATCAAATAATTAAGTATGTCGGTTGTTAATTGCCTTTAGTTAATCTACGGAACTTCCTGAAATAATATATAAAATTACCGACGATTTTTGTTCTGAAGAATGGTCGGTCGAAAGGCACCAAGAAAATTTTAAAATATGATCCCCGCTTTTATAAAAAAAATGTATTGAACATAGTGGACATTGAAGTCAACACCCAATCTGTTTCTGACTTAAAAGCAAGGTAACCCAAACAAATCAAACCTACGTGTATTTTCAGAACAAAAAGAACGAATGTCCTTTAAATGGCGTTTGCTTACAGAACAATGTAATATACTGAGCCACTGTAAAATCAGCAGATACTGATTTAACTACCTTTATCTTCGGCAATTTTACTGTTTTGAAAAAGGACAATAATTACAATTTTAATAAAACCTAAATATATGAAAATGAATTTTTAAATCATTTTTTTTTTTGTAATTTACAACAAAAATAATAATTCTTATGTGTTGCCAGAAAACAAAACTTTGGATCAAAGAGAAATAGTTGTGCTCTTTTTAAATATTAAACTAAAGTGGCATCATATTATGAAGAATTGTGCTTTTTGCCACTACAAATACATTTGTGGCTAAAATTGTGTTAAAAATAAAACAAATTACTTCAATTAAATTTTTGTATTATAAATTACAATAAGTGAAACTTATTCATAGTTACTTTTAATTTTATTTGAAAAAAAATGGATGATAAAATAAGTTATCGTATTTACAGTTCCTTAATTCACTTTCACACTGCGAGGCGGTTTGTAGATATTTGGGTAAATATATCATTTTTAATTATATGTATTTAAAATAATTTATAAGGGGATATTTTCAGACTAGCCACGTCGCTACAAAATGTAACACAATGTCAGTTTAAAGTGAGTTTGACAGCAACACCGTGGAAAAGTGCTCTAGCATCCCCAACACTTTTCTTATTGAGGAAGCTTCAGAAGATAGATAATTATCCCAGCCCCATCCCGAAGTATGGGCTTAAGCAAATGAATTGCAGAGTTTGAGAGAAGTAACAAGAGAAAAAATTACTGAGAGCGACAAGAGACAGAGCCAAGTGGAAGTCCATGATCGCCTACGGCACATGAAGAAGAAAAAGAAGAAGAAATAAAACTAAAAGACATGACTGATTAGCTAATCAGTAATGAGAAGACGTGGATTCATACCTAATCAAGATCTGATAAAAAAATTAGAAATTATAATGCGGTTATAAAGTGGGGGATCAATTATCTATTATAATCAATATATAAACTGATCCCCCACTTTTTGACTAAGATAATTTCTATCCATTTATATTCCAGATGTATGGGCTTGAGCAAATGGATTGCAGAGCAGGGTTTTGGAGGAGTAACAAGAGAAAAAATTACTGAGAGCGACAAGAGACAGAGCCAAGTGGAAGTCCATGATCGCCTATGTCTTAAAGGGACACGGCACATGAAGAAGAAAAAGAAGAAATAAAACTAAAAGACATGACTGATTAGCTAATCAGTAATGAGAAAAGGTGGATCAGAATTTGATAGACAAATTAGAAATTATAATGTGGATATAAAGTCGGGTATCAGTTTTCTATTATAATCAGTATAAAAACTGATCCCTCACTTTGTGACCGCGATAGTTTCTATGTAACTTTAGGAAATTATTATTAGTGGTATTGTGGAATTTGCAGTTTGTTGCAATTCGCGAGATCAGCTTTGTTTAGAAATATTTAATGTACTTGTAAATGTACTGCTTCGAGTAATGGCCCTTTGCGGCTTGGGTTTTATAATTTTGAAACTTCTCCATCCAAAGCCAGGAATTGTTAGGAGAAAAAATGAATTCCGTCTAAATTAATTGGTAAAGATAACGAAAGTTGTCAAATTTAGAATTTTTAGATTCGCTTTCGAACCAAATTTACACTATACAAATTTGTGTATGTGTGCGTATGTGTGTGCGTATGTGTGTGTGTATGTGTGTGCGTATGCATGTGTGTGCGTGTGTGCGTGTGTGTGTGTGTGTGTGCGCGTGGGCGTGCGTGTGTGTGTGTATGTGTGTGCGTATGCATGTGTGTGCGTGTGTGCGTATGCATGTGTGTGCGTGTGTGCGTGTGTGTGTGTGTGTGTGTGTTTGTGTGCGTGGGTGTGCGTGTGTGTGTGTGTGTGTGTGTGTGTGTGTGTGTGCGTATGCATGTGTGTGCGTGTGTGCGTGTGTGTGTGTGCGCGCGGTGTGTGCGTGTGTGTGTGTGCGTATGCATGTGTGTGCGTGTGTGCGTGTGTGTGTGCGCGCGCGTGTGTGCGTGTGTGTGTGTGTGTGTGCGTGGGCGTGCGTGTGGGCGTGCGTGTGTGTGTGTGTATGTGTGTGCGTATGCATGTGTGTGCGTGTGTGCGTGCGTGTGTGTGTGTGTGAAAAAGAATTTGAAAAGGTAACTTGAGTCTTTAAGAACATTTATTCAGATTAACTTCAGCGATTACACATTCTTATCATTTGAAAAGTTAAATTGTGATCAATAGACGTCTGGCTATGTGATGAGGATTTTTGCATCTGATGCGAAACTGACCATGGCATAGCGACACTTCTTTTCAAAGCCTCTTTCTCTTTTCTTTTTGCGTGTTGGATATATATAAAACTTTCATATATATATATATATATATATATATATCCGAATGAATAAAGAACGAAGAAAAAAATTTTTTACAACGTCCAAAACATTAATTTAAAACAGTGCTCGATATATAATATATAGAGCTGTGAATATTTATTATAAATTATATTTTAGAACATGTACAATTTTTTTATATATCCACTACAAATCGTACATTTTTTTCGACATTGAAACTACAATGTCTCTTCAGGTGGTGTGGACAGGAATGTGGACAGAACTTGTCTATATTATTCAATGAAACCTGTATTAATGAAAAAATGCTGCCAAAATACACACAATATATATATATATATATATATATATATATATATACTAGCAGTATAGCCCGGCGTTGCTCGTGTGTAATGAAAGCTTTAAAACTAATCCATCGTCCTGGAGCTCAGACTAAAGAATATTTGAAATAATAAATGAATTGCGATAATTTACTAATCGCACCTAATATATATATATATATATATATATATATATATATATATATATATATGTCGCGATGGTTACATGTTGCACATACGAGTTGTTTGTTTGTTTTTTTCTTTTTTATTTGTTCGTTTTGTGTCGATTTCCCAATGTAGTAGGGTTAGTTGGGCGTCGTCTGCCTTTCTTCATATCCCTTAGACTCAACACGGAGCCCTACATCAAGTGTCTTCATGAGGTAGTAATGCCTTTGTCAAGAGGGTGGTTACTTGAAGACCCGATATCGGACAACAGTACTCTGCACCATGCCAAACAAGCAACGAAACCCAGTCATGGCTGTCAGACAATTCCTGTGACCCCATGACCTCTTACATCTGGCAACCTATATCCCAGGACAGCAAAACCCACCCCCGATTATTATGTGGGCATCACAGTTGAGCAAAAGACCAACAATATTCCTTGTAAGAATAAAGATGAAATGACGGCAAGGATTATGGTAGCATTCATCAACTTAAAAGAAGGAGACCGTCCAGAAGAGATTCAGAAGATTCCCAAGTCGTCTGGAGGCCGTGGTTGAAGCCAGTATTTGAGTATTTTAGGATTGTTTTGTAATTTTGATAAATATATCTGCTAAAATGAGATGTTAATGTTTTTTACCCACCTCGAACCCTATATATATATATATATATATATATATATATATACAGTACTGTGAAAAAATATTACGACAAGAACTATTTTATCTCTTATGAGGCATCAAAATGAAGTTTAAAATCACCTCTGTCCAAACACCTTTGCACACTACCGGTAGTGTGCAAAAGTATTAGGAGTGATTTTCCTAAAAACTTCACTGAAATTCAAATACAGGGTGAAAAGCCAAACCTTTATAAGAATTATTTAACTAAAAAGAAAGAGGAAGGAAGGCTTCGGAATTTGAATTGGCCCCCACAAAGCCCTGATCTCAATCCTATTGAACATCTATGGGATATTTTGGATAAAAAAATTAATAAATCTAATGTTACTTTGCAAGACACACTTTGGGAACAAATTCAAGTTGCTTGGCAGGAGATACCATTAGATACATTGAAGAAGCTTTTGATGTCAATGCCTGACAGAATGAAGACTGTGAACAAAGCAAAAGATTATTATACTAAATATTGAATTTATCTTGTAACAAGTATTTTTTTCTTGTTAAAGCATTTTTTGGGTAAATCAAATAAAATAACTTTAATAAAATTGTTTATTTTCTGTTAATATGCCTCATAAAAGATAAGATAGTTCTTGTCCTAATACTTTTGAACAGTACTATATATATATATATATATATATATATATATATATATATATATATATATACCAGCAGTATAGTCCGAAAGCTTTGAAAATAATCCATGGTCCTGGAGGTCAGACTCTTTGGACGTTGGCACGAAAGACTAAAAAGCAATAGTTGTTTCCAGTTAAAGCGAAACCGTAGACTGAAAGAAAAATGAATGGATGTAAGTCAAATTTTGATTTCCTGGTATCGATATCAAATAGATTTTTCGTCGTAAACTGAATTTTGAAGGCTAAATAAGTCCTCTGAGTAAATGGTATCATGGCTGACACAAAGAACTACAAATATACCTACTTAGTGCGAAACCCAAAGAAAAAACTAAAATAAAAGGGCTGAAAAAATACAGACATAACACACACAGACACACACACACACACACACACACACACACACACACACACACACACACACACACACACACACACATCTTGCCTTATATATATATTAACGTTTTTCTGCACTACTGTAAGAACTGCAACCTTGAAACTGCTGAATATCATTTCTTATGTTTTTGTCTATGAGTGTATCAAATTTGATTAAAATCGGACCATTCCTTCTATAACCCGATTTTTTCGATTATCGATTATCGATATTTATCGGAAGTTCCTCGACACAAAACCTAGCTAGGAACACTCGCAGTCGCTTATAGTACAACTGTGTAAATTTTCAAGAAAATCGGTTCAGCCGTTTCGGAGTCTGTAGGTAACGGACACACACACACACAAACACACACACATGTATCTAAACTTATTTATAAATGGAATTTTGTGTGTGTGTATGTGTGTGTATGTTTGTATGTATGTGTCGACGTAACGGTATAAACTAGTCTCAGCTTTGAAGTTCTATGAGTGACAGATGCACAGACCTGTAGCGTTTTGACGATGCTGATGTGTGCTGCTAACCTAGAAAACCGAAATAAACTTGCTAAAACAGGTCAGCTCTGAGTGCATATATACTCGGTATTTCTAATGCGAGTTGCAGATTTGACTTATCAAGTTCACTGGAAAAAAATTCAGTCCCTAACGATTTAAGCTAAACCCTATTGAAAAGGGGGTTAGCAAGTTAATGTGAAATGCGTACTTTTAATTTACTTATTTTTTAAACTTGCTGAATTACAGGTGTATTTTAGATATGGGAAAATATTTTAAGCGAAAAGGAAATTGAGCATCAGGAAGAGAAGGCTGAAGTTCCTGGGACATACAGTAAGGAAGGACGGCCTGGAGAACCTGATACTAACAGGCTAAACAGAAGAAAAAAGAGACAGTGATAATCAGTGGATATCATATTTGAAGGAGTTGAGCAGGTGGCAGAACGGGGGTTGCGTGGTGTTACAGGAGAAAGCGTGTTAAAAGCCACCAGGGACAGGGAGACGTGGAAGGCCATGATCGCCTACGTCCTGAAAGGACAAGGCACATAGAAGAAAAAGAAATAGTGTAAAAACAATAACTAGAAACAAAGAAGAGAGTACTAGATTGCTATGTGATTTCAGATCTGCAATAAGGCAGTGAATGCTGGACAATATCATCAAAGATGAAGGAAAAACTTGAGCCATCTGAAATTTGGTTCTACAGAAGGATGCTGCGGATATCGTGGACTGAGGATGGAAACAAAAAGGAAAAGTAATATTGAGCATCAGGAAGAGACAGCTGAAGTTCCTGGGATATGCAATGAGGAAGGAGGGCTTAGAGAACCTGATACTGACTGGCGAGATAGAAGGAAGGAGAGACAGGGGAAAGTAACAGATAACGTATTTGAAGAGTCTGAGCAGGTGGATGACAGAACGTGGGCTGCGATATGTTACAGGAGAAAGCGTGCTAAGATACACCAGTGAGACGTGGAAGGCCATGATCGCCTACGCACTGAAAGGACAAGGCCAATAGAAGAAGAAGAAGAAGAAGAAGAAGAAGAAGAAGAAGAAGAAGAAGAACTGCGTATACATGCATGCAGGCGCACTCACGTACGCACACCGTGATGTAGTGTATTTAGTGAGGCTAGTCTGGTTGACCATTATAAATAAGCAATGAGCTTTTCCTCACTAAGTGCCTTATACCGAATCCGACAATAAACCAAAAAGGATTAACTTGTAAAATCATCTAAACACATTTATTTGAACGCAACTGCACAAATATAATCACATGTGCACATGCAGAGACAAGACCATATGAATCAGTTAACTGTCATATGTGATACGCGCTTGGGCGATCATGCCTCGAAAGACTGATTGAGCAAAAGATTTTCTTGCAGAAGCTTGCCATTAGTTTCTGTGGTAGACTGGTTGCTAATCAAGGCTATAAAAACCAATCTGTTCTGCTATTTAATCCATAGCTGGAGGGAGAACAAAAAGATTCTTACCTTTCTTAAGTATATTTGCGCATAAGTGAATGCAGTAAGTTCAACTGGAACTCGAACTCGGCTCTTTAATTTCGCAATCCGAGCTGATATCCGTTGCACCAGAACTGGTAAAGAACATGCAACTATCTATAAACACATAGACCTTATCTTAGCCGACGCAAAGTCGTCTGCTGGACTTTTTCAAAGCAAATGTAAGAATTTTATTTTTCAAAGTAAAAATGTCAGTTTTTCAAAATGTTTAGATTTAAGAGACGCTCATAAATATTCATGAGAATAACTGAAAGTCTAGGTAAATTATTATTATTCTTATGAAGAAGAAGAAGAAGAAGAAGAAGAAGAAGAAGAAGAAGAAGAAATAAAACTAAGACATGAATCCGTAGCTAATCAGTAATGAGAAGAGGTAGATTCACACTTAATCAAAATTTGATAAACAAATTAGAAATTACAATGTAGATATAAAAAGGGGGATCAATTTTCTATTATAATCAATATATTAACTGATCCCCCACTTTGTGACCACGAAAATTTCTATTCATTTATATTCTAAATTTATGGGCTTAAGCAAATGAATTGCAGAGCAGGGTTTGGGAGAAGCAACAAGAGAAAAAATTACTGAGAGCGACAAGAGACAGAGCCAAGTGGAAGTCCATGATCGCCTACGTCCTAAAGGGACACGGCACATGAAGAAGAAAAGGAAGAAGAAATAAAACTAAAAGACATGACTGCGTAGCTCATCAGTAATGAGAAAAGGTGGATTCATACCTAATTAGAATTTGATAGACAAATTAGAAATTATAATGTGGATATAAAGTCGGGTATCAGTTTTCTATTATAATCAGTATAAAAACTGATCCCTCACTTTGTGACCGCGATAGTTTCTATGTAACCTTATGTAACCTTATGTAACGGAGCGAAGGAAATTATTATTAGTGGTATTGTGGAGTTTGCAGTTTGTTGCAATTCGCGAGATGAGCTTTGCTTAGACATATTTAATGTACTTGTAAAATCCGAAACATAGAGAAAAAATGGATAGTCAAAACAAGTTGTCAGAAACTTTTGATGGACTAGTGTGAGGTCAGATGTTTAGTTCCCATATTTTGATGAGAAATCAAAAAACCTAAAATGATGTAATCAAGAAGAAGAGGACGAAAAGGGAATTACGTCATATGAGGTGTTGATGTTTCATTGGTTGAACCATAACTCCAACTTGTATTCAAGTTTTTGTAAAATGTTGTACCTCTCTTCAAGTTTATATTCACAGCTTATTGGGATGTAAGGATTTGCATTTACTTACGCGCAAATACCCTTGGGAAAGTTATTAATCCGTCTCTTCCCTCCAGCTATGGGTTAAATAACAGGACAGATTGGGTTCTATAGCCTTGGCTGGCATCCAATCTACCACAGAAAGCAATGGCAACTTACTGCGGGATAATCTTCTGCCCAGTCAGTCACGTCTCTTTTGAGACATGATTGCCCAAGCGTGTATCACGTATGAAACTAAACTGACTGATCCAAAGATCAGACGTTTATAAAGTTAATGGTGATTCATTTTGTTTAACATTTGACCAATTTTATTAGGTTGTTACACATGAAACAAGGCATTTTTAATTGATTTTCTATTGATTTTTGATCTGGTCGTTTAATGAAGTCGCCTCCTTAAAAAAATCTGATTTATTCCTGGCTCCTTTTCTTTCCAAATAATTTTCTTCCAAAATACAGGGGGTCCATAAAGTTCTAGTACAATTACAAGTATTTATTGATCAGAAGTCATGTTTTTGGGCCAGTGGAAGTGAGAAATAGCGATAGTCACAACAAGTTGTCAAGACTTTTGATGGGGGTTAAGTTAATGTCAGATCCTTGCTTCCCACATTTGCTGGGAAAAGATTTGGAAATGAGATGTTGATATTTCATTGGTTGAACCAAGGGGATGATATACCTCTACCTTGAAATGTGTAGATGGAAAGAAATCTAATTGGTAAAAGATCTGATTTGCATAGATACCCAGTGTCCCTCATTCATCCCCAAGAGAATTGGGGACAAGTATAAAAATCGAGACCCCAGTGAGAAAAATTAGTTTGAGTAGTAGTTTTTGAAGTTGCAGTCGAGATGTAACGACTGAGAGGAATGTGTTCCCAACTGGGGGCCACGAATAAGAAGGCTGGTCGTCTTCCATAGAGCTCCGGGCTGAGGATGTAACGAAACGTAGAAAAGCCTGCAGCCGATCAACTTCGTCACCGATAGAGTCTTAGCTTAAGATGTATAGAAACAGAAGGAACCGAGAAAGAATTAAACTAGCGGAAAAGAGATCTTTTATTGCTGAGCGAAGGAGAGAAGACGAATCTACTATCATCACCAGAATGCCCAAGTTCGGCCGTTTCCGTGAAGCTTCGGTAAAGAGCCAAGTTAAGTTTCAGAGCTGTCAAGCGACAGAGACCAAACAACTCCACTACTGCCGTCGCTACCGTTCGCTCCACTTCAGCTATTTCCGTAAGTCTTCGATAAAGAGCCCTGAAAGAACTTTATTGTTTTAAAAGTAATTGGGAAAATCGAAAGCTCTGAAAATTTAAACGAATCTTTCTCTCCGTTGTAAACTTTGAAATTCGGCGATTGTACATTCTGCTTTTATTATCAATTATTTTATATATATATATATATACATAAAGACTTTTTTTCGCAACTCATCCAGGAATCTTCGAACTTATTCATTTTTTTTTTTTTGTGCCGTGTTTTTTCAACACAAGTGTACACGTGTGTCCGGTCTGGTTTGAGGTAGTGGAGAAACAGTTACCGGGTTTCAACGTGTCTTTCATGAGATCAAAGAACACAGCGTGGGCAGGGAAGTTCACCGTTGTAATAGACGACTTGAAGACCAGCTACTGTGAGGAGGCCATCGCCACGATTAGCGACCGGAGAGTGCCGTCATAATTGGTGCTGTTTCGACAGCATCAACCCACTCAGGTTCCGGTCATCATCATTGACTTCTGGACCCATAAAATGAATGAAAGAAAAAATAAACGAATGAAAAAGGAGAAAACATTTGTCGAGTGAAAAAAAAAAGCATAAACATAAGAAAGTAAGATTGACGAAAATCATGAAAAATTACTGAGAGCGACAAGAGACAGAACCAAGTGGAAGTCCATGATCGCCTACGTCCTAAAGGGACACGGCACATGAACAAGAAGAAAAAGAAATAAAACAAAAAGACATAACTGCGTAGCTCATCAGTAATGAGAAGAGGTGGATTCATACCTAATTAGAATTTGATAAACAAATTAGAAATTATAATGTGGATATAAAGTGGGGGATCAATTCTCTATTATAATCAGTATATAAACTGACCCTCTACTTTGTGGCCATGATAGTTTCTGTGCATTTATATTCTAGATGTATGGCTTGAGCAAATGGATTGCAGAGCAGAGTTTGGGAGGAGTAACAAGAGAAAATATTACTGAGAGCGACAAGAGACAGAGCAAAGTGGAAGTCTATGATCGCCTACGTCCTGAAGGGACAAGGCATATGAAAAAGAAGATACTAGCAAAAAAAAAAAAAAAAATCCGGGAATCTCTAACGAGTAAGAATATCTTACGAAGTTAAATTATAATGTTTTATGTGATTTACGTTCTGCATATCGCCACAGGTACTGTGACATTTAGCCTCAGCTGAACGTGGGATCAAGGTAAGTTCAGATTAAATATAATTTGGCTTTTATGAGCATGCTCTTATGATAAACATGTGAAGATATGTAACTAGATCATTGCTGGAGTCCATTTCTTGCTTTTTTTGACAACAACTTGGATCTGTTTAAAATATTTTTCGTTTTCTCTACACTTCTAAAGATTTATTTGTTTTAACTCCGCCGCTTTTTATCATTTTTTATGGTTTTTTGAGTTTGTTTATTTTTTAATTTTTTATTCCTTTTATTTGATTTCTTTTTTTTTTCTGGTACTTCATTTAGCACCCCGTCAGAACGAAGCTGGAGAAACGCCCCATCAAAGACAAATTCTTCACAGAAGACGTAATACATAGCACTTGTCAAAACAATATTATTCTCGCAATTTGAGGGAAGTCGATCCCCGGTCTCTCTCTATCTCTCTCTCTCTCTCCCTCTCTCTCTCTCCCTGTCTCTCTCTCTCTCCCTCTCTCTCTCTCTCTGTTTCAAACTTCCCATCTCATCTGATGAGTTTGTCGCGTGATCTCAGTTTTTTAGTTTCCGCCCAGACAACCGATGGCACGGATCCCTGGCGGCGTTCAACGCTACGATTCCGATGTCGCCCCCATAGTATCTCCGGGTTTATTCTCCGCTGTGAAAAATAACAAACTTTGACACCGGGAGTCGATTCTATCAGATTTTATCTTTGGATATAAGAGTTATTATTTTCTGAAGTCTGTTTTATGTGCAATGATGAATGAACCCCCACTTTTTTTTTCACTACCGTACCGGAAATCATATCTGTACTTCCTAATGTAAAGAGTTAAATGTCGAAAAAGTCGCTGCTGTTTGCTATTTGTGCTGTGTCAATACCTCACTATATCCCAGGCCTATCCATTCATTTTCAGTTTTCCATGATCTCAAATGTGACGTCTCTATATGTATATTTCTTCACTTTTTGAAAATTAATACAAAAATATCCCAAGGCTTTCTGTAGTTCCACTGACTCAGTAACTATTACAATTGACTTAAAATCAGTATTTTCAAACTTTCGGATGATAAGGATTTATAATGATGTGGTCTTGGCAAGGTTCAGTGACATTTTTGACTACTTCACCGCGGACACAACCACAATTAGATACAATTAAGATTCACTTCTTGAAAATTAATAAAAAATATCCCAAGGCTCGCTTTAGTTCCACCGACTCAGTAACTATAACAATGGACTTAAAATCAGTATTTTCAAATTTTCGAATGACAAGGATTTTTTATGGTGTGGTCGTGGCAAGGTTCTATGGAATTTTTGACTGCTTCACCGTGGACACAATCAGTGAGAAAGGACTTTCGGTAAAAATCAAATTTGAGTGCAGGAGTATTCTAAGGGATCTGCTTTATTTTTCAGATTTAAAGAAATATTTTCACAGAGAGAGAGAGAGAGAGAGAGAGAGAGAGAAAGGAAGGGAGGGAGGGAGATGTTTACATTGTATATAACCCGCTAAAATTCTGATTTCTTCTACCGAGCGCCCATTGGTCAGTGGTAGAATTCCCGATTGATGTCAATTTGGTCGAGTTTCAATCCTTGCTAAAAGTAATCAAACGACTAACCGTGCTGGCGAGCTGCGAAACAGATCTGTCTGCGGATGACTATATATATATATATATATATATATATATATATAATCTCTATTTTATCATATAAATACGTACTCACACTTAGCTGATTTTCACATACATGGTGGAAAATATCTTCTTGTATTGAAGGGCTCATTTGTAACACGCCCTGAATTTATATTTAATGCTAATACTGTATTTTTCCTGTCCTCTTTCTCTCCTTTCCATTTTCTCTTTCTCTCTCTCTCTCTCTCTCTCTCTCTCTCTATATATATATATATATATATATATATATAACACTTGTAAACTTGTAAACGTATATACGAACCCACTAGAATAAGAGAACAATAGGCTCAAATTTCCAAATATCTCATCTTCTTAACGCTTCCAAACGCATATGACCTCATGAGGTGCTGAGTATAGCAACTAAAACACGACAGCTCTTGTGTAGCGAAAAATGACAAAATATTACTACAAATATTGTTCTATTACGTATGTTAAAAAATGCTACAAACTGTGGAGTGTCATTTCACTAGTTCTTATTATTAGCAAGATTATTTAAATATATATATATATATATATATATATATTCTAAACATATACCGTTAAATATAAGAGACAATGAATGTCTGTTATGTTTAACCATGAGTCGTGCTAAACATCGTATTTTGGCTTTAATTTCAGGTGAAAATGAAGACAAAAATTTTCCAACATTTGGATATTTTTTATTATGTTGGTTCTAAGCTTTCGGCTTACATAAGCCATCTCCAGAGACGTTAATATGAAAACATCCACCATTAAAGATGATTTTAACTTGTGTTGAGATAAAACATTGCTAAGCAACGATAACAGTTACCAAACAGCAGACAAGTTCGTAAATTTGTAATGCGGTTCTATGACATCACACCACGTGAGAGCTCGAAATATTAACAGACGATATATTTAAATGCAATGTAATGTGTTATGACCAGATTGAAATGTGATTTTATTAAATGTGGGTTGTTTGGATTTAATGTAGATGG
This sequence comes from Ascarosepion bandense, assembly GCA_037127315.1. NCBI lineage: Eukaryota > Metazoa > Mollusca > Cephalopoda > Sepiida > Sepiidae > Ascarosepion > Ascarosepion bandense. The sequence goes on along the minus strand of JBBBDQ010000685.1, from coordinate 1,295,358 downwards.
CCTCTTTCTTTTTATTGTGTGTATGAGTGAGTATTATTGTGTTGTTGACTATAATCTGTCTAACATTACCTACATGGCTATGTTTTTCTAAGAAATGTTGTTTAAATGAACTCTGATCTGAAAGGTGTTGGGTAAGTCTACGGGAGTGCGTGGTTGTAGTAAAGCCATTAGATATAGTGGGTTTATTATTAGTACCAGAAATACAATCTCTGAACGGGCATATAAATTGATACACTACATTGGTTTTCTGTAGAGAATTTAGCTGAGTGCTTGTAGGGTTATTAGAGACTATGAGGTTAATTCTTTTAATTTTTTAAAAATATATGATGAGCTTGATTTGATTATTATTATTTATTGGGTTACCATTTCTACGTATCATGTTTTTAACTGTTAGAACAAACATAATAAAAAATATCCAATGTTGGAAAAGTTGTGTCTGTTTTCACCTGAATATATATATATATATATATATATATTCACATATTATCATGTTTTCTCTGTATCACAGCTAATCAGTGTGGTCAGACACCCATTTGCTTATAGCCGGGATCAAAATTCGACAGATTTGTCTCAGTCAGAGAGCCTACCCTTAAGCTATAGGTGCATACCTGAGAGAGATGTTGATATTTTAACGGGTTATTTATACGCCACATATACACACGTCAGCAGCCAAAAGAAATCAAGTCATAACTAGAGAGTAACGCGTAAATCGCAGAACACACACACACACACACACACACACACAGGCATATATATATATATATATATATATATATATATATATATATATATATATATGTACTAGCAGTATAGCCCGGCATTGCTCGGGTGTAATGAAAGCCTTAAAACTAATCCATGGTCCTTGAGCTCAGACTCTTTGGACGTTGGCACGAAAGACTAAAAAGCAATAGTTGTTTCCAGTTAAAGCGAAACCGGAAACTGAAAGAAAAATGAATGGATGTAAGTCAAATTTTGATTTCCTGGTATCGATATCAAATAAGTTTTTCGTTGTAAACTGAATTTTGAAGGCTAAATAAGTCCTCTGAGTAAATGGTATCATGCCTGACACTAAGAACTACAATTATACCTACTTAGAGCCAAACCCGAAGCAAATACTAAAATAAAAGGGCTGAAAACATACAGACATACAGGCAGATGAACAGGCACACACACAAACATCTTGCATTTTATATATATAGTTTATCGATTTTCTGCGCTATTGTAGAAATTGCAACCTTGAAACTTCTTAATATCGTTTCTTTTGTCTTTGTGTATATAATTTGATTAAAATCGGACCACTCCTTGCATAACCCGATTTGTTCGATTATCGATTATCGATATTTATCGGGGGTACCACGACATAAAATCTAGCTAAGAACACTCGCAGACGCTTATAGTAAAACTGTGTCAATTTTCAAGAAAATCGGTTCATCCGTTTCGGAGTCTGTAGGTAACGGACACACACACACACACACACACACACACACACACACACACACACACACACACACACACACAGACAAAGCTCCATTTATAAATAAATTTAGATAGATAGATAGATAGATAGATAGATAGATAGATAGATAGATTTAGATAGATCTATCATAAATTATAGTTTAAAACGTACAATTTTTTTTGTTTTTTAGGACATGTACAAAAAATGTGTACATATTCTAAACTATAATTTTTAATAATTAATCACAGCTCTATATCTAGCACGATTTTAAATGAATGTTTTGAACGTTGTAAATTTTTCTTCATTTCTTATTCACTTTATATATATATATATATATATATATATATATATATATATATATATATATATAAGAGAGAGAAAGAAAGAGGGAGGAGAGATAAAAGCAGAGGCAAACAAATAAAGTACGAGCATTAAAAATAAAGGTGTTGTTACAAATGAGTTGTTCAGTATAAGAAGGTACTTTCCACTATGTATGTGAAAATCATTTCAATGTAAATACTTATTTATATGTTAAAGCAAAAGCTTTTATGCTTCCTTTATGAAATTATATGGTTTATCACAAAGAGATCAAAATTTATGACATTTTGAATGTCGACAAACTTTAAATACGATTTTCACGCCTTTTTTTTTATTACTTTGCTTCAAATTTCCAAACGCCATAAATATATCTTACTTGCCGATTACATGTGTGGATGGCATGAACGCTGTAATGGATAGCAGTTTAGAATCTGTAGTAGAAAATTTGGGTTCGATTTCCACTCAGATGCATTCAATTCACTAACATTCGACAATATGTTTGAGAAAGAAATGAATCTACCCGCTCCGCCAGTAATGTTAAAGTGATCCAACTTGTACCAGGAAAATAATTTTTATCACAAAAAAAAAAAAAAAATTGTTATAATTATTAAAATATTCTTTCGCCAAAAATATGATTCCTAGAAGTCAAGATATGTTTCCTCTTTAAATATCCCCAAAAGGGTTGATAAACCGTTAAAACTAATCAACCAATCGGTTATGTAGAATAACCAAGTCGTTGACTCATCCTCGCGTAAAGTGGAGTAATTTCAAATCTTTCTATCAACAAAAGAATTGATATATGACAAACGTACACAGATATTTTTTTTTGTTTTTAATCATTTCACCCCGAGCAAGGCGGAAACGCCACTGATGTGCAGGGGGTTACATAAATGTAAAAAGATTAATTAGAAAAGAGTGAGGAGTACAAACTAGTTAGAAAGGAACAATAGAAAGCAGGTGCGATGACAGATACATAGGTGGAGAGAAAGGGAAGGTTATACAGGGGTGGGGAGAGAGCTAGAGTCCAGTGGTTAGTAGATGAGTATTGCCTTTGCATTTAAATTTCTGGAGGTTGTAGCCGTCAGGAAAGCAAGAGTACGGGAGTGAGTTCCACAGGCGGGAATGCGAGAGAGGAAGCTGCAGGAGTAGAATTGTCGTCTGCATTTGGCTAACCTGACTGTGAACGGGTGTGACCCAGTTGCCAGTCTGGTTGCACGGGTAAACACCTGTTGAGGAGGCATCAGTGACTTAAGCTCATCCGAGCAGAAGCCATGAAAGTATTTATAGAAGAGACAGAGGGAGGCCACATTTCGACGATGGGGAAGTGGCTGCAGTCGAGTCGCCAGATCAGTACCTATCACATTACAGACTCTCCTTTGGAGCTTGTCAAGAACACTGAGGAGAACGGCAGGGGCACCTGACCATAAATGGCAGCAGTACTCCATGCACGGACGGATGGTTGACTTGTATATATGCAGGATGAATTCAGGTGGAAAACACATCCTTGATCGACATAGTGACCCAATCTTCTTAGCATTAGATTTTGCTATGGATTCAATATAGTGGTTCCATTTGAGGTCTGAGGACAGAGTAAGTCCGAGGAGGCGTAGTGTATTACTACATGCAAGGTAGTAAAGCCACTAAGACAGAATCGGTTACTGGGTGTGGAGGAATAAGAAAAAAGAGAAACATTTGGAAGTGAAATAGAAACAAGCGCAATCAAGACAGTAAATAACAACTGACAATGAATTGCAATTTTTAAAGATCAAAGTTAGCTGGAAAGAAAGAAGCCGGAAGAGAGTTCTATGAAAGAGAAGTGCAAGAAAAGAAACTGTTAGCATTGAACTTATGGTTACATCTCGACAATTTAACTGCGAACTGATGAGACCTTACCGCCAATCTAGTATTGCTTTAATCTCATAAAGTCTAGGTACCATAGCGAATAGTTCATCGAAACAATTACCATGAAAGTATTTATAGAAAAAGCAGAGGAAAGCTATATTACGGTGGTGGGTGTAAGTGATTGAACCTGAGGCGTAGGTAATGGCAACTAATATTGCTAATTATCTTGGCTTTCATCAAGAATGTCTAAATATAGAACTGGAGCATCAGACCAAATGTGGTAGCAATATTCTATAGATGAACAAATGATCGTTTTATGAACATGCAAGACAAATTCTAGAGAGAAAATTCGGTAACACGATACAATGAACCGAATTTCTTAGTAACGGACGTAGCAATGGATTCACGATAATCTTTACACATTAGCCGAAAATGTTAACAGAGAAGGCTCAACTAGTTACTATCATGGAGAGTAGCATCAGTCATACTGATGGAAGGCAGGACGGGCTCATTCAGAGGATTAATAGAGAGATGTTTCGTTTTTCGGAGCGTTAAAATTAACAAACCATTCCTTTAGCAGTTAACAACAAACTATAGGTCAAAATATTTACATTATTCGGACTATTGTTCTAATCGTTGTTGCTATTTGTACGACGTTTCTGCCGTTGTACGCTCCGGCTTTCTTCAGGTGCTAGAAATTTCGAACTGGACCCCTTATTACAATCACTGGGGTATATAATCTTCATTCCTTGCGTTAAGCCTGGATTGGAAGTCATGAGTCATCTCCCTCTAACCCTGCAAGTTACTTGTTTACTACTGCTGTAGCCTGGTATTGATCTCAAGAGTCAAGTCAGGATCTAACCAACGTCTATATCCACTGGGCCATGTATCTTTAAGGACGTTGGTTAGTTCCTAAGGACTGACCCAAATAGTTCAATACCAGGCTACAGCAGTGTTTGAACAAGTAACTTACAGAGTAAGTGAGAGATAACTCATGATTACCAAAAGAGGCACTACGATACAAAGAACGGAATTCATATATCGCAGGGATTGTAATAAAGGGTTCGGTTCGAAATTCTAAGCACCTGAAGAAGGCTGGAGCGTACAACGGCCGAAACGTCGTACAAATGTCAACTAAGACGAGGACAATAGTCCGAATAATGTAAATACTATCAATTTTTTTTTTAATCATCTCACCCCAAGCAAGGCATTCCACTGCCACGATTGCGCATGGGGCTACATAGGGGAAAGTAAAGAGAAGGAGTGGTTAGACATAGGGAATGTCAGGAGGAAGGTGTCAGATGAGTAAGGATACCGAGGATGAGGGTTGGGCAGATGGGAAAAGTGTTTGATAGAATGGGAGCAGGTTAGTGTGTTAGGAGGTGTCTATTGACCTTACATTTAAACTCCTGGAGATTGTAGCCGTCGGGGAAGCAATCGTGTGGAAGGGAATTCCACAGTCGGGAAGTGCAAGGAAAGAAACTGTTGGAGTAGAAGTTGCGGTTGCATTTTATCGGTTTCACTGTAAAAGGGTGGGATCTAGTTGCTAATTTAGTATCTCGTACAAATTCGTGCAAAAATGCAAATACCACCTCATCTCAGAAATATAGACAAATAGAATGACCTATTATTAAACGTCATACAAATGGCAACAAAGATGAAGACAATAGTCCGAATACTGTAAATATTACCTCATCTCAGAAATATAGACAAATAGAATGATCTATTATTAAACGTCGTACAAATGGCAGCCAAGATGAGGACAATAGTCCGAATAATGTAAATATTACCTCATCTCAGAAATATAGACAAATAGAATGATCTATTATTAAACGTCGTACAAATGGCAGCCAAGATGAGGACAATAGTCCGAATAATGTAAATACTGTAAATACTACCTCAACTCAGAAATATAAATAAAAACTATAGGTCAATTGTAAATCACCTGCCAAGTTTAATTATCAAACTAATTATACTTATTATCGAGACAGGAGTAATGTATTTATCTTAAAACCTTCTCTTGTAAAACGCAGAGATCTATAAACAGAGCGGAGATCTATAAACAGAGTCTTATTTAAGTCGGGATCGGAAAAGCTTTCGGGGTTATTAAAATACATAATTTTTTTTAAAACCACAACACAAATCATGAAAATCGTATCCAAAATATATATCTTCTTCTTCAATAACAGGTTCATTCAGATTATAGGTGATAACGGCTCTTCACTACTTCATATTTTTTGAATATATATTAGCCATAAATTGGTATAAATGTTCTTTTCTCGAAATATCTCGATTGATCTTTTGCTGTTTGCGTCAAAGTTTTGAATTGAATCTTGGGCTTCTCTTACACTTGTTAAGCCTCAAGATCTCCTCAAGGTAAAGAGGCTATTAATTAGACGAAAGAAATGCATATTATGAGAATATGTAGGATATAGAATGGTTGACCTAAAACTTGAAGAGGATAACATTGAAGTGATCAAAGGAAGCATCTAATAATTCTTGGAAGTTGGGACCAATCTAATTATTAATTAAGGTTTACGCTAGTATATACCAAGAATTATTTTTATATACGTAAGAGCTTTATAGATAAGAACTAAACTGAACAATGAAATACTGTACTTACAGTAAGGATTAAATACCTGGGTCACGATTTCAGTCAGTCAGGTAAGTGCCATATGATACACGCTTGGGCGATGATGTCTCGATTGGGCCGAAGATTTTCCCGCAGTAGTTAGCCATTACTTTCTGCGGTAGACTGGTTGCCAACCAAGTCAATCTGACCTGTTATTTAACCCACAGCTAGATTAATACCTTTTTTTAAGGGTAAGTGAATGCGGGGTATTCAACTGGAATTCGAACTCGGCTCACCGATTTCTCTTTCCGAGCCGATATCCACTGCACCACAATGCACATCCGTCACTAAACGCTTACAGCACCTGGTATTCCCAAGCGGTCACCCATCTAAGAACTGACCAGGCTCAACGTTGCTTAACTTCGGTGATCGAGCGAGAACTGGTGTATTCAAGGCTTCAAAGGAGAATCAGTAATGTGATAGGTACCGACTTAGCGGCTCGACTACAGCCACTTCCCCACCGATGAGATGTGGCCTCCCTTTGTCTGTTCTATAAATACTTTCATGGCTTCTGCTCTAACGAACTTAAGTCGCTGGTGCCTCTGCAACAAGTGTTTACTCGTGCAACCAGACTGGCAAATGGGATCATACACTCATGGATGAAAATGGTTTTAAGACCTTTAAGTAACTCCTAATTTTGAAAATTGCGCATTTATAAAAAAAAAAAAAAAAAGAGTCCTATAACGTGAAATTTTATTTAAAAAAAGTGTAAATCGCATGAAGACACCGAAAGGTAGAGACCGTAGTTGCATATTAACTCGTTTAGAAATGAAATATATATATATATATATATATATACAAATGCAAAAAATCTAAACAAAACCTACAGCGGTTTCACACTAGGATTCATATGCCCTGAAGAACCGTTGTGTGAAACCGCGGTAGGTTTTGGCTCACGTTTAGATTTTTTGCATTTCTAGCTCTACTTTTGTACTTTCGTATCGAGCACTTTATTATTAAGGTTTCGTCTCGGTTTGTTTTTTCTTTCTAACAGGTACTGGACATTTTGTGCTTGTACGCCGTTTGTTTTTTGTTTTTTGTTTTTTGTTTTTTTATCCCCCACCTTTACCCTAAGAAGTGGTTCTCTTCTGGGTGTTCAAGACGATTAAATTATAGTTAAGTTAGCACCAGTTCTAGCGATTTAGTTTCTTATAATTGGTGTTAGTTTCACTGTCATTAGTATTATGTATATATATATATATATATTGTAAGAAATTTATGGAACATGTAGGTTTTAAACCCACTGTTCATGCATTTACTTTTATAAAGAGTGCTAAACCAAACATCCCTTTCTACATATTTTTTGAAATTAAAAGACTCAAAACAGAAATCCAATGTTAAATTGGAAAATCCTGGAAAAAACGAGAACCTGCAACTCGCTTAACGACATCTGCCCTTTATGCTTAAGTGAAAAGCTACACATTCTAAAGTACCCCAACAATGGCGAATTATTGAACCGTAGAGATGAATTAGCAGTGGTATGTAAACATCGAAAATTTTTCATTAAAATTTAATTAACCAAAAAATACCTCATTCACATAAAATGATCCCCTCCAAAACGGTAATAAACACCCATGTTTAAACCACAAAAAAATAATAATAATAATAATAAAACTAACAACGTATAAATAAAAGAAAATAAACTCACACAACATTAATAGCAACTTTATTCCATCCACTCATAGATAGTAGTAAAATAGAAAGTATCTCAGTTAAGTGTCATACGTGATACACGCTTGGGCGATCATGTCTCGAAAGTGGCATGACTGACTGGGCAAAAGATTATCCCGCAGTAGGTTGCCATTGCTTTCTGCGGTAGACTAGTTGCCGACCAAGGCTATAAAACCCAATCTGTCCTGTTATTTGACTCATAAGCTAGAAGGAGAAGAGCTGTATTATATTATTATGTAGTAATTAGTGGGAGATCAGTTTATTACTTCATGACAATATAAGACTGATCCCCCACTTTATACACAGTAGAAGTTTTAATTATATTTCTATTACATACAGTCAATCAGTTAAGTGCCATACGTGATACACGCTTGGGCGATCATGTCTCGAAAGAGACATGACTGACTGGGCAGAAGATTATCCCGCAGTAGGTTGCCATTGCTTTCTGCGGTAGTCCTGTTTGCCAGCCAAGCCTATAGAACCTAATCTGTCCTGTTATTTGACTCATAGCTAGTGGGGGATCAGTTTATTACTTCAAAACAATAGGAAATCGATCCCCCACTTTATGCCTAATAGAAGCCTTAATCATGTTTCCAGCTATTATATTCAGTCAGTCAGTTAAGCGCCATAACTTTGGTTATTAAGCTGATGTCTTACCAACTGTACCACGGGCCCGGGTGACGAAGAGGTAATGAATGAAGCTCGATGAAGTGCGCTGCTCCTCACGAATTCCGTGGTGGAACTAATCCAAGCTCCTTTGCCCATAGGATAGTGCCTCCCCAAGCAACGACGTCCGCAACCAAGCCACTACATCCATAGCGTGTTTCGTGGTTGAAGCACAAAGATATTATTCAAGAAGTAGGAGGAGGATTTTATATTCGACCTCAACAGAATGCAAATATGGGACGAAACGGCCGTCCAGTGCTTTCTGCATTCTGTTGAGGTCGAATATATATATATATATATATATATATATATATATATATATATATATATATATATTAGGCTTTCGTTACGATTGAACTCTCTGGAGGGAAGAACTTTTTAAAAAAGCAACCACTTCTGCGATTTACGAATTACTCGTCAGTCATGAATTGAGTTCTCTTGACTGATGGCGTGTGTATACATTGCGTATATATAACACGCTAAAAGTTGTTGCTTTCTCAGCCTTACGCTGATAGCTTAGGGGGTAGGCAGATTTACTAACACAAATCGGTCGAGTTTCCATCCCAGCTGGAAGCGAGTGGATGCTTAGCCACGCTGATCAGCTGTGATATATATATATATATAAATATTTATGATAATGTCGTGAAAAACTCGGAAAGTTTATAGACAAACCAAAAATTGAAAATTCTTTTAAAAATATTGGTGCTTGATTATACTGAGGTTTTCTATTTATGATTATTAAATATAGATTTTACTTAATCTGAAATAAAATAAATTTTTAATATAATCTGAAATGATAAAATTAATAGAGAAATTTAAAAGATTTAACTCTTATAAATTATTCTAATGAAAATCTTTAAAAAATGATAATTATTTCAAAATTTGCTATTCATCGAATTTTTTCTGAAGAAATATCGTCCTTTACATATCTAATTTATAAAACAATTTAAAGTATTTGTAATTAAATAATGTCATAGTTTTATTGCAGTTTTATTTTACAATCTAGAGCAAATTTTCAATAAATAATTTTTCTGCTTGACAAAAACAAATTGATGATTCCTAGGTCCCACCCTTTTACAGTGAAATTGATGAAATGTAACCGCAATTTCTACTCCAATAGCTTCTTTCCTCGCAATTACCGCCTGTGGAATTCCCTACCGCATGCTTGCTTCCCCGACGGCTACAACCTCCAGGAGTTTAAATGTAGTGTCAATAGAGGGTGGAATTTTATTAACTCGAAATTGTAATTTCAAATAAATCATTTATCTGTAGTTAAAATGGCGATGTCGACGTATTCAAATCACAAGTTAAGATCAATAAAAAAAGTGTTTTTATTTATTTTTCTTTCTGAATATCTTCCCCCACGAATGAATTCAGTAAAACCATTCATAAATCATAACACCCACGTCTATTGAACAGGTGAAGAGGCTCATCCCTTGTTCCCTGTTAAGGATGTGGTTTCCGGTTTTTCTCTTTTCCAATCTTTTCACTCTTTTTATTTTTATTTTTATTTCTTTTTAATTGGAGTAGATAGACTAAACTATCACCCGGTTCACACTCCACCCACGTCTATTGAACAGGTGAAGAGGCTCATCCCTTGTTTCCTGTTTAGGTTGTGGTTACCGGTTTTTCTCTTTTCCAATCTTTTCACTCTTTTTTTAAAATTTTATTTTATTTTTTTTCAATTGGAGTAGATAGACTAAACTATCGCCCGGTTCACACTCCACCCACGTCTATTGAACAGGTGAAGAGGTCTCATCCCTTGTTTCCTGTTTAGGATGTGGTTTCCGGCTTTCTCTTTTCCAATCTTTTCACTCTTTTCTTTTTTTTTTCTTTTCAATTGGAGCAGATAGACTAAACTATCGCCCGGTTCACACTCCACCCACGTCTATTGAACAGGTGAAGAGGCTCATCCCTTGTTTCCTGTTTAGGATGTGGATTCCGGCTTTCTCTTTTCTAATCTTTTCACTCTTACGTAGCCCCCCTGCGCATCAGTGGCGTTTTCGTCTTGCTTGGGGTGATATGATTAAAAAAAAATTTCCTAATTTACTTTAAGCGATAGTTTTATTAAAAAAAAACAACAAAAAAACAAAAAACTAAAAGATAACAACACACCGGTTTCACATTTTATTTTTAATGGCCCGGATTTAAATTTCGTGTGTGCTTATTTGCTTTTACATCCGCGTTCGTTTTTTTCGTTTTTTTTCATTTGCATAGAAATCTTTTAATAAAAACAAAGTAAAAAAATCTTTTAATAAATACAAAGTAAAAAAATTACAAACTTAAAAAAATAAATACAAAGTAAGAAATAAAAATAAAAATAAATACAAAGTAAAAAAAAAATATAAATACAAAGTAAAGAAAAATATTTTAATAAATACAGAGTAAAGAAAAACTTCATTGATTTAATTTTTAAGAAAATATAAATTGACAGTGTAGTGAATTATTTTTTCCCAGACTAATACTATAGCAGTCCAAAGTGCCAAATACAGGTGGGGAATGGTATAATCAAGCTGGTACAAAATTTTAATTATCTTGGAAGTGTTCTAACTGAAGATTGAAAGTGCGACACAGAGATCCAAAGGCGAACTGGCATGGCGAAGAACGCGTTCCAGAAGCTAAGTAAAGTATTAAGATACAGGAAAATTTCGTTAGAAACAAAGAAGAGAGTACTGGATTGCTATGTGATGACAGTTCTTCAATATGGCAGTGAATGCTGGACAATATCATCGAAGATGAAGGAAAAACTTGAAGCAACTGAAATGTGTTTGTACAGAAGGATGCTGGATAAAAAGTGTGGGATCAGTTCCATTTTACAATCAATATATAAACTGACCCCTCACTTTGTGGCCACATCAGTTTCTATACATTTATATTCCTGAGATCCAAAAGCACAAGGATGCATTCCAGGAGCTGAGAAGAGTATTAAGAAACAGGACAATTTCACTAGAAACAAAGAAGAGAGTACTGGATTGCTATGTGATGTCGGTTCTTCAATATGGCAGTTCATCAAAGATGAAGGAAAAAACTGAAGCAGCTGAAATGTGGTTCTACAGAAGGATGCTGCGGATATCGTGGATCGAGCAGGTGAGCAACGATAAGGTGTTGGAAAGAATGGAAACGAACAGGAAATAAATAGTTAGCATCAGGAAGAGACAACTAAAGTTCCTTGGACATGCAATGAGGAAGGAGGGCTTGGAGAACCTGATACTAACAGGCCAGATATAGGGAAAAAGAGACAGAAGAAAACAGCGGATAACATATTTGAAGGGTCTGATCAGGTGGATGACAGAACGGGGGCTGCGAGACGTTACAGGAGAAAGCGTGCTAAGAGCCACCAGCGACAGAGAGATGTGGAAGGCCATGATCGCCTACGTCCTGAAAGGAGACGGCACATAGAAGAAAAAGATGAATACTATTTTTAAATGTTTTAATAAAATGCCTGAAAAAATCGCAAAATAGGTTAAATGTTTACTCTGATATTGGAGCATCTCTTGCTAATGTATTTCTCTTAGATTTATAGGAAATGGGCCTTTTTAACCAAGGATTTGATTTTAAATACACTATTTAAACTCATTTATAAATGGAACTTTGTTTCTGTGTGTGTGTGTGTGTATGTGTGTGTGTGTGTGTGTGTGTGTCCGTTACCTATAGATTCCGAAACGGCTGAACCGATTTTCTTGAAAATTTACACAGTTCTACTATAAGCATCTGCGAGTGTTCTTAGCTAGGTTTTGTGTCGAAGTACACCCGATAAATATCGAAAATCGATAATCGAAAAAATCAGGTTATAGAAGGAGTGGTCCGATTTTAATCAAATTTGATACACTCACAGACAAAGACATAAGAAACGATATTCAGAAGTTTCATGGTTGCAGTTATTACAATCGTGCAGAAAATCGATTATATATATATAATTAAAAGGCAAGATATTTGTGTAGGTGTCTGTTTATCTGCCTGTATGTCTATATTTTTTCAGCCTTTTTATTTTAGTTTTTGTTTCGGGTTTGGCTCTAAGTAGGTATAAATGTAGTTCTTAGTCTCAGCTAAGATACCATTTACTCAGAGGACTTATTTAGCCTTCAATATTTGTTTTATGACGAAAAAACTTATTTCATATCGATAGCAGGAAATCAAAATTTGACTTAATTCCATTCATTTTTCATTCAGTCTATGGTTTCGCTTTAACTGGAAACAACTATTGCTTTTTAGTCTTTCGTGCTAACCTTCAAAGAGTCTGAGCTCCACGACCATGGATTAGTTTTAAAGCTTTCATTACGCCCGAGCAACGCCGGGTTATACTGCTAGCATATATATATATATATATATATATATATATATATATATATATAAGGCAAGATGTTTGTGTTTGTGTCTGTTTATCTGGCTCTATGTCTGTATTTTTTTCAGCCCTGTTATTTTAGGTTTTGCTTCAGGTTTAGCTCTAAGTAGGTATAATTGTAGTTCTTAATCTCAGCTATGATACCATTTACTCAGAGGAGTTATTTAGCCTTCAAAATTTGGTTTATGACGAAAAAACTTATTTGATATCGATAGCAGGAAATCAAAATTTGACTTACATCCATTCATTTTTTCTTTCAGTCTACAGTTTCGCTTTAACTGGAAACAACTATTGCTATTTAGTCTTTCGTGCTAACGTCCAAAGAGTCTGAGCTCCAGAACTATGGATAAGTTTTAAAGCTTTCATTACACCTGAGCAACGCTGGGCTATTCTGCTAGTAATGTTTACGTCCAAATTAAATAGAGAAAAGGCTAAACTAAAAGACATGAAAGACACATTGAAGTTATTAAAAATCTTGTCTATTTAAGGGTTGATGGCGAGATTTATATAAAAAACTTTGTTGTACAAAGAAGTTATAGAGGTAAATGGAGGCATTAAATATTAAAATGTGAATATCAGGTGCTGTAAGCGTATAGTGACGGATGTGCGTTCTGGTGCATTGGATATCGGCTCGGAAAGAGAAATCGGTGAGCCGAGTTCGAATTCCAGTTGAATACCCTGCATTCACTTAAGCACTGGTACCCTTGAGAAAGGTATTAATCCGTCCATTCACTCCAGTTATGGGTTAAATAACAAGGGTAGGACTTGGGGACCCTGCTCTTAAAAAAACAAATCCCAATGAATCGTGAAAAGAAAAATATTGTAAAAATAAAATAACCTTACCCAAAATCATTGTTTATGACCTTAAATGATCCCATAAGGATTGATAGGTCGTTAAGCCTCAAAAACAAACAAACTAAACATTAAAAATAGAAAAAGCCCAAGAAAACCTTTTAACATTTAGTCAAGAGACAGGAACTGAAACTGGAAAATACTTGATTCATAGAGTAGTTACATATCACCCCAAACAAGGCATCCTACTGCCACTGTTGCGCAGGGGTTTATATAAGGGAAAGTGATAAGAATGGAGGTTAGTTATGAGAAATTTCAGGAGGAGAGTAATAGACGGATGAGGATAATGAGGATGGGGGTGGAGTTGATTAAAAAGCAGAAGAGAGAATGAATGCGAGCTAGTGTGGTAGGAGATGTCTATTGACCTTGCATTTAAATTTCTAGAGATTGTAGCTGTCAGGGAAGCAAGCATATGGAAGCGAATTCCACATGTGGGAAGTGCGTGAAAACAAAAGCTGTTAGAGTAGAAATTGCGGTTGCATTTTATTGGTTTCATTGTAAAAGGGTGGGACCTAGTTGCTAATGTAGTAGCTCGTGAAAATTCATATCTAGAGGGCACCAGTGATCTAAGTTCATCAGAGCAGAAGCCATGAAAGTATTTATGGAAGAGGCACAGGGAAGCCACATCACGCCGGTGAGAGAGCGACTGCAGCCGAGCTGCTAAGTCGGTATCGATCAAATTGCAGATTCTCCGTTGGATTTTGTCAAGAACCCCGAGGTGAATAGCAGGTACACCCGACCTGATGTGGCAGCAGTATTCAATACACGGGACAGGTGTCACTGGTGTTGTGCGAACAGAAGAAACTTTTAGATTGTTTTGGAAGAATTTGATAGTATAGACAACCTTAAGGCTTCTCTTCAGGACAACATAAATACTAGATTTAAGGCAAGCCTTGTAACTGATCTGGAGAAGGAAGCACCGTTGAAAATGACATACAGTTGGCTGTTCATTGAATAAGAATGAGCTACCAGTCAGAGACGTTTCTAAATATGTTGATGGTACAAGATGCCCGACTGCTTTAACAGGCTCACTAGTTAAATTACGTGAAAGGCACTGTAGGAGAAGCAGTAGTTCAACTCAGGGAATTAGTCCTAAAAGTTCCGGGAGGTGTAATAATTAGCGTAGACCATACCCCAATATATATATATATATATATATATATATATATATATATATATATATATTGTCATCCGCAGACAGATCTGGGTGTGAGAGCATAAATAGTCATCAACAGACAGATCGGTTTCGCTGTATCACAACTCATCAGTACAGTTAGACTCTGATTGCTTTTTTACCCAGGATTGAAACCCGACCGAAATGGCGTCAGTCGGCTACTCTACCTCTGGGCTATGGGCGTTCGGTGGAAGTAGGCAGACTTTTTAGAGCATATCATTATATGCGCCCAATAGCTAGAACATTCTAATTCCTTTCACTGAATGAGCGATGCGTACACGCCAGAGTAGCTACTGTTTATCAAAGTCTACTATTTTTCCAGAGTGCTCAATCAGGGTGTGAGTGCGTAAATATTGTCATCCGCAGACAGATCTGTTTCGCCGTATCACAGCTCATCAGTACGGTTAGACTCCGATTGCTTTTTTACCCAGGATTGAAAGCCGACCGAAATATGGCGTATCTGAGATAAAAGAGGAGACACTCGTGAGATTAACGTCGAATGAGCAACTATGAACATCATGACTGGCACTATCATGATTTTCCCCATGTACAATTCATGAAAATTAGCGTCCCAATAGAATTATTACTGTATGCCTATATCAATATCGAAAGCAAAATTTAATCGGCAACTGTTGAAAATGGGGAATGATTGAAATACGACTGTTTAAACAAGTGGTTCTCAGCGTTTCATATTCATGGGCCAGTCTTACACCTAATTTGGTTTTGGAACATTCATAACCATTCGACGAAAAAAATAGTTTATTTTACTTTTAACCAAAAGACAACTTTTGATATTTGTTGTGGAGTAGTTTTCGCACTGAAGGTTATAATCGTGCTATGTCGGTTGCTAATCGACTTAACGCACCCTAAATGTTAGGAACTTGGTAATCTTCCACTTAAAAGCTGACTCCTTAGTATTCGGCTAACTGCTGATTAATATCAACTACCTAGTAGTTCTACTGAAGTCCAATAGAATTTTAAAGAACTCTCTAGAACTTCTAAGAACTACAATGAACTTCCTAAGAACTTATCGAGTCAACTTCCTGTTAACTCTTATTAATATAGGAGGGAGAGTCCATTATCTGAGGAATAGGCGTGTTTCACCATGACAATATTCATCTGTGTGTGTGTGTGTGTGTGTGTGTGTGTGTGTGTGTGTGTGTGTGTTTGTGCGTGCGTGCGTGCCCCGTGCGTGCGTGCCCCGTGCGTGTGTGCGTAATTTAGAAAACAATTTATTCATCAAACCCTGTGTGTTATTCTGCTCTCACAATTGGATACATGGTAGATGATACTCAGCTTTCATAATTACTGGAGATAGTGATATGTGTGTTTAATTTGGTAGTTTTGTTAAAGTTACATTTTGGAATTTAGTTTGATTTAGGATTTGATTTAATTGTAAGATATATGTATTAATCTCATGGAATATCTTCATGGAATATTTCTGTTGATTGGTTTATTTTTGCTAATTTTTCTATAAATAGGTATTGTTGGTAATTCTTTTTATAAAAAATGTTTTCATGGAGATTTTTTATTTTAGAAAGGTATACTTTCATAGTTCTTTTTAGTGGGAGTAACTACCTCCCCATAGCTGGGACCTAACAACTGCTACAACCCCAGGTCAGGTTGCACATGGGAATGACAATTAGTTCGACGCTCCTCAAAAGCACCAATCAACTGATCAGAAGCCTTGCTGCAAGATGTACTTTATTGTCATACCCAGGAATTAGTCAACTTTGATGTTGTTTTTCTTTTCCCATTTTGTATCTGTTTTTTTGTGGCTCTTACCATGTAACATCCGGTCGCCCGGATGTATAAAAGACAATGTGGGCTAAGCACGGGTGTTGTCATTATCACAGACTTCGAAAACTAACACCTACTACTGCAAGAGACTGTAAATATTGTACATTAATCTTGGTTGTACTTCGCTGTTAATAAAGTAGTTTATCAACATTTCTCTGTGTATCTCTTCATTCCACGATACAACAATATCTTATTAGAATGCATCCGTCATCTAAACTTATTTATAAATGGAACTTTGTCTGTGTGTGTGTATGTGTGTGTGCCCCGTTACCTATAGACTCCGAAACGGCTGAACCGATTTTCTTGAAAATTTACACAGTTGTACTATAAGCGTCTGCAAGTGTTCTTAGCTAGATTTTGTGTTAAGGTACCCCCGATAAATATTGAAAATCGAAAATCGAAAAATCGGGTTATAGAAGGAGTGGTCCGATTTTAATCAAATTTGATTTACTTATAGACAATGACATGAGAAAGATATGCAGTTCTTGCAATAGTGCAGAAAATTGATAATATATATATATATATATATATAAAAGGCAAGTTGTTTGTGTGCGTGTCTGTTTATCTGCTTGTATTTATTTTCAGCCCTTTTATTTTAGTTTTTGCTTCGGGTTTGGCTCTAAGTAGGTATAATTGTAGGGTCTTAGTCTCAGCCATGATATCATTTACTCAGAGGACTTATTTAGCTTTCAAAATTCAATTCACGACGAAAACAACTTATTTAATATCGATAGCAGGAAATCAAAATTTGACTTACATCCATTCATTTTTCATTCAGTCTACGGTTTCGCTTTAACTGGAAACAACTATTGCTTTTTAGTTTTTCTTGCCAACGTCCAAAGAGTCTGAGCTCCAGGACCATGGATTAGTTTTAAAGCTTTCATTACACCCGAGCAACGCCGGGCTATACTGCTACTATATATATATATATATATATATATATATATATATTATTATTATTATTATTATTATTAGGTGCGATTGGTAAATTGTCGCAATTATTTTATTACTTCAAATATTCTTTAGTCTGAGCTCCAGTACCATGGATTAGTTTTAAAGCTTTCATTACACCCGAGCAACGCCGGGCTATACTGCTAATATCTATATATGATTACACCTTTTTTAATCATTTCACCCCAAGCAAGGTGATAAAGTCACCAGGATGCAGTGGGTGTTACAGGGAGTAAAATAAAACGCGAAGACATTAGTGAGGAGAATTGAAGAAAGAAAAATAAAGTAACAGTGTTCAAGAAGATGTAAGATAAAGACTGGCGTTGCATTTAGATTTTAGAAGATAATAAGTAACAGGTAAGCAGTTAATTGGAAGGAAGTGCCTCATGTGAGAAATGCGAGAAAAAGCCACCAAGAAAAGAAACACTTGCATCGATACAGTTCAACGCTAAAACGGCGAGACCTAATTGCCAATCTAGTAGAACGTTTAAATTCAGGTAGATGAGGACCTAGGAGGGAAGACCTGATCAGAACGTTCCAGAGCTTTCTTTCTCCTAGACTAGCTGTCAACCAAGGCTATAGGGCCTAATAGATAGATAGCTCTCCTGCTATTTACTCGTGGCTGGTAGGTGGGAAAGATATCGATTCATACATTTCAGAACGGTTTTAACTCATAAATGCAATGCAATGAACTAAATTCGAACTCGGCTCACTCTGCAGGGGAATGTGGCTGTTGTTAGTAGGCTCCCTGTGGAACTTATATTCTCTGAGTAAACCCGAATCTATGTTTAACTATTTAATGTATGATTTTATTTAGAAATTAATAAAATTTCGTTTCATTCACACGTGCGTGCGCGCGCGCACACACACACACACACACACACACACACACACACAGAGTGCGATGGATAATATTTTGTCTAAATGACACGATAATAAAAATAACACTGACATCTCATTTTAACAGATGTATTTACTAAAATTACACAAAAATATCTTGAAATGCTAAACAGTAAATTTATTCATTAAAATCGACATTGCTTCAACCACGGCTTCAAGACGACTTCAGAATCTCCAGCAACTCTTCTGGGCAGTCTCCTTGTTTAAGTTGGTGACTGCTAGCATAATCTTTGAATTCAGATTATCTTTGGCGTTACAAGGAGTTTTGTTGAATTCTCACTCAACATCGCCCCAATCAAGTGGCTTAGGTAGCCAGCTGTATGACGTTATGTGGTCGCAGATATTGTCTGAGCGCCATGATTGGGTTCTTTTGCTTGTGTTGCATGGTGCAGAATCATGATGCCAGATATCGGGTCTTCTAGTAGTCACCCTCTTGACAAAGGCAGTACTACCTCATGAAGATACTTGATGTACGACTCCGTCTTGAGTCTAAGGCTGTTTAGCAGTATGAATAAAGGCATCGCATCGCCATCAGTAGTTATCACTCCGAAATCTTTGTAATCATCATTAAACCGATTCAATTCTTTCCAAATTCTCTGCACTGTCCAAACAGCCTAAAATTTTTGTATTAAAGCTTTCAGCACGAATGACAGGCAGCAAAGCATACCGCTCTCAAATTTCTGAACTTCTTACAGACTATGCCCAACTGACCCTGCTATATTGTGAAATCAACAAAAAAACATAAACAAAAAACAAAAAACTTGTATGTGCGAAATGTAACCATCGCAATATATATATATATATATATATATATACATATATATATTAGAGAAAATGTTCAAAATTCAAAGGTGTCGGATGTACATTTCGACATAGGATCTCTAATAGAGACTCTACGTCACGTCAGCGACATTGTTTTTTCCAAATGGCGAAGGCCCTGGGGTAGCGTGTAGAGGGGTTTTAGGTTAACAACGGTCACAAAGTGGAAAAGGACAGAGCTGGTAGTCGCCGGGTTACAGGGTGTTGAAATGGTATATTTAGGAAGGGGAGGAATAGGAGGTCATATTTTATAAAGATAGACAACTAAATGAGTTAAATTACTTTTTAAAGTTAAGATTTGGGGCTGTTTGAAGAGGTGTATTTAGGCGAGAAGGAATGGGTTTTAATATAAGATTTAAAAAAAATTTAATTAAGTTTAATTGATTAAACCTTTTAGGTAGAAGCGAGCTAAATGCCAATTACAGGAAGTTATCAGTTTAAAGAACTCGTAGGTTCTATATCTTTACCTGCTGTTCATGCATTTACTTTTATAAAGAGTGCTCGATACAACGTAGAGCATTTACTTACATCGTTTCCATTAACAACGGCGGCACTCCAATCACACTTAGCAGTAAAATAAGCAAAACATATCTACCCTTATTTAAAAAAATAAACACATAAATCCCAATATAAGAACTACCCAGACAAAATAAATAAGGAACCCGTCTTAAACTAAGCTACCTCTCCTAACCCAAGGCTATATCTCTAGGACTACAATACGGCCGACTAAATCAGAATAAGCTCCCACCTCACATTCATTTAAACATCATATTCAAAACCGTTTTCACCATTTAGTTTTCATTTCAACTTATCACCCGATGAGAAGCGCACATAGCAGCTTCGAAACGCGAAAATTTTTGTGATACTATGAATTTATAAACCATTGTAACAAACATTACAATATATATATATATATATATATATATATATATATATATTTGTGTGTGTGTGTGTTGGTTAGTATGTATTCTTTGGGGCCAAATCCCAGAATGAATCTCAGCTCTGATCAGTCAAAACACACACACACACACACACACACACACACACACACACACACACACACACACACACACACACACACACACATGTAAACTTTATATCTTCCCACATACATACACAGCAAACCAAAGGTTTTTGTCATTTAAATGTAAATCATCTGCACAATCAACAGCAACATTTCCTGATGATGAGAATTTGTCTGGAAACATGAAAATGTCCGTTTCGCAATGTACAATTAATTCATAACTATATATATCCAACACGAAAAGAGAAAAAAGAAAGAGGGTTTGAAAAGAAGTGTCGCAGTGTCATGATCAGTCTCGCATCTAATGCAAAAATCATCATCACAGGTTATGCGGTCGCAGATATTGTCTGACGGCCATGATTGGGTTCTCTTGCTTGTGCTGCATGGGGAAGAGGCCTATTGCCAGACAGTGGATCTTCCAGCAGCCACACACTTGATCTAGAACAGCACTAACTTTCTAAGGCGCTTGATGTAAGACTCCGTGTTGAGTCTGGGACCCTCGCCGACAAATTTAGGTGTTCTTTTTTTACCACAACAATATGAGCGAGCTTTCCGAGTTACCTTATCTTAGTAATCACCATTAGACTCATCCGAGTCATTTTGAATCCTCTGCATTTCCCTCAGGTTGACATCTAAACACACTTAAATGCTCCTATTGGAGGTACCAGCTTAAATTATAAGCATTTTCCAAATTTCTGCTGGCGGTAATTGCGCTTTGGTGCTGTTCGTCTCACAGACGGTGTTCAAATGACACTGTGTACAATGCAGTCACAACAGGCATGCGTAGAATAGAATAAAAATAGTAACAATTTATATATGAAATGAATTGTTTGAACATTATTTTTGATCGATACTCGTATTTAAGTAGATTTTCTGTTTTTTAATTAAACAGTATTATATATTTATATCTACCGGCCTGATTATTTACGATAAATTGTTATTACGAAAATGTATGCCATTCGGCAGGATTCGAACCTGCGACCCCTATTTATATCGGGGAAGCTACCATTTGATCTGGCCACGTCTTACACCTCTCGACCACGAATGACCATTAGTCTAAACGGGGTTTTTATCAAGCCTATATAACACAATTTTCGATTCACGCAAACAACCATATCTGCTCTGAAATGTATCGTAATGTCAACAAATGCAAACATGTTAAGGAAATTAACGAATTTTAAATAAATTTTAAATAAATAGGGGTCGCAGGTTCGAATCCTGCCGAATGGCATACATTTTCGTAATAACAATTTATCGTAAATAATCAGGCCAGTAAATATAAATATATAATACTGTTTAATTAAAAAACAGAATATCTATTAAATACGAGTATCGATAAAAAATAATGTTCAAACAATTCATTTCAAATTGTCGGTTGTTTCTAACCAAGTTTCGTTAAAATTCGTTAATTTTCGTAATATATATGTATCTATGAAATGTTATGTATATAAATATATATATATATATATGAAATTTGTTATATATATATTATATTATTTATCGATATATATAAAAGGCAATCTGTGAGTCTGTGTATGACTGTTCCCTATGCACGCCTACATTTATTAAGCTACGCCATTCAAACTTTCTAGGGACACATATTTACAGGGAAGCCAAGTCGACACATACTTTTTGAGTTTAAGTTCTGCAAATTTTCCCTTTCGCACTTTTTGGCCAATGGAGCCGATTGTTTACATTTGCTCCGTAAAACATCTAAGATCTAAGATGGCTGCTAGATTACGTCACAGAAATCAAATCACACGTGTCAAACGCGACTAAAATATTTTTTTATTAAAAAGAAATAAATGAACCTATTTTTATTCCATCGTTTTAAAAATTCATTTAGTCAACAAAAAAGTGAATATTTTTCCCTGTAATTTTGAAACAAAAGTGTTTTTTCAAACAAAAATAAAATATGTAAAAAATAAATGTGCCAAACTCCGATTCCTGCAAATGTTTTCTATTCATTTCCAGATCAAGAACCCTCACCCCCCTTAGAAGGAGACAAAATTATGACCGACACTAGAAGTACACTTTATACTCCGTTCGAATACTATAGCAACATGCATTCAATGCCTAATACTTAATGCTGAAAATGGTTACTAACAGCCTCAGCTCTCCTTTCCAACTTTCAATAAATGATTTCCATCTACTCCTTTCATTGGTATATTCTTCTACTACGAAAATGTTCTGAGTTGCACGGGCAACGCCGGGCTATGATGCTAGTATATTATATATGTTGGGTACTTAGTTAAAAGCGTTCAATATCAGTGATAGAGCTAACATATTCAGTAAGATAGATGTGAGTTTGTGACCCTGGGTTTCACGCTTTTGTGATAGTCAGACAAACTCACATCTATATATATATATATAATCTCTGTTATTTAATATCAATTTTAGCTCTGTTCTACTACACTGAGTACTATGATTTTATTCTTAGGTTTCATTGTATTCATTATATATAATGTAATGTCATTTTTTCATTCATCAAATTATATCACATCACATCATCCATAATTTGCCTAGACTTTTCAGTTAGTTTGATGAATGTTTAATATTGTCATTTAAATTGAAGAATTTTGACAAAAATTAAAACATTGTTATTTTTTAAATTTTTGGTTTTAATATTTTTTTTAATAATTACTCGTATTTGAATAATATTTGAATATATACACTATATATATATATAGTGTATCGAGGCAGCAAATAATTTTCTAAACATATACTGTTAAATGTAATAGACAATGAATGTCTATTAAGTTTAATCATGAGCCGTTCTAAACGTCGTATTTTGGCTTTAATTTCAGTTGACAAAAAAGACAAAAATTCTCCAACATTTGGATAATTTTTTATTAATTTGGTTCTAAGCTTTACATTGCATTTGAATACATGGTTTTGTTGTCATTTCGCGCTATCGCGCGGTGTGACGTCATAGAACCGCATTGCAAATTTGCGAACTGCGTTTGTTATTTTTGGTAACTATTGCCTAGCGGAGTTTTATGTCAACACAAAATAAAATCGTCGGTGATGGTGGATGTTATTGTGTTACCGTCTTGGTGACCTCTCTGAAGATGGCTCATGTGAGTCGAAAGCTTAGAAACAAATTAATAAAAAATTATCCAAAAGTTGGAGAATTTTTGTCTTTATTTTCAATTGAAATTAAAGCCAAAATACGACGTTTAGAACGGCTCATGATTAAACATAATAGACATTTATTGTCTTTTATATTTAACAGTATATGTTTAGAAAATATATATATATATATATATATATATATATATATATATATATAATGATAATATACACGCTAAAATGTCTGCCTTCTTCTACCGAGCTCAGGGGTAGAATCACCGACTGACGCCAATTCGGTTGGGTTTCAATCCTGAGTTAAAAAGCAATCGGCTGTCTAACCGTACTGATGAGCAGTGATACAGCGAAACAGATCTGTCTGCGGATGATTATATATATATATATATATATATATATATATATATATATATATATATATATCACTCATTCAATAATGAATTAGCGCACTCTAGCCACTGGCGTATGATACATACGCTAAAAGTCTGCCTCCTTATACCGGGCGCTCATAGCTGACGCTAATTCAGTCGGGTTTCAATCCTGGGTTAAAAAGCAATCGGATGTCTAACCGTACTGATGCGCTGTGATACAGCGAAACAGATCTGTCTGCATATATATATATATATATATATATATATATATATATATATATATATATATATATTTGTTGTGGATTCCGGATGAAGAACCGTTGGAAATAATATGCCCGGGTAAATTATTGAAGCTGAGTGTAGCTCAGAGCTAGCCTGGTCTCTGGGTAACTTCGGTATCTGTCGGAACTCTTCGATAACTGTAACGGATCTCTACGATTACTCTCCACTGAGAACTGCCACTGTAACTACAACTGTGATCGGCTGTTCTCGCTATGGCAGGATTATATGTATCCTCAGTCGAGTCCATTATCATATACAAAAGGGGGAGATCCCACAAAATATATATATATATCGTTTTGAATAAATTAGAGAAAATTTGTTATGAAAATATGTATCATTCGGCAGAATTCGAACCTGCGACCCCCTAACACAGGGGTAGCCGTCAATTTCTATTTGTCTGTTTTTATTTGTTTACACTTAGATACGTTTTTAGAGCAGAGAAGAAAATTACGAGGAATCTAGAAATTATATTTATAAGGCTTGATTCGTCTTTTTCTTAAATGTGAAATCATTCGATGTCGAGAGGTTTAAGACGTGTTAGGTCAATTAACGCCTTTTTCTGGGTTGTTAGTAATCGCAGGTTCGAATCCTGCCAAATGAGATTAATTTTATAACAAAATATCTAAAAACTATGTAGGCCACTATATATATATATATATATATATATATATATATATATAGTCATTCGCAGACAGATCTGTGTTGCTGTATCACAGCTCATCAGTACGGTTAGACAGCCGATGGCTTTTTACCCCTGATTGAAACCCGAACGAAGTGGCGTCAGTCGGCGATTCTACCTGTGGGCCATGGGCGCACGATAGAAGGAGGCAGACTTTTTAGCATGTATATTATCATTATACACGCCCAATATCCAGAGTGCGTTAATTCATGATGATGTGATGAGTACATGCCAGAATAGCTACTGTTTTTCAAAGTCTACCATTCTTCCAGAGTGCTCAATCAGGGTGAGAGCGTAAATAGTCATTCGCAGACAGATCTGTTTCGCTGTATCACAGCTCATCAGTGCGGTTAGACTCCGATTACTTCTTTTAACCCAGGATTGAAACCCAACCGAAGTGGCGTCAGTCGGCGGTATATATATATATATATATATATATATATATATATATACACTTAATTACAAACAGAGTATTTACTAAAATACGGTGAGAATAATGTGGAAAATAAAACGGCGGAAAGGTCAAATAACCACGACATTCAACATATACGCACATTTGCGCAGACCGGCACATAGATGCACTTGGCCGAATGCACCCGAACACACCGCTTCTGTCCATTGTTGCTCTTAATAATTTTATCATTCTATCAAATATGTTACACTGTGGTCTATATCTTTTATAAACCTAATATCCAGTAACAAAATATGGGAACCAGTAATACGGAGTGCCAGAGAAAATCATCAGTGTCAAAAATTTCAATATGAGCTCTGGTAAAAAATACTAGAGAAAACAATGAACATCAAAAAATATTAAAGAAAAGCATTAATATAAAAAAATTGCAATATGAATTCTGGTAAAAAAGGATACTTAACATTAGTTTTACAAGTCACAAAAATTAAGTTCTGCTTGTCCTTAAGGTCAGATAGCACAGTGGATATAGACTTTGGTTAGTTTCTGAGACTTGACTCACAGAGTTGTGAGTGCAACACCAGGCTACAGCAGTGGGGAGCAAGTAACTTACAGGGTTAGAGGGAGATAACTTATGATTACCAGAAGAGACTCCAGGTAAGAAAGGGAATTATAATAAAAAGTTCGATTCGGAATTACTAGCACGAATTAAAAATGGCAACAAAGATTAGGACAATAGTTCGAATAATGTAAATGTAAGGCTCTGTTTTCCCCGGTCTCTCTTTCCCTCTCTCCGTCCTCTGAGTATCAGATTCTCCACACCCTCCATCTGCATTACGTATCCCAAGAATCTCATCTGTCTCTTCCTGATGTTAAGTATGTTTTCGTTTGGATTGCATTCTACCTGGTCGTTGCTCACGTGTTTGGTCCACGGTATTTTTAGCAACCTTCTGAGTTGTGGAGCATTGGATATCGGTTCGGAAAGAGAAATCGGGTGGCCGAGTGCGAATTCCAGACGAATTCATTGCATTCACTTACGCGAAAATACCCTTGGGAAAGGTATTAATCCGTCTCTTCCTTCCAGTTATGGGTTAAATAACAGGATAGATTGGGTTCTATAGCCTTGGTTGGCAACCAGTCTACCGCAGAAAGCAATGGCAACCTACTGCGGGATAATCTTCTGCCTAGTCAGTCATGTCTCTTTCGAGACATGATCGCCCAAGCGTGTATCACATATGGCACTTAATTGACTAATTGACTGACTCTGTAGAACCATATTTCTGCTGCTTCGAAATTCCAAGTCAATATTCTTCACCACAAGAAAGAAAACGAGTTTTGATAATAATATGTATTCATCCGCTAACGCAAAAAAATAAAATTACAATATAAATTTTTTATATTGCTAAATAGGATTCAAAATAACATTAAAAATAGGATTAAAAATAGGCTTAAAAATAGCATTAAAAATAGGATTAAAATAGAATTAAAAATAGCATTAAAATAGCATTAAAAATAGGATTAAAATAGCATTAAAAATAGGATTAAAAATAGCATTAAAATAGCATTAAAATAGAATTAAAAATAGCATTAAAATAGCATTAAAAATAGGATTAAAATAGCATTAAAAATAGCATTAAAATAGGATTCAAAATAACATTAAAAATAGGATTCAAAATAGGATTCAAAATAGCATTAAAAATAGGATTAAAAATAGAATTAAAAATAGCATTAAAATAGCATTAAAAATAGGATTAAAAATAGCATTAAAAATAGGATTAAAAATAGGATTAAAAATAACATTAAAAATAGGATTAAAAATAGGATTAAAAATAGCATTAAAATAGCATTAAAAATAGCATTAAAAATAGGATTAAAAAATATATTTTCATAATAAAAAAAATCTTTGGTCTTTATTGTTAACAACATAAAGATTTTGACGATAAAATTTTTTTTATTAATTATGCAAATTTTTATTAGAAAATCTTTAGAGTTACCTGTTCCAAATGTGATTTCTAGTGTGTACACCTGTTAATGTTGACATCCCTTTGTTACAAACAGTGAAATTAATATCATTCGGCCTAGACACCGAGAAGTCCTGAAGAACGCTTGCGTTACCGGTACGAAAATAAAACTAGCAGATATCGAAATTGAATAGACTAAGCGAGAGATGTGGATTATTTAAGTAGGTAACAGAACTTTGCCGTTTTTCTTGACATATTTGATAGGGGCACACTTCAACTAAACGTGAGGTTTCCCTGATAAAAAAAAAAAAAGGAAGTGTAGGTTCAAGGTAATTGATTTCGTTCGTAAGGGACAGCTAGGTCGGTGGACCTTATTTTTGCTGATTTAAACAAGAGGGAGAGAAAAAACCCATGGACCCACAGAGAAATCAGGTATGTCAATAATATACGATTAAAAAGAATCATTTGAAAAGTTACTATCAATATACTATCATTAGATAGATAGATAGATAGATAGATAGATAGATAGATATCTCAGTTTATTCATATCTATCTATCTATCTATCTATCTATCTATCTATCTATCTATATCAGCCTGTTCATTATCTATCTATCTATCTATCTATCTATCTATTTTTATTCATTATGAATGTATGTATGTATGTATGTATGTATGTATCTATCTATCTATCTATCTATATATATATATATATATATATATATATATATATATATCAGTTTATTCATTATCTATCTATCTATCTATCTATCTATCTATCTATCTATCTATCTCTCTTTTATTGACAGTGATATTTAAGTATCTTTCTGGTTCCTGTTGAAACAAAACACTGAATGAAAAATTTCTAATCAGGTTTCTCGTACCATCTGTCACGCACACATGGATGAAATATCGACCTATTTGTCAACTTCTTTTATGAAGAATTTTATTTTTTCGACGTTTCTTTAAAATATTCTAGTCCTCTTTCCGCAAAATGGCCTAATGAGCTATAATTTCATGTCAGCCCTCATCAGATAATATCATCTAAGTCCGGAAATTGGGGAAACCGTTGTCTCGCTTCAATCAATGTGACTGTCAATTTCTTTTCTGACAACAAAATTTTGCCCTGTATTATCGCTGTTGTGTGTGTGACAATGTGGAAATGTGGAAATGTCATTCAAATCACGAGAATGTGAAAGAATAAATGCCTTTCTATTTTCGATAAATAATTTGCGAAAATATGCCACTTGAATCAGGGCCGATTTGGTGGCACACTGCTAAGTGGGGGAGAGGGGGGAAAAGCACGCCAAGTATTATTTGTCTATGATGTAGGCTATTTTGAAAATAGTGAGAGTTTCTCGGTGTGGGGTAGGGAAAAATAAATAGAGGATGATGAGAGAGGGAGAGGGAGACGAAAGAAAGAAAGAAAGATAGAAGGGAAGGAAGGGAGAAGGGAAGGAAGGAAATAGCGAAAAGAGCTAATGATAAATGAAAATCACAATGGATGAAAAGAAACTGACAAAAAGAAAGAAATAATGGAAGGAAAGAAGGAAGGAAGAACATTAGGAAGAGTACGAATGAAAAATAAGACTACAAAGAAAAAAATAGGACACGATAAAAAAGCTAATAAGAGATAAAAAGTCAGGGAAAGGAATGAAGGACAAGAAGTTTCGTATTTGACTGCATAAGAGGCGCACTTACCTTTTTTTTTCTTTTTACAAAAATAACTACTTAAAATTTCCCTCCGTCTTATATGCTACTAGCAGTATAGCCCGGAGTTGCTCGGATGTAATGAAAGCTTTAAACCTAATCCATGGTCCTGGAGCTCAGATTCAGCCTATAGATTATTTGAAATAATAAAATAATTGCGACAATTTACCAATCGCACACACACACACACACACACACACACACACACACACACACACACACACACACATATATATATATATATATATATATATATATATATATACTAGCAGTATAGTACGGCGTTGCTCGGGTGTAATGAAAGCTTTAAAACTAATCCATGGTCCTGAAGCTCAGACTCTATGGACGTTGGCACGAATGACTAAAAAGCAATAGTTTTTTCCAGTTAAAAGCGAAACCGTAGACTGAAAGAAAAATGAATGGATGTAAGTCAAATTTTGATTTCCTGGTATCGATATCAAATAAGTTTTTTCATCGTAAACTGAAATTTGAAGGCTAAATAAGTCCTCTGAGTAAATGGTATCATGGCTGAGACTAAGAACTACATTTATACCTATTTACGCCAAACCCGAAGCAAAAATTAAAATAAAAGGGCTGAAAAAATACATACATACAGGCAGATAAACAGACACCTACACAAACATCTTGTCTTTTATATATATATATATTATCGATTTTCTGCACGATTGTAAGAACTGCAATCTTGAAACTTCTGAATATCGTTTCTTATGTCTTTGTCTATGAGTGTATCAAATTTGATTAAAATCGGACCACTCCTTCTATACCCCGACTTTTTCGATTATCGATTTTCGATATTTATCGGGGGTACCTCGACACAAAGCCTTGCTAAGAACACTTGCAGACGCTTATAGTACAACTGTGTAAATTTTCAAGAAAATCGGTTCAGCCGTTTCGGAGTCTATAGGTAACAGACACAAACACACACACACAGACACACAAAGACACACATATACACACACAGAGACAAAGTTCCATTTATAAATCAGTTTAGATATGCAGTTTTAAAATACGCGATAATCTGCCGAAATTAGCAATCTGGCAATTCCTGTTAGCTTAGACTTTAAAGTAACTTTCACATACCTACTGTCATTATTTAAATTGCTATTATGCACATTAAAAGTGTCATCATTGATAATATTCATTGTATTATTTTCACATTTAATAGTAGTCCTTTCTTTCACTAAAATTATGTGCATTAAATTC
Organism: Ascarosepion bandense; assembly: GCA_037127315.1. Classification (NCBI taxonomy): domain Eukaryota; kingdom Metazoa; phylum Mollusca; class Cephalopoda; order Sepiida; family Sepiidae; genus Ascarosepion; species Ascarosepion bandense. Next base: position 1,265,190 of record JBBBDQ010000685.1, on the reverse strand, counting down.
TTACCTTTGGATATAATAAACTTTTTATAGGCTCGTGTTCTTTTTTTGCTACTATTTTACGCTTACAGTATTTACATTATTCGGACTAATGTCCTCATCTTTGTTGTTATTTGTACGACGTTTCGGCCGTTGTACGCTCTGGCCTTCTTCAACCGGACTCTTTATTACAATCACTGAAATATATGAACTTCATTCCTTGCCAAGAGCCTCTTCTGGTAGCCATGAGTTATCTCCCTCTAACTCTGTAAGTTACTTGTTCACCACTGCTATAATCTGATATTGATCTCATATCTCTTTGGGTCAAGTTACGTTTTTGTATTCATGGCTTCTTTAACAAAAATCATACTTCATAATTATAGCCGAGACTCATTTACAAATAATTTTACGAATGTTACTATTAATAATTTTTACTTGATCTACCCTGCTGAAACTTGGGTGTGTTTTATACACCTGTGCGTCTTATATGCTTTCAAATATGGTAAATTAAAGAGAAAAAAAAGAGAAAAGGAAGGAAGGAAGGACGTGACAGAAAATATGTAAAGAAGTTGCAAAGAAAAAGAAAAAAAGGAGAAAAGAAAGGAAATTAAACACATACAAAAATAAAACGAGATGAAGCGATAAAAAGAAAGAAATAAAAAGAAAGAAAGATTAAAGGAGAGGAAGGATGAATTAATGTATGCAACAAGGAGGTTCACTAGAAAAAAGGAATTAACAAAAAGCAATTATGAAACGAATAAAAGGAAGGTTGGAAAACGTTGAACGAAAAACGAAAAAACGAAACAAAAAAAAAATGAAACAAAAAACATAAAATAAAATAAAATAAAAAACGAAAAAAAAAATGAAACAAAAAAGCATTTAAACAAAAAAGAAAAAAAAATGGAGAAAGGAAAAATGCGCGTTGAAAAAACGAATAACGGAATGGAAAAATTGAAATTCCTAGAAGCTGAAGGACGGATAATTGGGTGAAAAGCATTTGTTCTCTGTGACGCGTCCCTGTAGGACATGAGCAAGCGTAGTTCCTCTACGAACGAGACAAATAGAATTACCCTTCAGTTTGGCAAAGGTGAGCGAAAGGCTGAGGAGAATAAAAAGATAGAAGGGAAGGAAAAGCTCGTGTAGAAAGTGTGGTTAACAGCCGGAGGAACTAAGTAACTAAGGAAGGAACAAGCAGAATTATAATTTAAATATTAAGGATGAGTTTCAACAAAGGATGGAAAATAGGACACCAAATCCGAAGGCAGATTGCGATAACGAAAATGCCTTCTAAAAGCAAAGTATTAAGAAACAGGAAATTTTTTGTTAAAAACAAAGTAAAGGGTACTGAACTATGATTTAATATTGGTCCTCCTATGTAACAGTGAATGCTGAACAATCTCCTCACAGATGAAGAAGAGACTTTAGGCAACAAAAATATTTTTCTACAAAAGGATACTGAGAATATCATGGACTAAATATGCAAGGAACAACAAAGTTTTAAAGAAAATAGAAGCAAAAACAACACTTCTATTTAACATCAGAAAGAGATACTTGAAATTTCTAGGGTGCATAATGAGGAAAAAGGCTAGGAAAATTTGATACTCACAGAACATATTGAAGACAAAAGTGACAGAGGGAAGTAGGACATGTCCTACCAAAGAATTTTGTGCAAATGATTATTAAAACATTAGGAGAGACAGAAAAAAAAATTTACTCAAGAGCTATGAAGGATAGAAAATTGTGGAGAGCCATGATCACCCATCCCGGTTCACACTCCACCCACGTCTATTGAACAGGTGAAGAGGCTCATCCCTTGTTTCCTGTTTAGGATGTGGTTTCCGGCTTTCTCTTTTCCAATCTTTTTACTTTTACGTAGCCCCCTGCACATCAGTGGCGTTATCGCCTTGCTCTGGGTGATATGATTAAAAAAAAAAATATATATAAAGCGTAAAAGTAAATAACAAAATCATAACCTTTTAGAGATCCGCACAAAACGATGTTGCAATGTGAAAGAAAATGATGAAAACAAAAGAAAGAGAGAACGAGAAAGAAAGAAAGAAAGAAAGAAAGAATGGATAAAGAAAGACAGAAAAAAGAAGAAGGAAAGAATGTATAAAGAAGGAAGAAAGAAAGAATAGATAAAGACATAAAGAAAGATAGAAAGAATTGGAAAATAAATAAATAAATAGTAAGGAAAGAAAGATTGGGTAAAGAGAGGAAGAAAGAACAATGGATAAAGAGAGGAAGAAAGAAAGATTGGATAAAGAGAGGAAGAAAGAACAATGGATAAAGAAAAAAAGATGGGATAAAAAAGAAAAACAGAAAGAATGCATATAAAAAGAAAGACAGACAGAAATAATGGCTAAAGAAAGAAAAAAAAAAGAATGGATGCGAGAAAGAAAGAATGAAAAACTGAATGGGTGAAGAAAAACAAGACAAAAAAAAATAGATAAAGAAAGACAGAAAGAAACAAGGAATGGATAAAGAAAGAAACAAACATAAAATAGAAAAAGAAAAAAATGCATAAATGAATGAATAAAGAAAGATAGAAAGAATGAATGGTTAAAGAAAGAAAAAAAAGAATGGATGAAGAAAGATATGGAGGAAGATTTAATCCAAAATTATCTAAGAAAAAGACTGATGCCGAGATAGACTGAAAAAAGATATCACGAAGAAGAAGAATTTGGAAAAAAAAGTAAATTGTGCAACGTAGGTTGATATATACACCTCACACACACACACACGCACACACACACACACTCACACACACACACACACACACACACACACACACACACACACACACACACACACACACACACACACACATAAACACACACACACACACTCTCTCTCTCTCTCACACACACACACACACACACACACACACACGCGCACACACGCACTCACACACACACGCACACAGACACACGCACACACACACACATACACACACACACTCACACACTCACACACACACACGCACACACACACACGCACACACACACACAATCACACACACGCACACACACACACTCACACACACACTCACACACACACACGCACGCACACACACACAATAGAACCATCTATTCAAATGCAATGTAATGTGTTACGACCAGATTTGAACGTGGTTTTATTAAGTGTAGGTTGTTTGAATTTAATATACATGGCCTCCAATATCTGAAGGTTCTTTTTGTTGTGTGCATGAGTGAGGATTATTGTATTGTCGACTGAAATCTGTCTGATATTACCTACATGTTTATGTTTTTCTGAGAAATGTTGTTTAATTGAACTTTGATCAGAAACGTGACAGATAAGTCTATGGGAGAACGTAAATATATATATATATATATATATATAAATGTGTAAACAGATATATAATAGATTTATATAATAAATCTGTAAACAGATATGCTGACAGTATTCAAGATTTAAATTGTATGATGTAACCACAGAATCAATGATTAGGGATATATATACATATATATATATATATATATATATATATATATATATATATATATGTGTGTGTGTGTGTGTGTGTAAAGGCAGAAGCTAATGATGGTTCGATGAAATAGGCCTACACGATTTATCATGAAATAACGTGTTTTTTCTTATATATGTATTTATATACATATATATTTAGAGCTCTCTTAGAGAGTTATCCTACCACTTTATGTACAGGTTACTCTTTTGGATTCTTCTATATCTACACTGCATGCTTATATATATATATATAGTCATCCGCAGACAGATCTGTTTCGCTGCATCACAGCTCATCAATACGGTTAGACTCCAATTGCTTTTAACCCAGGATTGAAACCCGACCGAATTGGCGTCAGTCGGCCATTCTACCTCTGGGCTATGGTCATTCGGTAGAAGGAGGCAGACTTTTTAGCGTGTATATTGTCATTATACCCGCCCAATAGCCAGAGTGCTATAATCCATTACTGAATGAGCGATATATATATATATATATATATATAGCCTAATCATTAATTCTGTGGTTACATCATACAGTTTAAATATTGAATACTGTCAGCATATCTGTTTACAGATTTATTGATCCTTTTTCATATACACTGTTTAATTTGGTATGACCCACACGTATATAAATGTTAAGCATCCAGTGACAGCCGTACGAACCGCAGCCAAAATTGGTCCCGAAGCCAGCACATTGACTCTTAACTCTCGGCGTTGTGATCCATACATGTGTTATTCTTACCGCGGCTACATATATTAAAATCACGCAATATCTCTTGCAATGATGGGTTCTGTAACGTCATGTTTAATTCTCTGTTGCAGTGCTACTTTAAGTGTGTTACGCGTACCGTCGTCTGCCTGTACGTGGAGATTTTCCAGAAAAGAAAGAAACAATAGTAAAACTCTATGCCACGAGAGACTGCCGGGATATTTGACTCGTTATATTATGGCTATATTGTTCATTTACTCACTCATGTTAAAAGTTAATGCTATCCAACTAAAGAATGCGATATAATGAACAGCAAAACAGTGAACTGAATACGCATCAGACTTCGTTCCATTCATATATGATATATACATATCATATATTGTAAATACGTCTTCAATTATTTAAAATTAATATTTTGTTTTACTGTTTGTCTATTTTTTAGAAAATTAATGACTTTTATTAAATTCAAATGGCTTACGAAGTATTAATATTAACTTGAAATATTTTGGATTTTTTCTGGATTTTTATAAATATATACCCTCGAAACCAGTGAACATAAATAATATAGCCCAAATATGGTACCGGTCAATGGCACCCTGGGAAGACTTGTTACGTCAATGATGACTGCCCTTAGAATGAACAATATATTATATCCTCATGTTTATTACAGATAGTCTCAAAATGTCTCTGAAATAGTCTTCTTCTTGTATGTGCCTCGTCCCTTCAGGACATAGACGATCATGGCTTTCCACGTTTCGCTATCCCTGGTGGCTCTTAGCACGCCTTCTCCTGTTACACCATGCAACCCTCGTTCCATCATCCACCTGACTACGTCCTTTAAATATGTTATCCGCTGCTTTTTCCCTGTCTCTTTTTCCTTTTATCTGGCCTGTTAGTATCAGGTTCTCCAAGCCCTCCTTCCTCATTGCATGTCCCAGGAACTTCAGTTGTCTCTTCCTGATGCTTAGTATTAATTTCCTTTTCGTTGCCATCATTTGCAAAACCTCATCATTGCTCACATTGCTTGCCCAATGATATCCGCAGCATCCTTCTGTAGAACCACATTTCAGTTGTTTCAAGTCTCTCCTCAGTCAGTTAGTTAACTGCCATACGTGATACACGCTTGGGCGATCATGTCTCGAAAGAGACATGACTGACTGGGCAGGAGATTATCCCGCAGCAGGTTGCCATTGCTTTCTGCGGTAGACTGGTTGCTGACCAAGGCTACAGAACTCAATCTGTTTCATTATTTAACCCATAACTGGGGGGAAGAGACGGATTAATACCTTTCCCAAGGGTATTTGCGCGTAAGTGAATGCAATGAATTCAGCTGGAATTCGAACTCGGCTCCCCGAGTTCTCGTTCCGAGCCTATATCCAATGCACCACAACGCGCAAGTCTCTCCTACATATCTCAAAAAAAAAAAAAAAATTCCTAGGTTCACAGTCCTCTCCTCTTACTCATGCTTGCGTTGCTTGCCGGTCCCTGGCACATAGAAAAAAAAACTACCGGTCCGCCACATCAGATAGTTTGAGAAGCACTGGTCTATTGTAAGCGTTATCTTCTTTTCTTTGCCTGGTTCTTTTGTGATATGTTAATATCCTCGGTGATTGTTCACTTGTTATCTGCTTTTTTACGTGGCGAAAATCACGAAATGCTGGCATAGCGTTGTAATAACTGGAAGGAAAAAACAACAAAAATATATTTTCATGTGTTTTGTGTTTTATCTGTGTTCATTGTGTTGCTTATATTTTTTCTTCTTGTTGTGAGCTCGCAATGGGATCATCACTTTTTCCTCCTTTCACAATCGGGAGAGTTAGGGTCATTTTATTTATTACTTTTTAGATCTTTGTCTGTTTCTGTCTGCTGCGATAATTCTTTTAACTCTTTATTCCTCGCTTACGATCGATAATAAACTTATGGTATCAAATCAGGTTCTCAGAACTCAGACGTTTATGGCAACTGCAAATCGGAGAATCTAAAATATAACAAGTAAAAAATTCAAATACCTGGGTAGTGTTTTGACAGAGGATGGAAAATGCCACACGGATATCCAAAGACGCATTGGCATGGCCAAAGACATATTTCAGAAGCTAACCCGAGGACTGAAAAGACAGGAAAATGTTATTAGAAACAAAGAAAAGAGTGCTGGATTGCTATGTAATATCTGTCTTTCTGTATGGAAGTAAATGCTGGACGATCTCAACAAAGATGAAGGGGAGGCTTGAAGCAGCAGAAATGTGGTTTTACAGAACGATGCTGAGGATATTTTATTACTATTTCATAATGTGTAACAAGATACACACTTTTATTTCTTTAATTAAATTTTGTACTTATAAAACATATATATATATATATATATATATATATATATATATATATATATATGTCATCCACACACAAGCCTGTTTCGCTGTATCACAGTTCATCAGTGTGGCTAGACACATCCACTAGCTTCTGGCGGGGATCCATATATTATGAATTAATACGCACTTATATTTATATTTATACAATATATGTATATATATATATATATATAGTGTATCGAGGCAGCAGATAATTTTGACTTATACTGTTATGAATGAAGCATAACAATGAATATCTATTATGTTTAATCATGAGCCGTTCTAAACATCGTATTTTAGCTTTCATTTTACGAACTGCGTTTGCTATTTGGTAACTGTTATCGTTGCTTAGCAAAGTTTTATGTCAACACAAGATAAAATCATCTTTGATGGTGGATGTTTTTATGTTAACGTCTTTGTAATCCATCTGATGATGGCTCATATGAGCCGAAAGCCTAGCACTAACTTAAAAAATTATCCAAATGTTTGAGAATGTTTGTTTTTTATTTTCATCTGAAATTAAAGCCGAAATACAATGTTTAGAACAGCGCATGATTAAACATAATAGACATTCTTTGTCTATTATATTTAACAGTTTATGTTTAGAATATATATATATATATATATATATATATATATATATATATACATATATACTTACGCTTTCACACCCTGATTGAGCACTCTGGAAGAATGGTAGACTTTGAAATAACAGTAGCTTCGCTAGCATCTACGCATCGCTCATTCAATAATGAATTAAAGCAATCTAACTACTGGCGTATGATACGCTAAAAGTCTGCCTCCTTCGACCGAGCGCCCATAGCCGACTGACGCAAATTCGGTCGATTTCCAATCCTGGGTTAAAAGCAATCGGATGTCTGACCGTGCTGATACAGCGAAACAGATCTGTCTGCGGATAACTATATATATATATATATATATATATATATATATATATATATATATTGGCCTGCATTGCACCACTTATTAATATATCTCACATAATTTTCTCTCTGACGTTGAGTCTGGCTTCCCTAACTGCTGCTATTGTCGGCCATTTTTCGTTGTATTCTTCTTTTTTCTCATCTCATCTTCCATCGCCTCGTCTGAACGGTCGTTGACCTGAAGCGCCATGCAATTGTCAGGACAACTGAGAGGCACTAATGCTCACCTTGACATTCGGATTGAGAATGACACCACGAAAATTAATTGAAGTCTCCTTTTTAAGAATGTTTTATTAACACAACCAGTAAACATCATTGCTTTTAGCTATTGGCTTTGTTTTATTTTTATTCTACTTGCTTATGTTATTTTGAAAATTTGACACGATATTTTTTTTCTGTAATCATATCGCCCCAAGCAAGGCATTTTACTGCCACTGTTTTGCAGGGGGTTACATAGGAGGAATGTTAGGAGAAAGAGTAACAGATTATAGGGGATTTCAGGAAGTGGGTAAGAGAAGGATGACTGTAACCATAAAGTGAGGGATCAGTTTATATATTGATTGTAATATACAATTGATCCCCCACTTTATATCCACATTATAAATTATAGAATTTTTTTTTTGATAGTCATATCGCCCCAAGGAAAGCATTTTACTGTTACTGTTTTGTAGGAGGTTATACATAGGAGCAAAGTTATGAGAAAGAGTGACAGGTTATAGGGAGTATCAGGAAGTGGTTAAGAAAAGGATGATAATACTCATGAAAGTGGAGTGCACGGAGAAGTTAGCATGAGAGAGAGGATGTAGGTTAGTGAGATAGGAGATGACTATTGACTTTACATTTAAATTCTTGGAGATTGTAGGTGTCAGGAAATCATGTAAATGGAAGGGAATTCCACAGGCGAGAAGTGCGAGAAAAGAAGCTGATGGAGTAGAATTTGCGTTTACATTTTATTGGTTTCACAGTAAAAGGGTGGGACCTAGTTGCCAATCTTGTTGCTCGAGTTAATTTATATACAGGAGGCTCCAGTGAACTAAGTTCATCGGAGCAGAAGCCGAAAAAATTTTGTTTAAATATAAGGATTATTACTTTTGTGTGTTACCACATGACACAAAAATTCAAATTCACATTGAAATAGAGGAAGATACTTTTCAAAGCTTTATTGAGATTATTAAAAACAAAACAAAAAATTATTATAAAAGAAGAACAGTTAGTGGGGGATCAGTTTATTACTTTATAACAATAGAAGATTGATCCCCCACTTTATGCCCAGTATAAGTTTCAATTGTGTTTCCAACTATTATTTTCAGTCAGTCAGTTAAGTGCCATACACGCTTTGGGCGATCATGTCTCGAATGAGACATGTCTTACTGAGCATATTTTTCCGCAGTAGGTTGCCATTATTTTCTGCGGTAGACTGGCTGCCAACCAAGGCTATAGAACTCAGTCTGTCTCTTATTTAACCCATAACTGTAGGCAGAAGAAACGGTTTAAGTAAATGCAATGAATTCAAATGAAATTCTCCGATTTCTCGTACCGAGCCAATATCTGCAACATACATATCAATCTTCCTATATGAGAGTGGATACTGGACAATCTCCTCACAGCTGAAGAAGAGACTAGAGGCAAGCTAAAGAGGCTTCTACAGAAGGATGCTGAGAATGACCTGTACTATACATGTGAATAACGATAAAATCGAAACAAAAAGGACATTAATAATTAACACCCGAAAGAGACATTTGAAATGACTAAGGTATATAAAGAGGAAAGAAGGTTTCGAGAATCTTACACACGCAGGGTATATTCAAGCAAAGAAAGATAAAAATCACAGAGTAAACCCATGTTGCTTATCGCCATCACACTGGGCTGAAAACTAAAGTTCTCCTAGATAAGAAGTCAAAGAAAGCGAGAAACATGGTCTATCAACTGCAAGAAGACAGAACGTATGGTCGTCAACAAGGGAGCAAATCCAATTTACAGAAAGTGTAAGAGTTTTAAATATCTGGCAAATGCTTAAACAGAAAAATTAAAATTTGACACCTAAATGCGAAGGCGCATTGGGATAGAAAATGGCTTTCAAAAGATAAGTAAAGTGAACACAAAGTAAATGTCTTTTATGGCTTCTGCTCGGACGAGCTTAAGTCACTGATGCCTCTGTAAATACTTTCATGGCTTCTGCTCGGACGAGCTTAAGTCATTGATGCCTCCTCAACAGGTGTTTACTCGTGCAACCAGACTGGCAACTGGGTCCCACCCATTCACAGTCAGGTTAGCCAAATGCAGACGACAATTCTACTCCTGCAGCTTCTTCTCTCACACTTCCCGCCTGTGGAACTCGCTCCCGTATTCTTGCTTTCCTGACGGCTACAACGTCCAGAAATTTAAATGCAAAGTCAATACTCATCTACTAACCACTGGACTCTAGCTCTCTCCCCACCCCTGTATAACCTTCCCTTTCTCTCCACCCATGTATCTGTCATCGCACCTGCTTTCTATTGTTCCTTTCTAACTAGTTTGTACTCCTCACTCTTTTCTAATTAATCTTTTTACATTTATGTAGCCCCCTGCACATCAGTGGCGTTTCCGCCTTGCTCGGGGTGAAATGATTAAAAAAAAAAAAAAAGTATACTGAAAAATGTGGTGCAGTAGATATCGACTCGAAACGACAAATCGAGAGGCCGATTTCGAATTGCAGTTGAATTTCTTGAATTCACTTTTTTTTAAATCATTTCACCTTAAGCAAGGCATTCCACTGCCACTATTGCGCAGGGGGTTACATAGGGAAATGTGATGAAAAACAGTGGTCAGATATAGGAAATGTCAGAAGGAAGGTGATAGACGAGTAAGGATATTGAAGATGAGGGTTGGAAAGATGGGAAGTGTTTGAAAGAATGGAAGTTAGTTTGTTAGGTGGTGTCTATTGACCTTACATTTAAACTCCTGGAGATTGTAGCTGTCAGGGAAGCAAGTATGCGGAAGGGAAGTGCGATTAAAGAAGCTGTTTTACGAACAAATGCCCTTAAGAAAAGGTATTAATCAGTCTCTTCTCTCCAGTTATGGGTTAAATAATAGAATAGATTGGATTCTATAGCCTTGAGTGGCAACCAGTCTACCGCAGAAAGTAATGACTACCTACTGCAGGATAATGTTCTACCAAGTCAGTCATGTCTCTTTCGAGACATGATCGCTCAAAGTGTGAATCACGTATGGCACTTAACTGACTGACTGAATATAATAGTTGAAAACATGATTAAGGCTCCTACTGGGCAAAATGTGGGGGATCAGTTTTAAATTGTTATGAAGTAATAAAATGATCTCCCATTAATTACTACTTAATAATATAATACATCTGTTCCCCTTCTAGCTATGAGTCAAATAACAAGATTGATTGGGTTTTATAGCCTTGGCTGGCAACCAGTCTACCGTAGAAAGTAATGGCAACCTACTTCCGGATAATCTTCTGCTCAGTCAGTCATGTTTCTTTCGAGACATGATCGCCCAAAGCGTGTATCACGTATGGCATGTAACTTACATTCTTTTTCTATTTTATATATTTATTTCTTCTATGTGACTTGTCGCTTTAGAACTTTGCTGATCATAGTCCTTCATATCTACCTGCCCCTTGTATTAATATGTTTGTCTTTTAGGTTTTTTCCCCAAACTCTTATCTAACATCCATTTTTTTCAAGCCCACCAGGTGTGTTTGTTGCTACTTTCTTCTGTTCCACCTGCCGGGCTTACGGCCTATCACGTTGAATACACCGGTTCTCGCTCGATCACCGAAGTTAAGCAACGTTGAGCCTGATCAGTACTTAGATGGGTGACCGCTTGGGAATACTAGGTGCTGTAAGCGTATAGTGACGGATGTGCGTTGTGTTGCAGTGGATATCGGCTCGGAAAGAGAAATCGGTGAGCCGGGTTCGAATTCCAGTTGAATACCCTGCATTCACTTAAGCACTGGTAACCTTGAGAAAGGTTACTGGTACCCTTGGGAAAGGTTATTAATCCGTCCCTTCCCTCCAGTTATGGGTTAAATTACAAGGGTAGGACTTAAGGACTTGGGGACCCTGCCCTTAAAAACAAATCCCAATGAATCTTGATTATCGAAAAAGAAAAATGTTGTAAAATAAAATAACCTTACCCAGAATCATTGGTTATGACCTTAAAATGTTCCCATTAGGATTGAAAGGTATTAATGCGTCTCTTCCTTCCAGGACAGATTGGGTTCTATAGCCTTGGTCGGCAACCAGTCTAACACAGAAACCAATGGCAAACCTACTGCGGGATAATATTCTGCTCAGTCAGTCATGTCTCTTTCGAGACATGATCGCCCAAGCGTGTATCACGTCTGGCACGTAACTGACTGACTGACCCCAAGTTACAGTTTTTTTTAATCATATCACCCCGAGCAAGGCGGTAACGCCACTTATATGCTGGGGGCTACGTAAAAGTGAAAAGATTGGAAAAGAGAAAACCGGAAACCACATCCTAAACAGAGAACAAGACGCTCAATAGACGTGGGTGGAGTGTGAACGGGGCGATAGTTTAGTCTATCTACTCCAATTGAAAAAAAAAATAGGGTGGTGAACTTAAAGTCCGACAATCACAGAAGTTTTTGCCAATTTAAAAAAAAAAAAAACAAAAAAAAAAAACAAACGTTCAATTAGGCATGGGAATTTTTAAAATTAAGCAAGAGAAAATAAAAAACATGACTTTTGAGAATATTTTAAAGAAAGTTGCAAACCATCCCAGACGCGTTACTGCCAGTAAGCTAAAAAATAATTTAACTTTTGGTCAGTCCACGTGATGCAGCGTGAGGGTCGGTTGTCAACTGTATCCAGTATCTGTGCATCAGTGGGGTCGAGGAACTAAAATCAACAGCCCGTTAAAAACAGATAATCTAAGGCCGGTATGGAAAAAAAGAAACAGAGACAAGTAATCCGGCAACCAGAGAAATTTTGCCAATTAAAAAAAAAAAATGGGTATGGAGAGTTGGAAAGTCTTAAAATTAAGCAAAAGAAAAGCAGGTGATAATAGATACAATCTATTCCAATTCCAAAAGAAAGTCAAATTAAAAAATTTACTAAATTTTAACTTAGTATAAGTCGAAATCCATCTTAAGAGCCAAAATAATTTACAATAGTAACTTGCAAAATACTAGCAATTGCAAAAAACATTTAAAAGTAATATATTTCGAAAATTAAAAAAATAAATAAAAAGGACAGAGAAAAGACATTCAAGCCAACTTACTAGCAGATAGCAAACTGAAGGTTGGTGAACATTTCGAAGACAACGCCAATCTAATTACTGAAGTACATCGATAAGACACTGAAATGTGATTTTAAATGCAATGTCAATACCCATCTCTTATACACTTGACTCTAGTTCTTTCTACACAACCCTGTATATCTTTTCCTTTCTATCCACCTTTGCAACTGTCATCACATCCTTCTCTTGCTCCTTTCTAACTGGTTCGTCTTTCTCTTTACTCTCCTCTTACTAATCTTTTTACTCTTATGTAGCCCCCTGCACATCAGTGGCGTTACCGCCTTGCCTGGGGTGAAACGATTAAAAAAATACAATGTGTATGAACTGTTTATTATATAATATTTGATATATTTAATTAAGTGTTTTGATACGAAAGCAGTTGATGATAGAAGATACTTGCTTTATGAAACATTTAATTGTTTTATAAAACACATGCTTTCCCTTCATTAGGCCAATGGCTTAATTGACGAGTAAGTCACATACCATGTTTCATCCATTGTTACGTATTTAGGCAAAAATTCCTTCTTGTTGCGTTGAAACACTTCCTCATTGACACCTGCTCATGCGAAATGAACACACTGCCTTCTGATGTGTTCAACTCCTTTGCTATCTTCTTTTTTCTATGTACCCTGTTCCCTTCAGGACGTAGGCGATCATGGCTTTCCACGTTTCCCTATTCCTGGTGATTCTTAGTACGCTTTCTCCTGTTGCACCACCCAAACCATCCAGTAGCTCAAACCCATAAATCTAAAATATTAATGTATAGAAACTAGCATGGCCATAAAATGAGGGATCAGTTTATATATTGATTATAATAGAGATTTGATCCCCCACTTTATATCCACATTATAATTTCTTATAAACAGCTGGCATATATATTCTTCTTCTATGTGGCCTGTCTTTTAAGTACCATGTTCTTTCAGGACGTGGGCGATCATGTCTTTCCACAGCTCCCTATCCCTTGTGGCTCTTAGCACGCTTTCTCCTATTACACCATGCAACCCTCGTTCCGTCAGCAAATTGATTAGGTCCTTCAAATATGTTAACCGCTGCTTTCTCCTGTTTCTTTTTCCCTCTATCTGGCCTGTTAGTATCAGGTTCTCAAGGCCCTCCTTCCTCATTGCGTGTCCCAGGAACTTCAGCTGTTTTTTCCTGATGCTCAGTATTAATTTCCTTTTTGTTTCCATCCTTTCCAAGACCTCATCATTGCTCACATGTTCGATCCATGAGATTCGCAGCATCCTTCTGTAGAACCACATTTCAGCTGCTTCAAGTTTTTCCTTCATCTTTGATGATATTGTCAAGCATTCACTGCCATATTGAAGGACGGACATCACGTAGCAATCCAGTACTCTTTTCCTAGTTTCTAGCGAAAGTGTCCTGTTTCTTAATACCTTACTCAACTTCTGGTAAATGCTTCCTTCGCCAAACCAATTCGCCTTCGGATCTCTGTGTCACACTTTCCGTCTTCTGTTATAACGCTTCCCAGGTATTTAAATTTTTGTACCTGCTTGATTCTGGTATCCCCGACTTGTATTTGCACACAACTTTAATATAAGATCGGCCAAAAAGAATTCGTGGATTTTTTTTTTTTTGTTATTTTCCGGGACAACTGCCGATTTTGGGCGACGTGGGCGTTCAGTATCATTTGTTTCTGTATGACCACGTTTAAAGTCAGCATACCACCCCGTTGTGTCCGACAAAGCAGAGTCCGAATAACAGTTATCAAGCTATTGCTTTGCTTGAATAGTATTTTCTCCATCAGAAAGCAATGCTTTATTAAACACACGAAATTCAAATTTTGCCATTGTTTTGAAAATTTGCAACAATAGCTTCATTTAAATTACTGTAATTTCTAAATTAATAATCCGATTGGGCCCAAATTTTGTCACTTGCTTTTGAAGGTTGGTAGTCCATAAAAAATCATATGAATTATCAGTAGCGCCATCTATTGAGTGATCTTTTATTAAATATACTGTTTTGCGTGTCATCGTTCTAAATCAGGGGCCAATATTCTTTTGCCTCTTCATGCCATCATAATAATATCAGCAAATTTTTTGAAGCTATAATCAGCAAGATGTTTGTCGGTCATCTCAATAGGGACAGCCTTTTAAACGACAAAGAATACTCATTTCGATCAACTCAGTCTATTTCTGATATCCTAATCTCCATTACTTAGAGAATCATTGAGACATTAGACAGTAAATGTCTCAAGGACTATCAGATTTGATATTTCAAAGGCCCTAGACTAAGTGTAGCACAGAGAGCTACCGCGTAAAATCTGTAGATATTGATTCAAGAGCATAACCTTCGCAGTTATCAATTCCTTCCTAACAGGTAGGTCCGTGAAGTTAGTTAGTAAGGGTTAGTCCACCGAGTCCCATAAGATTAATGCAGACGTTTTACAAAGCACATATTTCGGTTCAACTCTCCGCGCGTCGTGGTGCAGTGGATATCGGCTCGGAACGAAAAATCAGGAAGCTGAGTTCGAATTTCAGTCGTATTCCTTGCATTCACTTCCGCGCAAATACCCTTGGGAAAGGTATTATTCCGTCTATTCTCTCCAGTTATGGGTTAAATAACAGGACAGATTGGGTTCTATAGCCTTGGGCGGCAACCAGTCTACCGCAGAAAGCAATGGCAACCTACTGCGGGATAATCTTATGCCCAGTCAGTCATGTTTCTTCATCGAGACATGATTGCCCAAGCGTGTTTCATGTATGGCACTTAACTGACTGACTGATTTCTATTATACAACAATAAATGTGTGCACCTCGAAAATTCTGATCTCTCCACTGCCTTTTCTTTAGCTAAACGGGGGAAGTGAACTGGTTGGTCAGCTCCAAAGCTACAGATGTCTATAGCCTTACAGCACAGCTCGTCTTCCCACACATCTAGCCCTAGAAGTTCAAGGTGAGGCCTGAACTGGCTGGTCCCACTCTAAGCTATAGATGATTGCAACCTTGCAGCTGATCTCCCCACTGATCTAGTTCGGTGGGTGTCGTGGAGTAGTTTTCGTACTAAAGGTTATAATCAGGCTATGTCCGGTTGCTAATCAACTTAACACACCCAAAATGTTAGGAACTTGGTAATCTTCCACTGAAAAGCTGATGACTTAGTATTCGACTAACTGCCGACTAATATCAACTGCCTGGTAGTTCTACTGAACTCCAATATAACTCTAAAGAACTCCTATGAAATTCCCAAGAACTTCTCAAGAACTTCTCGAGTTAACTTCCTGTTAACTCTTATTAATATAGAAGGGAGAGCCTATTATCTGAAGAATAGTTGTGTTTCCCCATAACAGTGGGGAATCTGACGAGGCTGGTCAACCCCAGAAATCTAGATGACTGTAGTCTGACAGCTGCTTTCTCCACAAATCTCTCTAGAAGCTCGATGGAGAAGATGAACCGGCTGGTCTCATCCAATACCACAAAAACTAAACTATTAATGCTTCAACATCACCGAGCAGATTATGAATTTTGTTCTCTCGTGATGAGAGAGTTTTCTCTCAAGGAGACCCCTTTCTTTGAACGCCTATTAGTAATTCTGTTCAACCTATATCTCAAGTGGAACCTATATATGATCCATCACTAAAGATGCTAAAAAAAAGGGTCGTGTTTTCTGCTTCGCATCAGAAACTATGCTATACATAAGTATTAATGACACAATTCTGTCACAAGGCTATGAGTTTTGCGCAGTTTAAAAAATAATGTATTTACTGTAGTAGCAATAGGTGGCTAGTCTGAACTACCTCCACCTGGTGCCACCTGGGTAGCCTGGAGAAATCAAGGCGAGGATTCAGTTCAGCGGCAGTATCTGAGGACGTGGTGGGGTGTGGCTGGCAGCCGTACTCTCGCGAAATGCCACATATGTCCACCGACGATGTTGTGTCATGGCGAATCTGTCCCGTTAAAAAAGGACTTGGCTGGGGAGTGGTCCACCGGTCCTCCAGGTTTGGGGGTTGGGCGCCAGGCTAACAACCCTGCTCCAGAAAAAAGCAGCTTGTTACGGAAACAGCAAAAGAGAAAAACTCTACTTCTGTGTGGAAGGGTCCTTCTGAGTCCAATGAGGCTCGTATAAATGCTGGTGGCCAAAGCCGCGAGGACGTTACCAGTAGGAGAAGGAAGGGCCTGAACGACATGGAGAAGTACGGTGGAGAAGGAGATGAAAGCCATGCAGCACTCTTGGGGTTCATTGACTAGTCTGGCCCAAGATAGACAGAGGGGGAGAAGCTTTGGTGCTGCCTTACACACCATTAGGTGTAACGGATGATGATGATGTAGTAGCAATAGACTATATCGTTGCCGTTACTGTTAGGCATCTCATGTATTTATGATTCTCGTCTTTGAGCAAGATCAGAGCAAAAATTGAGTACTGCTGCCATATATAATCTACGGCGATACACTTCACTCTCTAGCCTTGATAGTGTCTAAAAGCGTCTCTGTGACATTATGAGACGAAACGTTGCAGTCTTTAATTCTACCAGCTATAAACTTTTAACCCTCCACGTCGAGTACTTCCAGAAAAACCACCCTCATTCCTTTCATATTTCTGAAAAGTTCTAGTCGAACCGCTTCTTCTCAAGAACCGCTAATTCGTGGAACCGACCACCAAGAGGATATATCCCAGACCGCTACAAGATTATCTTATTGAAGTCTAGGATGAACTGTTATCTTTTCCACATATACTTCACCTTTTAAATTTCAGTCTTACTTTACGCAAAATAAACTCCTTCAGTCACACACTACCTTGAACGGCTCTTGGTCCTTGTATAGGATAAAAATTATTAAACAAAAATGATTTTGTGTCAGTAATTTATTTCCACCATGATCTTGTATCAAACTTGTGAATATATGTAAGCCTAATTAATAATGAAAGTGATCCATTGTTTCTTTTAGATCTAAAGTAAATAGATGATCTTTCTCAAGGATTGATTACTAGATTGGATTTTTTTTCTGTTTGCCTTTGAATCGATATTTCATTCTAGGCACTGCGTTTGAATAAATTTTGTATAAAATCAACATTATAAGTAGTATAATGTAACAGATGATTCCTCTCGAATATCGACGAACAAGTAACACTGGGCATTTTTTTCAAACTTTTAAAAGTGGCATCGTTTGAGAAAACGGCATCATTGCCTATGGCACATAAAAATCAAGAAACTGTTACCTGGTACCTGAACGCAAACGTTGTAATAGGCATGGCTATACAGTGTCTATTTTTTAATTCCCCTTCTAGACTGAAACCTATAGAGAAAGGTTGATTATTTATAAAAGCAAGCGTGTGTTAAAGGTAGATATCGATTCAGGAAATGCTATATCATTTGGTACGCATGCTTTGTAAAGAGAAATACAAACAATTATTACAAATATTCTTCTTTTCGTGACAGCCAACTGGTTTGAAATTGGGTCAATTCGATATTTCGTCGCATCAAAATCTCTTCTGTCAAAGAGATTTTTCTATAAACAACCATTATATTTATGTCAAGTTTCTTTCATATGAAATTGATGAATAAACTTTTCATAGAGGTAAAATCTATAAAATGTTTGACAAATTCAAAGCCGTCTGCAGTAAAAGGTACACACACACACACACACATACACACACACACACACACACGCACACACATATATATATATATATATATATATATATATATATATGTAAGTACAAAAAGTTTGTTTCTTTAACAGAGCAGATTCATGGCGACTTCGATATTTCGTGTGGACACAGTTATGATGTTCTCCCTATTTGTATTTATCAATACTCTATATACACCCCGTTATTAAGCACATTACAATAAAAAAAAGTTTGCTTGCCAAAATACATTTTATCATTAAACTACTAAAATCAACAACCTTGGAGCTAAACATTATCACAATTAAACACCCTAAGTCAGGTAAATTCCGATAGTGAAAACTCCAAAGAACTCAATGTTAAATTTATTTATTTAACTTAACAGAGTAATATAATTTAGAGAAAAAATTAGATATTCTAAAATTTCATTGGTATTTCGCAACCGGAAAATAAAAAGGCTGCTCGTCAGACCCAAAATGTACAGCAGTTAATAATATTCAAAATAATCCCTAAAATAATAAGAGACATACGTCCACGTGCCCATATCGAGAATAGACATTTGTAACGGTAATCTACAAAAAACAATTCCTCGCTCATTCAAAAAAAAAAAAAAAAAAACTAAAAAGAGAAAGAAAAATAAAAATAAAGGCAAATGATAAATGGAAAGAAGAGAAGAAAAAAGAAAAGAAAGGGAAGGAGAACGAACAGTATAAAGAGAAAATAACGTCTTAGATCGAAATGGGCACTTGAGCGTCTGTGTGTAACTATTTTCGGGATTATTTTGAATATTATTAACTGCTGTATCTTATGGGTCTGACGAGCAGCCTTATTTTTTTCCGACTGCGAAATAAACATTACCAATGAAATTGTAGAATATCTAAAATGATAAATCCAGAAAGAAAAAAATTTGGTAAATAATCCCAATGGATCCTAGTAACATGAGAATATATATAAATATTTTAATATATTAAAACTGATTCAACAGAGAGCTCTATGTAAATTTAATTTACAGAGCAGATATTTATTTTAAATGTAAATTCAGTATTTTACATGAGGGGAATAGCCATTTCTACAGTCTCTCTGAAGCTCACTTCATCAGCCCCTGTAAAACGTATAATAAAGATATTCTATTGTGACCGGAAGAAAAATTTGTTTAGAGAAATAAAGAGTTAAATATAAGAGAGAGAGAGAGAGAGAGAGAGAGAGAGAGAGAGAGAGAGTGAATTAGTAGCACAAGTGTAGTCTAGAGAAGTTGAATAGAAGTAGGTCAGGCAGCTTGTCCGAGAGATGACGGTTAGGCGGTAGGAATAAACTTAAATGCTATTGCATGTATAAAATTAAATTCTTGCCAGTATCAATAAACTTAGGCTAAAAATTAATATGACGATTAAATGGAAAGGAAGGGGTTATGTTAATCCCATATCCAAGGAGTTTAAACCTACTTTTATGTCGACACTTGCTAACCAACTCATTTCTCTGATTTAAAAAGTAAATTTTGATTATAATACTTTAATATCCTAATTTCTTTCTACTTAGCACAGAATGCATTTATCACTTAGACTATTGGGAGTATGTGTTGAGACTATTAATTTCTAGGGAAAACGGGTGTTTGAAATTTTAGTTTTGAGTTTTAGTTTGAGTAGCTTGATATATCAAACTGGTAGATATACATTTACCTTCAACAGGACAATTTTCTTTGGATCTGCAATCACAGGAATGTACAATACCGGTTTTAGTATTGGTTCCATAGAAATTCCTTAAAATCTGGTGATTGTGCGAATTGGTGATGTAATACATAGTATTAGTGTAAGAATTGTTAATCTTAATATTTTATCTATTAAATATTAGGCTATCCCAAAAGTTCGTAAACACTTGCAGAAAATCGAAATTTTACTCGCCAAGTAATCTAAGGTTATTAGAAAACACTTGCAAAAAATTGAAATTTTACTCGCAAAAATAACAAAAATTATTGCTCAAAATAAAGACCATCATTTTCCAAGACTTTCTGTCATCAATCTGCAAGCTTTCGGATCTGGTCAAAGTACCATACAGCCGGCTTCGAATCAAAGAATTCTTGACACGCTTCCTAGACTTAAAGGAGTCGAATCGACAGCCCTTCAGAAAGTGTTGCATTGAGTGGAAAAGGCCGTAATCTGACGGAGCTCAGTCAGAACTGTAGGCTGGATGTGGCAGAACCTTAACGCTGTCAAGCTCTTCAAACTTGTCTTTGGTCTTCCTGGCGGTGTGTGGCTTGGCATTGTCCTGCTGCATCAAAGCACGCTTTCGGTTAATCAGAGCCGAGTACTTTTGCTTCAACTTTTCGTAGACCCACTCAAGTTGCTGACAGTAAAGTTCTGCACTGATGGCACGACCATTCGGAACCAACTCAAAATGCACGATTCCTTCAAAGTTCCACCAAACACACAACATAACTTTCTTGCCGAATCGATCTTATTTTGGAACCGACGGTGTCTCTTGCCCTTTCTGAACCTATCGCTTGTCTCGATTGTGCTGGACCAGAAAGACCAATTTCGCAAGTGTTTACAAACTTTTGGGACAACTTAATATTTTATTTAGAGGAATGCTTTTCATAGTGCTTACTAGTTTCAGAAAAAAAATTGTCCAATGTTAATTTTTGATAGCTCACAAAACAGGGCGAGTATTGAACCACATAATTTTTCTTTTTCTATGTTTACTCTTGGTCTGAGGCAATTGCTAATTACTAACAATTGTTAAACAGAACAATTTATCTGTTTAGCCGCTTTTTTGAGAGGTTTATCGTGGTTTATTTTATTTTATTAAAGATCTTAAGGCTGGAAGATAGTCGACTATTCTAGGATTAACAGTCATAGGTCTCTTTCTCAATGGCATTTGGGTAGAAATATGTTGATGTAGCAGGGGTTTCATTCTCATTGTGGTAAGATTTGAAGAAATTATTATCGAAATTCAGGGTGATGTCTAAATAATGAACAATTGTTAGGTTAGAAGAAATTTCAGTTTAAATCCTAATAACTTAAAGGCATTAAAGATTTTCTTTTGGATCTTGGTAATCAAGGGGTCATTACTGTTAGGGATGAGCAAGCGGGCTTCTTAGAGCCTGTAGAAATGGCTATTCCCCAAATGTAAACTATTTAATTTACACACACACACACACACACACACACACACATATATATATATATATATATATATATTATTTACACTCTTGCACGCCGATCTAAGATGTTAACATTAACTTCCTTTTTACATATACTGTTCGTTCTTCTTCCTTTCCCTTTCTTTTCTTTTTCTTTCTCTTTTTTCCATTTATCAATTGTCTATATTTTCTTTTTCTTTCTCTCTTTGTTGTTTTTTTTTTTTGAATGAGCGAGGAATTGTTTTTGTAGATTACCGTTACAAATGTCTATTCTCTATATGGACACGTGAACGTCTGTGTGTAATGATTTTCTGGAATATTTTGAAGATTAACTGTTGCATCATTTGGGCCTGACGAGCAGTAAGGTCAGCATGCGAAATACGTATTACCTATGAAATTGTAGAATACCTAAATTCTTTTCTAAATGATATATATATATATATATATATATATATATATATATACTAGCAGTATATCCCGCCGTACTCGGGTGTAATGAAAGATTTAAAACTAATCCATGGTCCTGGAGTTCAAACTTTTTGGACGTTGGCACGAAAGACTAAAAAGCAATAGTTGTTTCCAGTTAAAGTGAAACCACAGACTGAAAGAAAAATGAATGGATGTAAGTCAAATTTTGATTTCCTGGTATCGATATCAAATAAGTTTTTTCGTCGTAAACTGAATTTTGAAGGCTAAATAGGTCCTCTGAGTAAATGGTATCATGGCTAAGACTAAGAACTACAATTATACCTACTTAGAACCAAACCCGAAGCAAAAACTAAAATAAAAGGGCTGAAAAAATACAGACATACAGGCAGATAAACAGACACGCACACAAACATCTTGCCTTATATATTTTTATGTCTTTGTCTATGAGTGTATCAAATTTGATTAAAATCGGACCACTCCTTCTATCACCAGATTTTTTCGATTATCGATTTTCGATATTTATCGAGGTACCTCAACACAAAAGCTAGCTAAGAACACTCGCAGACGCTTATATTTAACTGTGTAAATTTTCAAGAAAATCAGTTCAGCCGTTTCAGAGTCTATAAATAACGGACACGCACACACACACAGAAACACACAGAGACAAAGATCCATTTATAAATAAGTTTATATATATATATATAACATAGTGATGATCCACGTATACTGTCTTAATATATATAGGAAAGACTATTAAAACGTTTTGAGTTTAAAAATGTGTTTTTTGACATTATAAATGATTTTAAATTTTGAATTAGTAACGTATTTCATCTGTGAAGAGTCTGTTTACATCACGTGACGTGTTTGTAGAGAGAGTTTTTGTTTTTACATCAAGTGACGTTGAGGGCGACAGATGTTTTTAAAAATATATTTGTAAACGTAAACCTATCTTTAATAATACTTGTAAATTTGTTTTAGATAAAAAAATTTTTGAATGTATCTAAAAAAGTTTAGTTACTGAAATATTTGTAGAGATTCAAAGCACCTAAGTCCCTAATTAACCCTAGCTTGTGTGTATTTAATTTTGTAAACAGACTCTTCACAGACGCTCTCGCGAAATCTCGCGAAATACGTTACTAATTCAAATTTTAAAATCATTTGTTTCTGATGAAGGCCCGAGGGCGGTCTGAAATATAAGATATAATAGTAGAAATAAACAAATACTGTCAAAAAAAACACATTTTTAAACTCAAAATGTTTTAATATTCTTTCTTATACATATATATATATATATATATATATATAGGATTAAAGCAAATTTAATATATTCACATAGCTGATTGATACTGACTTCGGCATCTTGACCCTAGACATACATAGACGGAGCCTCCAACACTCTCTCTTCTTTTTATATTTTCTCATCTTTCTTTTATAAATGCAATTGTCACACACATATACACACTTTCTCTCTCTCTCTCTCTCTCTCTCTCTCTCTCTCTCTCTCTCTCATCCTTCTTCCCTCAATGATTGGATATGTTCAAAAATTGGCGAGATTTTATTTCGCAATCCTCAAGTGAGTATTCTATCTTTTATGGACATTATCTAAACTTTTATTGCCACACACGATGTGAACATAACACCAATAATTTGAATGAAATCAAGCGACATATTGTTTTACAGTCGCAAAATCTAATAAAAATAATTTTCTGGTAAGACGTTTGAAAATTGCAAAATTCGAATAATCATTCAAAGAATTAAACAAACCTAATTTTAAATGACGGAATGCACTGGATAGATAAACGCGAGCTAACATGAAGGGTAGCTAGGGAAAATACTCTCAGGAACCGAAAATGAATAAAATATTTGCTTAAAAATAGGTGATAATCTGTTGCTTGGGCGATCATGTCTCGAAAGAGAAATGACTGACTGGGCAGAAAATTATCCCGCAGTAGGTTGCCATTGCTTTCTGCGGTAGAGTGGTTGCCAGCCAAGGCTATAGAACCCAACCTGTCCTGTTATTTAACTCATAGCTGTAGGGAGAAGCAATAGGTCATATTACATTATTATATTAAGTATAATTAGCAGGGGATCAGTTTATCACTTCATAACAATAGAAAACTGATCCCCCACTTCATGGCCACTAGAAGCCTTAATCATGTTTCCAACTATTATATTCAGTCAGTCAGTTAAGTGCCATAGATGAAACACCTTTGGACAATCATGTCTTGAAAGAGACATGACTGACTGGGCAGAACATTATCCCGCAGTAGGTTGCCATTGCTTTCTGCGGTAGACTGGTTGCCGACCAAGGCTATACAAACCAATCTGTCCTGCTATTTAACCCATAGCTGGAAGGAATAGACGGATTAATACCTTTCCCAAGGATATTTGCGCGTAAGTGAATGCAATGAATTCAGGCTGGAATTCGAACTCGACTCCTCGATTTCTCGTTCAGAGACGATATCTAATGCACCACAACGCACATTCGGCCAAAACCATTTCTTAAATTCTGACAAAATAAACAAGCATTAGGCATTTTAAGAGCTTTTTCGTCGAGCCAACATTTCAGCAACCTTTTGTATATATTATTAAAATTTCATGAGCTATAGTGGTTCACCATTTTAGGCTAAATGTTTGAGAAACATTACTGGCAGGATGAAAAGAAAAGCAAAGAGGCGACTGAAAAAGGATTCTATAGAAGAATTCCATGGCGGAGGCACGTAACCAACGAAGAAATCTTAAGGAAATGGAAAACAAAAAAAGACACTCGTGCTCAAAATAGGAAATCGAAAGATGAACACGTAATGAAGAAGTGCTTGGATAATCTGACAGCCAGTCAGTCAGTTAAGTGCTATACGTGATACACGTTTCGGGCGATCATGTCTCGAAATAGTCATGATTGACTGGGCAGAAGATTATGCCGCAGCAGTTTGCCATTGCTTTCTGCGGTAGACTGGTTGCCAGTCAAGGCTACAGAACCCAATCTGTCCTGCCATTTAACTCATAGCTGGAGGGAAAAGAGATAGATTATATTACATTATTATATTAGGTATAATTAGTGGGGGATCAGTTTATTACTTCATAACAATAGAAAACCATCCCCCACTTTATGCCCAGCAGTCATTTTAATTATGTTTCCAACTATTATATTCAGTCAGTCAGTTAAGTGCCATACGTGATACACGCTATGGGCGATCATGTTTGGAAAGAGTCATGATTGACTGGGCAGAAGATTATCCAGCAGTAGTTTGATATTGTCTACGGCTATGTCGTGTTGAATACACCGGTTCCCGTCCGATCACCGATGTTAAGCAACATCGAGCCTGGTCAGTATTTAAATGGGTAGCCATTTGGGAATACCAAGTGCTGTAAATAAGAATGGTCCACCGGTTCTCCAGGTTTGGGGGTTGGGTGCATAGCTAACAACCCTACTCCGTAAAAAACAGTTTGTTATAGAAACAGCAAAAAAAAGTTGCTGCCCTATGCACCATTGGGTGTGATGGATAAATGATGATGATGAGTTTGATATTGCTTTCTGCGGTAGACTGGTTGTCAGCCAAGACTACAGAACTCAATCTGCCTTATTATTTATTCCATAACTGGAGGGAAGAGACGGATTAATACATTTCCCAAGGGTTTTTGTGCGTAAGTGAATGCCATGAATTCAACTGGAATTCGAAATCGGCTCCTCGATTTGTCGTTCCGAGGCTCCACGATTTGTCGTTCCGAGATTTGACACCCACATGACGTATAAAATGCAAATAGGCCGAGGGAGGGAAGCGTGCTACTTGTCTCACGTGTTTGTGTGAATTGATAGCGAAACGCATAGTTGGGAACTAAGAAAAGTGATAAAAAATGTAAAGGACCATAAATAATAGGAAGTTGTGGAGAACCATAATCGCGCACGTTCTAAAGAAGCATGGCACCTAAGATTCAGTTGTGAAACCACGCTCAGTTGCTTACATTTTCTGTACAGTTAGACAACAGAATAATTTTCTACTTTGGCGCCAAGTACAATATATTTCTATCGAAATTAATAATTATTGACCACTTTAATTCTGCCATAAATGTAGTGATAACAGTTTTACGACAGTCCTTGTTTAATTGGTTATTAATGTAGAAGAAGGAACTGAACACAAATTTCAAGAAAATTGAATGCAAGGCCATCAGCAAAAAAGAGGAGCCCAAAATGCCAATGACAGAGAAAGAAATTTTAATACCTCAGAAGTGTTCTAGCAGTGGAAGGAAAGTGTGACAATGAAATTCGAAGGCGTATTTTGATGGCCAAAGACATATTCTAAAAGCTAATCAGAATATTAAGAGACTGGAAAATTTCGTTGGAAACAGAAAAAAAGGGTACTGGACTATTACGTGATATCTGTTTTCCCGTATGGCAGCGAATGCTGGACAATCTCTTTAAAGATAAAGAAGAGACACGAAGCAACAGAGATGTGGTTCTACAGAAGGATGCTGAGGATACCATGGACCGAACATGTGATAAATGAAGAAGTTTTGTAGAGACTGGAAACAAAAATTAAATTTATACCTAATTCAGTCAGTTATGTGCCATACGTGATACACGCTTGGGCGATCATGTCTCGAAAGAGACATGACTGACTGGGCACAAAATTATGCCGCAGTAGGTTGCCATTGATTTCTAATTATACCTAATTAGGAATAAAAAATTGAAGTTTCGAAAACACTAATGAGGAAGGAGGGCTTGGAGAATCTGATACTCACAAGACGAATAAAGGGAAAAAGGGATAAGGGAAAACAGAGCATGACATAGTTGATGGACTTAAGGGAGAAGTCAGTCAGTTAAGTGCCATACGTGAAACACGCTTGGGCGATCATGTCGTTTTCGAGACATGACTGAGTGGGCAGAACATTATCCCGCAGTAGGTTGCCATTGCTTTCTGCGGTAGACTGGTTGCCGACCAAGACTATAGAACCCAATCTGTCCTGCTATTTAACCCATAACTGGAGGGGAGGGAAGAGAAGTATTAATACCTTTCCCAAGGGTATTTGTACGTAAGTGAATGCAATGGATTCAACTGGAATTAGAACTCGGCTCCCCGATTTCTCGTTCCAAGCCGATATCCACTGTACCACAAAGGGAGAAGTAACAAGACAAAATATATTAAGAGCTACAAGAAACAGGAAGATGTGGAGTGCTATGATTGCCTACGTCCCTAAGAGACACGGTGCATAGAAGACTATAAAAACATGCCTGTCAGTAAGATCATCTCGCAGAACGATTCCACAGACAAGCGATCTCAAAACTTTTTGTTATGAGACCCGCTTAATGTTTTTAGTAAACTTTCGTGGGTTAAAGAGAATAAATGATTTATTCATTCCAGAAATGCGTAGAACATTAATAAACTATTTTCTAGCATACAGGATACATACACCCTTATGAAAAATAATTGAACATAATCACGTTTTGGACTGATGGATTAAGCTTGTTTAGTCGCCTTGATGACAAGACTGACAGTTGAAAGGCTGACATCAACAATATCCGCGATCTCTGTAAAAAATACGCAGTTCTTACCGGAATGAGACTGCAAAAAACTAGAAACTGAATAGTCACCTCCTTTATAACTACATAAAACAGCGTTTGGAACTCTACATTGATGGCTGTCTTTTTAAACTTCAAATAAAATTTAAACCGTAATATAATTATTCTATATAAATTTATCAATAACTAGCAGTATAACCCGGCGTTGTTCGGGTGTAATGAAAGATTTAAAACTAATCCATGGTCCGGGAGCTCAGACTCTTTGGATGTTGGCACAAAATACTAAAAATCAATAGTTGTTTCCAGTTAAAGCCAAACCGTAGAATGAAAGAAAAATGAATAGATGTAAGCCAAATGTTGATTTCCTGATATTGATATCAAATAAATTTTTTTCGTCGTAAACTGAATTTTGAAGGCTAAATAAGTCCTCTGAGTAAATGCTATCATGGCTAAGACTAAGAACTACAATTATACCTACTTAGAGCCAAACCCGAAGCAAAAACTAAAATAAAAGCGCTGAAAAAATACAAACATACAGGCACATAAACAGACACACGCACAAACAACTTGACTTTTTAAATATATATTATCGATTTTCTGCACTATTGTAAGAACTGCAACCTTGAAACTTCTGAATATCGGTTCTTATGTCTTTGTCTATGAATGTATCAAATTTGATTAAAATCGGACCACACCTTCTATAACCAGATTTTTTTGATTATCGATTTTCGATATTTATCGGGAGTACATCCACACATAACCTAGCTAAGAACACTCGCAGTCGCTTATAGTATAACTGTAAATTTTCAAGAAAATCGGTTCAGCCGTTTCGGAGTTTATAGGTAACAGACACACACACACAGAAACACACACAGATAAACCACTCAATTTGATTTTTAAAAGGAGCTGAATGCATCTATTTTACATGCATACACCTACAACGTGGCTTACGGCCATATCACATTGAATACACCGGTTCTCGCTCGATCACCGAAGTTAAGCAACGTTGAGCCTGGTCAGTACTTAGATGGATGACCGCTTGGGAATACCAGGTGCTGTAAGCGTTTAGTGACGGATGTGCGTTGTCGTGCAGTGGATATCGACTCAGAAAGAGAAATCAGTGAGCCGAGTTCGAATTCCAGTAGAATACCCTGCATTCACTTAAGCACTGGTACCCTTGGGAAAGGTATTAATCCGTCCCTTCATTCCAGTTATGGGTTAAATAACAAGGGTAGGACTTGGGGACCCTGCCCTTAAAAATTAATCTCGATACTCGAGAAGAAGAAAGTATTAATAGACACAAAACTTATATAAAAACAAAAAAATTGTTGAAAAAGAAGAATGTATTACCAGCAATAAATAAATAAAAATTAGTTGGCAATAAATGACCCGCCGAGGTTGATATGCCAAAAAACAAAATAACCAACCAAAATAATCTCTTCTCCCTCCAGCTATGAGTTAAATGGTAGGACAGATTGGGTTCTATAACCTTGGCTGGCAACCACTTTACCGCAGAAAGTAACGGCAATCTACCTGCGGGATTATCTCTTGCCCAGTCAGTCATGACTCATTCGAGACATGATTGCCATAGCGTGTATCACGTATGGCACTTAACTGACTGACTAAATATATTAATTGGAAACATAATTAAAACTTCTACTGGACATAAATTGGAGGATCGGTTTTCTATTGTTATAAAGTAATAAACTGCTCCCCCACTTATTATACTTAATATAAAAATGTATTCTCTCCTCCAGCTATGTGCTAAATAACAGGTCAGATTGGGTTCTATAGCCTTGGCTGGCAACCAGTCTACCGCAGAATGCATTGGCAACCTACTACGAGATAATATTTTTTTGTCGAGACATGATCGCCCAGTGCGTGTTTCATGTATAGCACTTAACTGACTATGTCATCTGATAATATTGTCAGTCTATTTTTGTTTCTGACCTACTTTCATTGGATTTATTTATAAGCGAAAATATATATTGCACTTTGGGTAATAGAATCTGACATCTGCAAATCACGTTATCAATAAATATAAAAAGAATCTATGTTATAAGCTGGAAATGAAGGATGTATTTCTCATATAAATGTAAATATATCCTGACAATATTAATAACACCAGGTGTTTAATACCTATTTTTCTGTGTAAAGCTGAAGTTACATAATAAAACCCAAGAGTAGATGAGAAATGACAAGTGAAAGCTAGGAAGACTGCACGGATGTTGAAATTCTAGTCGTCTTAGAAAAAATGTTGGCCTTGCTATTTTCGTTAATGGTGTCTGTTATTTGAGGAATGGTGTTGCCGAAATGGAATGTCTGACAGCAAAACGATTATCTATGACTAAAGATAGACGAAGCACAATGAGATTGTAATTAAAATTTAGTTAATACCTAAATAATGTTAGTAATAATAGTAAGGTAATACCTAAATAATGATGGCTAATATTTTATTGAAGAAAATTTTCGATCTATCTCCCTAATAATAATTATCTAAACTTATAAATGGAACTTTGTCTGTGTGTGTGTGTGTGTGTGTGTGTGTGTGTGTGCGTGTGTCCGTTACCTATAGACTCCGAAACGGCTGAACCGATTTTTTTGTAAATTTACACAGTTGTACTATAATCGTCTGCGAGTGTTCTTAGCTAGGTTTTGTGTCGAGGTACCCTGGATAAATATCGCTAAAATCGAAAATCGAAAAAATCGGGTTATAGAAGGAGTGGTCCGATTTCAATCAAATTTGATACGCTCATAGACAAAGACATAAGAAACGATATTCAGAAGTTTCAAGGTTGCAGTTCTTACAGTAGTGCAGAAAATCGATAATATATATATATATCAAAGGCAAGATGTTTGTGTGTGTGTGTGTCTGTTTATCTGCCTGCATGTCTGTATTTTTTTCAGCCCTTTTATTTTAGTTTTTGCTTCGGGTTTGGCTCTAAGTAGGTATAATTGTGGTTCTTAGTCTCAGCCATGATACCATTTACTCAGAGGACTTATTTAGCCTTCAAAATTCAATTTAAGACGAAAACAACTTATTTGATATCGATACCAGGAAATCAAAATTTGACTTACATCCATTCATTTTTCTTTCAGTCTACGGTTTCGCTTTAACTGGAAACAACTATTGCTTTTTAGTCTTTCGTGCCAACGTCCAAAGAGTCTGAGCTCCAGGACCATGGATTAGTTTTAAAGCTTTCATTAAACCAGATCAACGCCGGGCTATACTGCTAGTATATATATATATATATGTGTGTGTGTGTGTGTGTGTGTGTATATATATATATGTGCGATTGGTAAATTGTCGCAATTATTTTATTATGTGCGATTGGTAAATTGTCGCAATTATTTTATTATTTCAAATATTCTATAGGCTGAATCTGAGCTCCAGGACCATGGATTAGTCTTAAAGCTTTCATTACACCAGAGTAACGCCGGGCTATACTGTTAGTCTATGACTTAAGATAGACGAAGCACAATGAGAGAGTAATTAAAATTTAGTTAATACCTAAATAATGTTAGTAATAATAGTAAGGTAATACTTAAATAATGTTGGATAATATTTCATTGATGAAGAAAATTATCGATCCATCTCCCCCTAATAATTATTGTCATTAAATATATTTATTATTTCAAAATTTTTCGTCGCATTCTATGTAGAAAGTTTGCAGTTCTACTCAAATTTTTATAGCGCGTATTTACTTAATTTTCGTCTTTTATGTGGCGTATGTCTTTCAGGGTGTCAGCGATTATGGCCCTTCACTACTTCATGCCACTAGTAACATTTGACTTGTGGTTAGCGCAGAATATTGGTTTCCACGTAATAAATGAACGAACGTTTAGCGATTGTTGTTTTGAAATATTTATTTATTTTTTATACAACTTTATACTTGCGTCTACATTGAGTTTGAGTTAAAATTCCAGTTGAATTCGTTGCATTCATACTGGAAAAGGTATTAATTTGTCTCTTTCCTTTAGGTATGGATTAAATAACAAGGCTATATCTTTGTTTAGAAACCAGTCTACCGCAGAAAGTAATGGTAAACTACTGCAGGAAAATCTTCTGCCAGTCATTCATGTCTTTTTCTGAGACATGATCGCCAAAGTGCGTATCACGTATGGCACTTAACCGACTGACTGACTATATTTATGAGAAAAAGTAGGGAAGCTGTTTACACGATATATATATATATATATATATATATATATATATATATATATATATATATATATATATCGTTCGGACTGTGGACAAAAACAACAACAAAAAAGATATTGGTTAAAGTAGTTCAAAAGATGATTTTACTTATAGAGTTTTGAGTTAAATCTCTGGCCACAGCAAATACAAGCAAAAAATTGAAGAATTGACCCATTAAAGGAAATTAACCGAAACTGAGGTACCCAGAAAATCTACCTAAAAGGACTAAATAACAGTTTTGGTTTGAAATTCCAACGTATATCACCTGATGAAGAGTTGAGTTACTAAAGGGAATTAACTGATACTGAGATACTTTGGCATGTCATGTGGAATTAGAACAATCTACCCAAAAGAACTTAATAAAGGTTTTGACTTGAAATACAAATGTATATCATCTAAAGAAGAGCTGGGTAACTAAAAGGAAATAACTGAAAACTGAGATATTCAGAAAAAGCATCGCATGTAGAATTAGAACAATCTACCTAAATTCCATCGTATATCTCACCAGAAGAAGTCTCGTCCAGCTACAGGCTCTCTTTTAGTGGGTTTATACCCGATAGATCGAATATGTGAACACTGACGAAGTTTTGGAGAGAATACAAGCGAAAAGGAAACTTATACTTAGGATCAAGAAAAGACAGGTGAATTTTCTGGAACATGTGACGAGGAAAGACAGTTTGGAGAATCTAATACTTACATGATAGAAGGAAAGAGAGATAGAATGAAGATGCGTGGGACTTACATGAATGGCGTAGCGGGTTTGGGAGAGATAACAAGACGAAAAATATTAAGAGCGACAAGAGATTGGGGCAAAGTGGAAATCCACGATTGTCTACGTCCTGAAAGGACACATACCTAAAGAATAAGTATATTCAGGTCAGTAATCGGTTTTGTCATCGGAGACCACAATTTGAAAAACATAAGGTACGCAGATGATACAGTGCTGATTGCAGACACGGAAAGGAAACTACAAGACCGCCTACAGAAGGTAACTGAAGAGAGTGACAAGAAAGGACTATAAATAAACTGCAAGAAAATCGAATGCATGGTCATCAGCAAAAAGGGCAGCCCCAAATGCCAAATACAGGTCGGAGATACTAGAATCAAGCAGGTACAAAAATTTAAATATCTGGGAAGTGTTCTAACAGAAGACATAAAGTGCGTCACAGATATTTGAAAGCGAATTGGCATGGCGAAGGACGCGTTCCAGAAGTTGAGTAGAGTATTAAGAGACAGGAAAATTTCTCTAGAAACAAAGAAAAGACACTTTTTCCCTGGTGGCTCTTAGCACGTTTTCTCCTGTTACACCACACAACCCTCGTTCTATCATCGACCTGATCAGACTCTTCAAATATGTTATCCGCTGCTTTCCCCTGTCTCTTTTTCCCTCTAACTGGTCTGTTAGTATCAGGTTCTCCAAGCCCTCCTTCCTCATTGCATGTCCCAGGAACTTTAGCCATGATCGCCTACGTTCTGAAAGAACAGGGCACATAGAAGAAGAAGCGGTTAGAGTCTACGGTGAGTGCTGTAGGATTAGTCTTCGCTTTAGCCAAGGCTGTTTATTTTGCGTATCCCTTTATCTTGTTACAGAAACAAAGTTAGCTCATCAACCTGTCTGCTGATGTGAATGTTAATTAGCTCTTGAGATAATAATTCGATGTTACTTTTCAGAGGATTTAAAAATAGTTTCATTTCATTTTATTAATCTTTGCCTAGTATTGCAGAATATGCGTTGTGGTGCAGTGGATATCGGCTCGGAAAAAGAAATCGGGGAGCAGAGTTCGAATTCCAGTAGAATTCCATGCATTCACTTACGCACAAATACCCTTGGGAATGGTAATAATCCGTCTCTTCCCTCCAGTTATAGCTTAAATAATAGGACAGATTGGGTTCTATAGCCTTGGCTGGCAACCAGTATACCGCAGAATGTAATGGCAACCTGCTGCGGAATAATCTTCTGCTCAGTCAGTCATGTCTCTTTCGAGACATGATCGCCCAAGCGTGTATCATGTATGGCACTTAACTGGCTGAAGTCTAAAAAAAAGCTATAAACATTATTGTTTATCTAAACTTATTAATAAATGGAACTTTGTCTGTGTGTGTCTCTGTGTGTGTGTCCGTTACCTATAGACTCCGAAACGGCTGAACCGATTTTCTTGAAAATTAAATTTTACTATAAGTATAATTGTACTATAAGTGTCTGCGAGTGTTCTTAGCCAGGTTTTGTGTCGAGGTATCCCCGATAAATATCGAAAATCAATAATAAAAAAATCGGGTTATAGAAAGAATGGTCCGATTTTAATCAAATTTGATACACTCATAGACAAAGACATAAGAAACGATATTCCGAAGTTTCGAGGTTGCAGCTCTTACAATAGTGTAGAAAATCGATAATATATATATATATATATATATATATATATATATAAGGTAAGATGTTTGTGTGTGTGTGTCTGTTTATCTGCCTGTATGTCCTTTATAAAAATCCAGAATTTTTATTCGATTCTCACCAAACTTCACACAAACATTCTTTAGGCTGAGTCTAAGCTCCAGGAACATGGATTAGTTTTAAAGCTTTCATTACACCCGAGCAATGCCGGGCTACTCTGGTAGTCTATCCATAATTTTGAATGGGTTAAAATTATTCAACAAAAAATATCTCAAGTTGATGTTTAAAATTGCCACAAAACATTTCTGATTGATTTCAGATGGAATACTCTATTATGACATGTCTCTAATTTTTATCTAGATATAATGTAATTATTTTCAGTTTTTTTCTAGTTGGATTGTTTAACTATACTGCATATAAACGATTGCTGCATATGATTATGTTACAATAATTTCTTTTTTATTTTGTAGGAATACTACCTCATGAAAATTAAGATGTATCAGAGAGTGGGAAACGGCTATATCGTATTGAATACACCGGTTCCCGTATGATCACTGAAGTTAAGCAACATCGAGCCTGGTCAGTACTTAAATGGGTGACCATTTGGGAATATCAGGTGCTGTAAACGTAAGGACCAAAAATGGTCCACCGGTCCTCCAGGTTTGGGGGATGGGTTCAGGTCTAACTACCCTGCTCCGTAAAAAAACAGTTTGTTACAGAAACAGTAACAAAAAGTTGCTGCGCTATGCACCATCTGGGTGTGATGGATAAATGATGATGATGATAGAGTTGGAACCTCGTATCACAAATTCGGGGAGGTGCGTCTCAAAGATTGTTGGGCAGGAGACCTCTGCACTGCCCCTTGGTGCGCGGAGACCAACGGATCGGTTTTAAGTCGCAATCTCGCCCCGAGTTGCTGCAGTCGGCAGCTAGTGTCACGAGAAGTGACTGCCTTTTTATTTTCTGTCTCAGATTAGAAGCTGTCATGTTAATGCCCTCGATACACCTGAAGAAAAAAACAAAGAAGAGCGTTAAAACTTGGTTCATGTCGTGTACCATTTCGTTAGACAACTTTCCTTTATGGCCCGACAGAGATGAGTTCTCAGATACCTGGCGCACCCTGCCTATCTCATTGACACTTATAACGATAGACTTTGCCCTGAGTGCCACGGAGCCGGCAGCTGCGCGTCCGACCATGGCGGCGAGTGGTTGACTATTGCTTGCCTACCCTTCCCAACTTATGGAACCAAGCTAATTCGTGTAACAACCTTTTATATATATATATATATATATATATATATATATATATATATTCATGCTAAACCAATACAAAAAGGTTATAAAATATTACTAGGGCGCTCTAGTAAACACACAGTGAGACCGAGCGAAAGAGACAAAGAAAAAGAGAGACAGAGAGAGGGTGGAAAGAGTGAGAAATTAGCACATTAAGTAGCAAAAGTGGGTGAGTTTGTGATGACTTCCAGAGAATTAGTGTGTTTGGCAAGTCATAAACATTCCGTGTTATCTAAAGAAAACTCATTCCAAAAGGCACGTCATATTCTTTAAAGCGGTCGACGACGGCCGTTTCGTATATCCACATTCCCCGGGGGTATTTGTTAACGCGTGCACCCCCGACTCCTCAACTTCCTTCAGACATAAAACATTTTATCTGGCAGGTCCTTGCACAAATCTTTAATAGTAAAAACACGTGTCTTCAGATTACAAACGCTGCCACAGATAGACACGCACGTGCACATATATTCATACGCACATACAGGCCTATCTTCGTGAAAACAGATAACAGTAACACGCTCGCGAATGGCCGTGTATAGACGAAC
Source organism: Ascarosepion bandense (assembly GCA_037127315.1). NCBI lineage: Eukaryota > Metazoa > Mollusca > Cephalopoda > Sepiida > Sepiidae > Ascarosepion > Ascarosepion bandense. Next base: position 1,229,371 of record JBBBDQ010000685.1, on the reverse strand, counting down.
AGGCAGGAAATCAAATACACACACGCTTATCCTCATATATATATATATATATATATATATATATATATATATATTAATCGTATCACCTCGAGCAAAACTGTAACGCCACTGATGTGCAGGGGGCTACGTAATAGTGAAAAGATTGGAAAAGAGAAAGCCGGAAACCACATCCTAAACAGGGAACAAGGGATGAGCCTCTTAACCTGTTCAATAGGTGTGGGTGGAGTGTAAACCGGGCGATAGATAGATGTATCTATTCCAATTGAAAAAAAAACACAAAGTGAGAAGATTGGAAAAGAGATTGCCGGAAACCACATCCTAAACAGGGAAAAAGGGATGAGCCTCTTAACCTGTTCAATAGACGTGGGTGGAGTGTGAACCGGGCGATATATAAAGTAAATATGTGTGTGCATATATATATATAAATTTAATACTCGTTTTAATGTATATTTATATATAGATCGCCAAATAAATACCTGTTTAGAACACTGGTATAAACGAATATATATATATATATATATATATATGTGATGTGTCTAGCCACGCTGATCAGCCGTGATACAGCGAAATAGGCTTGTATGTGGATGACTAATATATCATGCTCTCATTACAATTGAGTTCTCTAGAGAAGAAAATTTAAAAAAACAGTTTCTACTTCTGCGATATATGCATTAATCGTCAGGAATGAATTGAGTTCTTTCGGCGACTTGTGTGTGTATACCCTGCTTATATACAATATGCGCCGATGGCTTAGAAGGTAGCCACTCCGACTGACGCCAAATCGGTCGAGTTTCAATCCCGACCAGAAGCAAGTTGATGTGTCTAGCCACACTGATGAGCTGTGATCCAGTGAAACAGGCTTGCATGTAGATGACTAATATATATATATTCAGGCTGGTAGGTATAAGTCAATTAAGTGCCATACGTGATACACGCTTGGGTAGAATATTTTCTTGGAGTAGGTTGTCATTCTTTCTACGGTAGACTGGTTGCCAGCCAAGGCTATAGAACCCAATCTGTTCTGCTATTTAACCACAACTAGAGAGAGAAGAGACGGATTAATACTTTACCCAAGAGTATTTGCAACGAACTTAACTGGACTTCGAACTCGATTTCCGATTTCTCGTTCAGATGTCCACTGTACCACAACACACATTCTGCAGATATGAAGAAATATATTGTTTAATTGTAAAAAAGAGAGTATCTACTCAAATACGAGAATCTGTTATAAGTAATGTTTAAACAAATATATATATGTGTGTGTATGTATCTAAACTTATTTATAAATGGAACTGTGTGTATGCGTGTGTGTGTCTCTGTGTGTGTGCGTGCCCGTTACATATAGACTCCGAAACGGCTGAACCGATTTTCTTGAAAATTTACACAGTTATACTATAAGCGACTGCGAGTGTTCTTAGCTAGGTTTTATGCCGAGGTACCCCCGATAAATATCGAAAATCCGTAATCGAAGAAACCGGGTCTTTAGAAGGAGTGGTCCAATTTTCGTCAAATTTGATACACTCAAAGACAAAGACATAAGAAACGATATTCAGAAGTTTCAAGGTTTCAGTTCTTACAATAGTACAGAAAATCGATAATATATATATATATATATATATATATATATATATATATATATATATATATATAAAAGGCAAGATGTTTGTGTGTGTGCCTGTTTATCTGCCTGTATGTCTGTATTTTTTCAGCCTTTTACTTTAGTTTTTGCTTCAGGTTTGGCTCTAAGTAGGTATAATTGTAGTTCTTAGTCTTAGCCATGATACCATTTACTCAGAGGACCTATTTAGCCTTCAAAATTCAATTTACGACGAAAAAACTTATTTGATATCGATACCAGGAAATCAAAATTTGACTTACATCCATTCATTTTTCTTTCAATCTACGGTTTCGCTTTAACTGGAAACAACTATTTCTTTTTAGTCTTTCGTGCCAACGTCCAAAGAGTCTAAGCTCAGAGACCATGTATTCATTACACCCGAGCAAAGCCGGGCTATACAGCTAGTACGTATATATATGTATGTATGTATATATGTATGTATGGGTGAGTATCTTTCTTTGCTTATTTACATCAGTTAGTTTTGATAAATAGATAGCGAGATATGAACCAGATGAAGAAAAATACGATGGTTTGGCGTCATTACGAGGGTTACACATGAAAACGAGAAAAGTGGGGTAAATTTGCGATATTTTCTAATTGGCTCAATACATAGTCAGTCAGTTAAGTGCCATACGTGATACACGCTTTGGGCGATCATGTCTCTTTCAAAAATGACTGACTGGGCAGAAGATTTTCCCGCAGTAGTTTGTGATTACATTCTGCGGTAGACTGGTTGCCAACCAAGGCTATAGCACCCAATCTGTCCTGCCAGTTAACCCATAGCTAAAGGGAGACGAGATAGTTTATACTACATTATTATATTAAGTATAACTAATGGGGGATCTGTTTATTACTTTACAACAGTAGAAACCGACCTCCCACTTTATACCCAGTAGAAGTTTTACTTATGTTTCAAACTACTGAGTCAGTCAAATAAGTACCATACGTGATACACGCTTTGGGCGATCATGTCTCGAAAGAGATATGACTGACTGGGTAGGTGATTATCCCGCAGTAGGTTGCCATTGCTTCCTGCAGTAAACTGGTTGCCGACCAAGGCTACGGAACCCAATCTGTCCTGTTATTTAACCCATAACTGAAGGGAAGAGACGGATTAATACTTTTTTCAAGGGTATTTGCGAGAAAGTGAATGCAAGGAATTCAACTGCAATTTGAACTCGGATCTCCAATTTGTTGTTCCGAGTCGATATTTACTGCACTGCAATGCACATCCTTACAATACATAAAGAATATTTACTAAGAACTTTTTCCTATATTTTGGTACGTTTTTTTCTGTTTTCTAAATATATATATAATCTAATCTCAAGTGTTCTAACAGGAGATGGAAAGTGCGACACAGAGATCCGAAGGCGAATTGGGATGGCAAAGGACGCGTTCCAGAAGCTGAGTAAAGTACTAACACACAGGAAAATTTCACTCGAAACAAAGAAAAGAGTGCTGGAATGCTACGTGATGTCAGTTATTCAATATGGCAGTGAATGCTGGACAATATCATCGAAAATGAGAACAAAACTGGAAGCAGCGGAAATGTGGTTCTATAGAAGGATGCTGCGGATATCGTGGACTGAGCATGCAAGCAACGATGAGGTGTTGGAAAGAATGGCAACAAAAAGGAAATTAATACTGAGCATCAGGAAGAGACAACTGAAGTTCTTGGGACAAGCAATGAGGAAGGAGAGCCTGGAGAACCTGATACTGACTGGCCAGATAGAAGGAAAGAGAGACAGAGGAAGGCAGCGGATAACATATTTTCAGGGCCTGATCAGGTGGATGACGGAACGGGGTTGCCAGGAGTAACAGGAGCAAACATACTAAGAGCCACAAGGGATAGGGAGACGTGGAGAACCATGATCGCCTACGTCCTGAAGGGACAGGGCACATTGAAGAAGAAGAAGGTTGCCATTGCTTTCTGTGGTAGACTGATTGCCTGCCAAGGCTATAATCTTTGCAAAAGCTATTATCAAGGAATTTTGCTTTTGTGCTCTGTCGGTGAAGACGCGAAGTCCCGATATTTGGCGATAAAAAAATTAATTAAACTGACAGATGGTACAGAATACGGTATTTGAAAACAATAAAACGTCCATAAAAGAAAAAACGAAAATACGATTTGATAATGACTTGTGAAAGATAAAAGACTTTTCAATGGAGAGCAAGACAATGATAAAGAATCAGTCAGTTAAGTGTCATACCTGATAAACGCTTTCGGCGATTATGTCTCGAAAGAGACATAACTGACTGAGCAGGAGATTATCCCAGTGTAAATTGTCATTGCTTTCTGCGGGAGATTAGTTGCCATCCAAGGCTATAGAACCCAATCTGTCCTGTTGTTTAACTCATAGCTGTAGGGAGAAACAATAGATCATATTACATTATTATATCAAGTATAATTAATGGGGGAACAGTTTATCACTTCATAACAATAGAAAACTGATCCCCCACTTTATGCCCAATAGAAACCTTAATCATGTTTTCAACTATTATATTCAGTCAGTCAGTTAAGTGCCATACGTGATACACGCTTTGGCGATCATGTCTCGAAAGATACATAACTGATTTGGCAGAAGATTATCCTGCAGTAGGTTGCCATTGCTTTCTGCGGTAGACTGGTTGCCGACCAAGGCTATAGAACCCAATCTGTCCTGTTATTTGGCTCATAGCTAGAAGGGGAAGAGCTGTATTATATTATTATGTAGTAATTAGTGGGGGATCAGTTTATTACTTCATAACAATAT